>VZRO01005794.1:686470-721882 GCA_013397915.1 Daphoenositta chrysoptera | reverse complement strand
GCGGTGAGGAGAAGGGCAGTGAGGAGGAGGGCAGTGAGGAGAAGGGCAGTGAGGAGAAGGGCAGTGAGGAGATGGGCGGTGAGGAGAAGGGCGGTGAGGAGGAGGGCAGTGAAGAAGGGCGGTGAGAAGGGCAGTGAGGTGGCCGGAGCAGCCCGGAGGGGCTGCCGGTGTCGCTGCCTCTCCCCAGCAGTGCCGGTGTGACAGCAGTGCAGAGGCCATCCCCGCCGGGCCCTCTCTGCACAGCTCTCAGAGTAACTCAGGAGCCCGCACAGCTCTCAGGAGCTGGCTTGCTGCAGTGAACACAGCACCACATTAATTCTCTTTAAATCTAAAGAGCCCTTCTGGTCTTCAGCGAGGAAACAGAACAATAAGACAGCAAAATCTCCGCCCCCGTCCCCCTTTTCTTTTCCTTTTTTTTTTTTTTCTTCAAGCTTGGGAAAAGATGTCACAAATTTTCAGACCACTGGAGGTAGTTTTTGACTGTTAGCTTTATAATACTAGCAGACTGGCATTGTATACTGCGTCTAAGTAAAAATAAAAATGAGAATAGAATTCAAGCTATGTTCTGGGCATGGCATTTTAAAATTAACTTTAAAAAACCCCCAAGTCTGGCTGAATTTAGATCTTGTTTTCATTTATCTTTGCTATGGAGGGACCTCAAAACAATTTTTAAAATTATTATTGTAAAGAATGAAGTAAACACTGTGAAAAAGCAGATACCATGTAGCTTCATTAAGAATTTTAGGGTGCAGACTTGACCAAAGTGTTACTGCAGTTTTCCTGCAGGTGCCATACCAGTCTGTTCTGGCAAGTTTGTATTACTCTTGCAGCAGGGTTTGGGAGGGGTGTAAATCCACCTTGCAGAGGTGAAGTTGAAGGAAATGCCTTTCAAGCCTTCAGATATTCAACCCAGAATTGTTCGCATGGTGCAAATTGAGTTGCTCTTAACCCTGCAATAATCTGGGACTGTGAAAAAAATGGCTGTTTGTCATGACAAACAAAAATCCAAAACTCAAAAAGCAATTTGCAGTTGGACTTTCAAAGTAACCCAGAACGTTTCGGACACTATCTGGAAAACTCTCTGAAAGTTTTCCTAACTAAAGTTGAGTTGGGTTTTTTGGGGGGTGGTTTTTTGGGTGGGTTTTTTGTTTTGTTTTGTTTTCTTCTTTTAAGGAAAAAAAAAACAACTTGGCACCATTTAAAAGCAAAGCCATTAGGACGTGGGTCAGTTATTTGGGTAGCATCACTTATGTGATGTCCCAAGTGCATTGAAGAGGTATTTTTTCTCATGAACTTTCTGAAAAAGAAGTGCAAAAGTCACTGAAGAAGATAAAGCTTTTTTTTTATTGCAAAGAAAGAAGAGAAATGAGGAGGGTGATTCACAAAAGAGTCTGAATATAGATTTCTAAGGCCATAATAAATATGAAGCTGCAGGATTCATTGACCAAGACACAAGGACACCGTTCCCTCTCATTTTATAAACATGTTATCTGTAATGCCAGAATGATTATTAGGTGAAAGTCAATGTTCTTTCCTTGACCAAAGATTGGATTAATGGTTGTTCTGGAATGATCAGTGCTTTGCATTCTGGCACATACTGAGACCAGCAAAATTTGCTAACATTTAAATAAAATTGAGCTGCAGAAATGCAATACTTGGAACAGACAGGTTAGATGGATGTTTGCTACAGCATTTGTTGTTCTGTCCATCTGCTTGAAAATAATCAGCTACATTAAATTTACAGCAGACATCTCTACTCTCATTCCTTGCTGGCTTGCTGGCAATGTGGAACCAATTTATGTTTATGGGGAGCATCTTTTGTACTAAAATTATTTGCTTATCTACTACTACCGTAGGGAAAATCATGAAAATGGAGGACATAGAAATAACCTAAATTAAGTAAAAAAATACTAGGTATGAATTGCATAAGATACATACAGCTGGATTTATACAGCAGAATAGAGTCAGATTTAATACTCATTGTTTTAAGCAGTAAGTGAAAATATGACAACACTTGAAATAATGAATTCTCTGTACAGGACTATGTTATTTTACCTTATTAACAAAAACAAACAAAGAAAACCCCCCAAACAAACAAACGACCCAAACAAACAAACAAAAAACAAAAACCCAACAAAACAAAAAACCCAAACAAACAAAAAAAAAAAACCAAGCCACTAGAAATAGGGGAATATCTTTCTGAAAGATTTTTAAATGTTTCTTAGTTAGTTAAAAAAAAAAAACAAAACAAACCCTTACTTCTAAAATCCACGAAGGGAGTGCAGATGCACTGTCTCTTAAACAGTTTTAAAGAACAATAATACAAATTAGTGACTCTGAGACAAAAAGAGGACAAAAAGCCAAACATTTATTTCCTCTTTCTTTCACCACTTTCCTGGAAGGCGTTACATCACCTTTCTTCCCCGCACTCTCTCTGCAACGCTCTGCTGGCAGAAGGCAGGCTGACCTTGCAGTGTCGGGCAGGAGGGTGGCCACAGCGGTGGCACCCGCGCTCCCGTGTGACCCGCGCTGCAGCCGATGTGTGACACGTTCCAGGGCGCTCCCCTGTGCCCCCAGAGCCGGGCAGGGGCACGGGGCTGTTCCATGGGATCAGCCCCTCTGCCCGTGGGGGGCTGCTGGGCACAGCGGGGACGGGCACCTTCCTCTGGAGAGCTCCCGGGACAGCGTGGGCAGAAATACCACTGCAGAAATACCGTTAGCTCTGGAAAATCAATCAGAAAGAGTCAGGGTGAGAACTGTTGTGAGAGAGGATGTGGTGCTTTTTTGAGGAAGAGAAGAATTTAAGGAGAGTTAAAAGCGATTAAGGCAAAGTAAAATGGGAAGCAGTTTGATAGTACACAAGGGATTGTTTATTGCAACTTGCTAATTCAAGGTGATATTTAAATATCTTAGAGTGTCGAAGGAGTTAAAAAATCGTAATGGACAGAGCAGTCAAGCCTGTACAATTGCATGAAAACCCAGTTACACCAACGAGAAGCTGCTCTCAAATGCCAAGCCTGCAAGTAGCCTAATTTGAGATGCTGGTTAGAAGCCATGGGGCTGCTGTTTGCACGCCGACTGTCTGGGCGCCAGTGATTTTTCTTACTCTGTGCTGTGATAGTGGCTAATAAATGGATTATTTTCTTAGCAATCTTCAAGTTCAGTTATTGGGATGCTGGAGGCGGATGGTTCTTGGAGGAAGTCTGTCAGCCCCTGAATTTGTTTCCCTGTTGGTTTGTCAAAGCTATTCTTTTGACCTTCAAGGTGCAGAACAGGGTTCATCTATTCACTCAAGCTTTTGCCTGAGGAGAGGAGACTGAGGGAAATCAAGCCTGTTCTTGGATCACAGTCTATTTGGCTTGACGTTGTCAGTAAGTGTTATATATCACTGTAAATGTTTACTTAGCCTGTTGGTGAAGCACACTTTATAAGATGAAGGATATATAAAAGCAGCGTGGATATGTGTAAAGAGGGAGACAGTTAAATGGCACTAGGGCAGAACAAAGAAATGAAAGAAATTAAATGCATTGGGGTGGATTACAGTGAAATACATCTGCACTGAGGTGGACATTGGCAATTATTTTTATGATTTTTGGAGACTAAAATGCGTCTACTAAAATGGAAGACTCTAGGTTTTTATTAAATTGTGTTCTACATCTGTATGAAAATACATATTTTGATTTAAAATATTGCACTGAAAGTTGCATGGTAGGAGTGATACAGAAGGTTGATCTGCTCGCCCTTGGTACGTAGACTGCTTAAAAGGAAAAGCTGAGCATGGAAATGAGGAAAGCCCTAGAGCCAAGGGGCAGTGGGTGTCTGTATTCCAGGCTGCTCGTGGAATGCCCCTGCTGCTCACAGGCAGTGGAGCTTCTGACGCCTTTCCTTGCAAGGCTGACTCCAGCCTCCCTGCACAGAACTGCTCCCCCTGCATTACCTGCAGGACTATTGAGAGCCCAAGATTTTTTGGTTAAGAAGCTGTTGTCCATGCTATGTTGGATAAAAAGAAGTTTGCCCCATGGGCATTTACTTGCATGGATGGATATCACATTTTTAAAGTTTTAAATAAGCAACTTTTACAGATGTGGTAGGTGGTCATGTTTATAATTCTCAAATTATCGTCAAATTTCAAGCTGTCTGGAAAGTCTTGCCTGAAAACCTTGTGCCAACAAAAGTTGGAGCTTAAATCAAAACCAGAAGTTTTGTCTGGTAAAAATAGTCATTATTCTTTTTAGGTGGGAATTTTCTTTTGATTGTAACTTTTGTTCTGTTTCTGCTTGGAAATGAAATAATAAAAGGCTAGATAAAAATTAACCAAAAATTTCCTAGGGAAAAAATTTTATAAATATTCCCATTTTTGTGCAGGAGAAGGAGTTGCATTTTCTGGCAAACTTTTCCTACAAATGTTTTATAAATCCAAAATGAGGTATTTTGGAATTAAAGAAGGAAAATAAGTCTTTCCCTGCTTTTCCAAAAGCCGTTGGAAAAGCAAGTTCTCGGCCTTTTCGCCGATGCCTGCCCAGCAAAGGCAGCGAAGAGCAGGGCTGTGCTTCGCCCCCAGCAGGAGCCCGGGAGCGCCGCAGTGGCACAAAGCCGTGCTGAGCCCTCGGAGCCGCTGCAGGCCCCTCCTGTCTGTCCTGGAAAAGCCCTTCTGCACCCGCTGTGCCACAGGAGACACCTCGCTCTGGTCCCCTGCGAGCCCAGGCAGAGGCTGCCGTGTGATGACAACCAGCACGAAGTGATGCAAATGCTCCTCTCCATCTACTGTCCCTCAATGTGAAAATAGAGCACGGCTGGAGCAGCCTACTGGGTAGGCCAGCTGGGTGTGGGTGAGAGGGAATGAGAGATTTTGTGAGTTTGGGTTTTTTTAAATAATAATTCCTAGAGACTATAGAAGTCAGCTTATGGGTCAAATTTCTGAGAAATCATTACCTTTGTAGCCATCCCCCATCCAACACACTTGGTGCAAAACCTCATCTCTGAACATGCCTTCAAATGTTCTGAAAGTGCAGATCTGAGCATCCTGGTTATTGCTAACATATAATGTTGCTTAAAAAATAATAATTTGCCATGAAATTCTGTAGGCAATGTGTTAGGAAGGGAATTAGAAAATACAGTGAGTAAGAAATAGATTAGCTTGGGCTATTATAACCAACCTAAATTTTTTAAATGGCTGTCCAGTTTATCTCTCCTGCAGCTGCGTCAGACCTTGTAATGGGATTAGGCTTTTCCTTAAAATCTTTTTTTTTTTTTTTTCTCCCAGAGCCATATATTTCTGGCAGGGAATAGTATTCCAGTTATCTCTCCCAAAGAGACGATGCACTTTAATATAAAAGCAAAGAGGAAGCACCTATAAGGACTGAGTCCGGGTGTGAACTCATTTCAGTGGGATGGGAAGTGGTGCACAGTGTCTGCCTTGCACAACAGGATGGTCCTCATTTTATTTAGACACAAATGCTGTTACTGGGATAACTTTGTGGCTTGGTATTGGCCTGGATAAATGCTATAGAAATTCCACCTCCTCACTAAAAGAGGAGAAGGAATTCACTGTTAAAAAAAAAAAAATCCTATGCTTTGTCAGCTCTGACCTGAACAAGGACATGAACTGACCACAAATGCCCAGTAAACTGCAAGTTTTAAGATGTTCCCAGAAGGATGGAATTCCTATAGTTCAGCTTTTCAGTGATCTCAGCTGTTAAATGACTGCCACACTGTGTAAATTTTCCCAGTAAATGGAGCGTCCTGATTGTAGGGCATCCTGACACAGCTGGCCCCCAGAATCAGGGGCTCAGTTGCTAATAAACTACTGCTGAGACTGGTAATGAAAAAGCAGAAAGAGGGCTAGGCTCTGTGAGTAAGCACCAGTTGCTGATACTGTTGAGGGTATCTGCAGAGAGACCTGCTCTATCTAGCATATGGAATATAGCTGGGATACAGTCAACTTGGTCTAGTAGGGCATTTATTTCTTTGAGAAAGTCAGCTCAGTGCACCTGTGATAGCTGTCCTTACCGTGGTTTGCATCCTGGATGCACGGAAAGCACACCACACTCTGTGGAAACTCAGCCTGCTCCTTTAGTGGATGCAGAGGCCTTTCCTGTGCTTCCAAAGGGATCTGCCAGGGTCACATACAGAGCACTGAGAACAGTGCTGTCATTGCTCTTAGTGATTTATTTTGCTCCTGATTTAAGCAGGATTATGAATTGAGGTTAAATTGTACATCTCTTTAATCCCTATTGTGGGTAGTTTCAGGACAGATATGCATGTGTCAGGAATTCTTAGCAGAGTCTGTGTTTAACATGGATGAGAGCAGAGGGGGCTGCTCTGCACAACCTGCTCCAAAGACAAATTGAGAAGTGTTGAGTGGGCTTGTTCCCTGGCATGACCTGGGTAATCCTCTGTAGGTGTGGCACAGTTTTTCCTGCCAGCCCAGTATGACTTTGGGAGGCTGTCCTAAAGCATGATTAGCAAAAGCAATTTTGCTGTGTTGTGCCATTTTTCAGTGTTTCTGCCTGAAATTTAAGCAGGATTTGAAGCAAGTGCCTATTAATAAGAAAGAGGGTTTTAATCCATCCCTTACAATTCTTTAAATATATGTTAATAAGTAATATATGGAATACATGCATCCACGCCCTCGGATGTGTGTGTTTGTCCCTGCTGTCATGGCATTCCCAGCTCCAGGTGTAACATCTGCCCAGGGTCACAGCGTGGCTGTGGCAGCCGGGGTGGCTCCGAGTGACTGGGGCTGGCACAAGTCAGAGTGGGACAGGGGGCAGGTGTTTTATGGGGCAGGGTAGCACAAGGTCGCACTGGGCCATAAAGAGGTTACAGTATAATTACCTATGACTCCTACTCCTCTGTGCTACGTGTTGAAACCAGGCATGGAATGTGCTTTGAAAGTTCTTTTGTGTTTGTTGAACACGGCAATATGCAGGGCCTTATGCATTAAGCATGACAATCTGGTTTTCAAATAGATGCTGTCCTGAATTTATAAGTCCCAATCATCCTTCCTCCCCATGCATATGTGCAGAAAACACTGCTGTGGAGTAAGGTGGAGCCCCTGATTTATGGTTTGTCTTTTTTTTCTTTCTTTTTTCCTTGTTTTGTGGCTGATTCCTGCATTAAATAGTTGTATTGAGTAAACATGATGCAGAGTATGCCCCAGGTCACCTAGACTCTGCTAAGACATCAAACTAAACTTCCATGAACAACACTTGCATTGGATTGGGTTGCTTCCAGTAGAAAAAGGACTGATAATGTAGGTTTCCAGTCTCCTGGGAGTTCATTTTATGACCTGTCTTTCTGCAAGCTAAGAGGTGTTTGTCTTGTGTCCATATGATTATAAATGAAAAAGCATACTCTGTGCTCTGCTCCAGCCATATAAACAGAAACACAGACACAAGTCTTTATTGAGCTACAGTGAGCTGTTCAGCACAAAATTGAACTCCAGCCAACTCCACCTCTCAACACTGTATTAAAAACAGCTCAGATCTGGTTTTACATTTCCCTGTTAGACTTGTGTTGGGATTACACAGGCTAAAAGCAAATGGAAGGGGAAAAAAATCACCTTGAGGTTCAGACTTTCAGCTAACCAATAAAAAAGAAGGAGGCACCTAGGCAGGGAAAAGACATCCACAGGAGTCTCCTGCTGGAAAAAGGTTAAAAAGTGGGAGTAAGAGAATTTGAGTGCTCAGTGTGAATAGGAAGCAAAGAAAGTACTGGGGATGGCAGGACAGTGAAAATATGAGAGTGAAAACTCCAATCCTTAGAGAGGTGTCTCTGAAGAGCTGCTGTAGCTGCAGAAGAGATACAGGGGCTGTGAAGAAAAGTGGAATTAGTCATGTGCATTGCTTGAGCTGTTTGCCCATTTGCTGCCAAACCTGTCCATCCTCTTGTGAAGGAGGCAAGCACTCCAGGAGGGGAGAGATTTTTGATGTGACAACCTCAGTCAATTAACTGTTCAGCAGACAGGACTCAGGGACATGGTTGACTCCCCCATTAGGCTCTCTCCAACTGTTAGATAAACTGTAATGTGTTCTGGGAAGTTCTGGTGGCCTGGACCACAAAGCATATCACCTTGTTTGAGCTGGTTTATAAAAAAAAGATAACCTGAGTTGGATGAAACAGGACTCTTGACACAAACTTTGATCTAGAATGGTTTTGCTAGTAGCAGCAAGGTAGGAGGAAGGATGGAAACAACATTTTTAAGGCCTTTGTTTGTTTGTTTTAATTTCCAGTAAATAGATAAAAGTACTAATCGCAAAGAGTGGTGACTGTTCTCATTTTTTAGGCCAGAAGGAAAGAGAAGCCATTAGTAGAAATGCAAGAAAGCTCATTCTTGGGAGAGATTTGACATAAATTTTAGGCCAAAGTGCAAGATTTTAAAAAACAGGCAGCTAAATTTTTGCATTCTAATCACTGTCCTTGCTTTCAATATGAGTAACCACCAGGTACTCCCCCAGTGATCAGTAGTTTTTAAAATTAAACCATCCGAGCAATGGAGTTTGAGTTTAGCATTAGGTTGTCCACATAAAATCAACAAAGAAAGCCTGTTCTGGAGACTGTTAAATGTCTGGCTTCTTGAGGGCAATTATCCTAAACAATTTTCCAAGTTATCTGAAACTACACTGTGATAATTTACAGGAATATATTTCAGACACTCTCAGGTATCATCAAAATGGAATGAATCTGTTACTGGATGAGGGGCTCTGTAAACAAAGTTATCAAAGCCAAGGACTTTCAAAGGTTGTTTTAGGTAAGCAGGACATGCCAGAACTTCAAAAGCTGCTCAGGTTAGAGGCTGTACAAAAAAAGAGAGTTATTTTCCTGCACTCATTTCTCTATTTATATTTAGAATATTCTTGGCATCAATAATTAACAAAGGTTAACACAGGATTAACACAGGATTGCTCCTCTTACTGATATTCAGAATAGTCCGCACTGCATTTGAAAATTTGATTTGGTTTGAATATTGTCAGCGTTCCACACAAGGCTACAGCACAGCTTTGTTCCTCCAAATATCATTAAAGAGGACTTGTTGAGGCTGTAATACTTATTAAACAGTTTAAATCCTCCAATTTCATAAACAAATGCTCTGGCGTCCTTTCTCATTTGGGTGTAGAAGCTCCTCGTATGCAATTGTTAATTGAAATCACTTTGCTTAGTGACCCCCAGGCAGCCTTGATGCACTGCATCCCTGATTTCTGATTGTGAGGCCAGAAGTCAAAAGCAACAAAAGATAATTATTTTATTTCTAGTCTTTGTTTTAATTTGTAATTTTGAACTTAAGTGCTTCCAAAGTTGCCAGACAACAGCGCTATTGCCTTTTTAATTGCCTAATGTGAGAAATGTTTGCCAAGTGCTGTGGTAACGGAAGAAATACTGCAATTTAGTGATTAATAAAAGCCTTCTGTAATTTAACTTTATGTACCATGTTGACTTTCAGTCACCCAAGGAAAATGTCCCTTGACATGGCCTCCCTTGAAATCCTTGATTATTTGAACACAGTTATTTATCTGCATTTCAGATCTATTTATGAGCAAATAAATGCTTTAGCAACAACAAAAAACACCAAAAAACCCTCGTATGAGCAATATGCACAAATTCCATGGATCTTCTGCATGACTTGAACTGCCTAATTGTACAGTTAGTTCTAAAAATGGATGACTTACACAAGGGAACACTTGCCTGCAGCCATGGTTGAAAGTGCATATTTCTGTGAAACATTCAAATCTGAACCTCAGTTTCCAGAGTTAAAATGAAGATTTACATATTTGATAAGATCTGGAATTGCTGTATGTCTTGCAGCAGACCTAGATGTCATATGGGTCACTGGAAAGTACACAGATTGTGGCAATAAAATGAATATAATTCAGCAGCAAGAGTAACACAACACAGACTGTCATTAGAAATCATCCCCCTGTATTCCAGTTTTAGTTACAAATGAGAACTGTTCAAAATGTTGAAATTTTTCATTTGGGTAAGCCTTTTTAAAGGAGGGCCCTTATAAAAATTACCTTTTTCTGATACCAGCAGCAATTGTCTTAAAAATATTCTGGTGTGGATGGAAAAGAATGATCCACTTAATCTGAATTCTGCAACAGCATTGAACAGGAAGTTACTGTAATGATCACTTATGCTTACCCATCACTTTTGATTCACAGGTACAAACAAATTTTACAAAGACAGGAAAAGGTTTTTTACATGGGTGGGTTAACCAAAATCCAGCAAAGCCAGTGACCTAATTTCTCTATATTTTAGACAGCTGTAACTGCTGGTGAAATAATTCTCCTTCCAATAGTTTTCCTAACAAACTTTCAGTAATTTATCTGTTCTGTGGGATTGAGCAAAGGATGTCAGTTACATACAACAGAAGACTGTTTGGAGGGAGTCTGCCTAAGGAGTGTGAGAGGTTTTATTTTATTTTATTTATCTTCAAAGTATTGGGAGCAATACTGTATAAGTCATCACGATACGAGAAGCGATTCTTCGTGATGGGTTTGGGTAATAACACAATTTGGCATCTGTCGGTTGTGAGCATATGTTCAACTTTGTTTGTTAGTACTTAAATCTGTATGATTAGAACTTGCTGCTTGGCAGAGGGGTCCAAATTCCTCACTAGCTGGAAAATACATTCCTGAGCAGAGATTGGTTGTCCAGGTGCTCTTGCTGGCAGCATGCAGAGGGGTTGGGGACCTGTGGCAAACACCAACATAAACAGAGAGCATGCCTAGAAAAACCTGCCTGTGAGCAGAGTGTCAAATGTTTATGACTGGGTGATCATGGACCTTCAGACACTCAAACCTCTGTGCCAGAGAATGTTGGAATTTCTTTCAAAACTTGTAAATTATAAATATCAATTTTCTGACTATCTTCCATGGGAAATCCATAGTAATCCTCATCATAATGCTTCTGTAGGAACTGATCTTGGAACTAAATATTGGTGGTTGTCCTGATTATGAAATGATCAGTTGAGATATATATGAGTATATAAAATCCCACTTAATACTCATAAATCTGTAATTGATAATGAGTTCAGTTATAAGGGAAAAATATAAATATTGATTATACTTGGGCAGTAGTTGGCAAGATTTTACTTTTCTATCCCTAAACCTAAAACCTCAAATCTAAGAAAGAAAACCTTATACTGATTTAAAAAGAAACATATGGGGTGGGAGGGAACTATTTAAATCCAGAGGAAGGATAATTCAGCAATTGAAACTGAAAAAAAGTAGAACTAGTACAAAGTTTGTAGGAGAGGAAGAGACCTAGAAAAAGTCTATGGCCATTAGAGAATGGTAATATATTAAAATTAAAGGAACAAATCAATTATATATAATTACTAGGTGAACAGGTAATGGCCTTACTCCTGGGAGGAGTAGATGTTTTCAATAAATATTTCAATTCTATAACTAGGAAAGCAGTAGATAATAGATTAATGGGATGGGTTGATGAAATATTTTCTGTTCTTGGAGTTATTTGGGATAATCTTTAAACATCACCTGAACCAACAGTCAACAGAAAATTACCCCAAGTATTTTAGGAGATGTATCTCATGAGTACTTTTGACTGCTAATATTTATTTTCAATAAGTCTTGGAAAACTGAGAAAGAGTCAGAAGCCTAGGAAAAAAAATCTTACATTCCATTATATAAAAAGTTAAATGGGATAAATCAAGTAATTATAAGTGTTGTTCACCTGACTTAAGCATGAGAAAAATAATGGAATGTCATGTAAAACTGTAATACAGGTTGAAACAATGGTACCGTAAATAATATTGCTCAACAGAGGATCAGAGAAATAAGTTTTTGTCAGATCAGTTTATTTGTAAGACTGTATTTAAAATAGTGCTAATGGTGCTTTATAAAGCTTTCAACTTAGAATGGTGCAAAAGTTTGAGAAATCAAGTTGCCATGGCATGTACTGAATGAGGTAAAACAAGGAAGTGACAAAACAGAAGTCTAACCAGGGGCTTGTTACAGTATTTTTCTCCAGCATGAGCCACTGAACATCTAAACTTCAGAGTCCCACTTCGTATTTCATCCAAATCCATATGAGCTATCTTAGTTAAAAATGTATCAATACATTCTGAATCCAAAAGAAGATTACGATGTTGCTAAATGTGAAAGGCTCAAAAGGACAGGTTATTCAGTATCAGATGGAAATTAATTAGGATTCTCATCAGTCATGAGCCTCTTCACGTGCCCTCCCCGGGGAGGCTTCCATGAGCATTTAGAGGATTTTTCAAAGTGCAGCAACCAGTGTTTGTACATCCACAATTTGGCCAGCACATGCCTCAATCATCCTTCTTACCTCCAGCAGCCTTCACCTGTAAAGAAGCTAATTCTGAACTCTGTAAAGGTCTTGCAAATATCACCACATTCAGGCAATTACTTTACTTTTACTTAGCAGACCTTAGAACAACTTTGTATGCCCTGCGGCAATATTAAAAAAAAAAAAAAAAAAAGGATGATTATGCTGGTTAGGAGCTGACACCTGATTTTTCATTTCAGTGATCAAGGCAGAACAGCTTTTAAATCCTACTTAAACTGGATCATTTGTAAGAGAGATTTTGTGCAAAATAAATAAAGCCCTAACTTTCCATGGCAAGCATGGTGAACATGATCATGCACCCTGTGGAGGGTACTTCTTATATTTTCCTGGATTGATTTATAGAAGGCTGAAGCACTTCACAAAGTGTTTAGATCATAGAGATAAAATCATGTAAGTATGAGCTGAACTACTTCCTTGCCTTCTTGCCTCTAAATTATGGAGTGCAGTTTGGAAGACCACAGATTCTGCAACATCTTTCTGTATTAGCTATGAGATCCAAAAGCTCTTGGAGAGAAAATTTGAACTTGAATACACTATGCTATAAAAAAGCACCACATAAAAATGGCTTCATGCATAGTAAGCCTTGGAAAGCTTCACAGATATTTCTGTCCCTTCTGTTCCATCTGGGATGTGCTATTTTAGATTGGGTTTAGTTTATAGTATTGTTACAGTTTCCTTAGTTATGAAAACATAGGTAGAATATCATAGTTCTATCCTCCAAATAGTGCTGTTTTTGTTAGGAGTTTGTTGGCTATGGAAAGTGTAAAAATTAATTCAAGGTGGAGAAATGTACAGTAAAAGACAAATTATGTCCTCTTACACAAAGACATTGTAGTCTTTAATCTTAAAAAAAATCCATTCTGACTGAAATATGAGTTTTCCTTTTACCAATCCAGTCTTGAGGCACTGGCTTTCATTTGGAGAAAGAACCATGGTTCTAAACTAAAAAAACCCACATTTGGATATAGGTAACTGACATAATTTTTATCTTGTCAAGATGTAGTTTTTCAAATATAAACAGTCTGCTTTCTTGTCATCTATTTGCCTCAAAATGCCTGTCTCACCTAATAGTTCAGAAATTCCGAGGATGGCAGGACTCATTTTCCAGCTGACTTCAGTTTTTGAGCTGAACTCTGAATTTCTGAACTGAACTCTCTGATCCTTTTTTTAAATATTTAATTTATACTTTCTGTCCATCCATGCATAATGATAGCATTTTGACATGTCTTATATTAAATGCACTTGTAACAAACCCTGCATTCCCAGTAATGTTTATGAGCACCACAGATGTGGAACAATTGGCTGTGAAACCAATGTCTAGAGGCCACCTAAATATTCCTGATCAGGTTTTCCTGTCCTTACTCTGTAGTTCATCTTGAGAATTGTGCTTTGGTGCAAGGGTTTTTTTTCAGCCTAGAATGAGCTCTATTTTTTTCTCTGGAGGAACAAATATGAAATTAGTGACCGGAGCTTGGTGTCTCTGGCTTAGCAACCAGAATAGGTAAAACCAGCTTCTACTGAAGCTCCAAGTGCCTCATTTGTGCCACACTGGAAGTTGAAGCTGTGTGGTTGAAGCCTCGATCTCACAGTAACACTCTGGGTTATGGTGCTAGACTTTGCATGCAGCTCTGAGAGCATCACTGAGGCTGCAGGACAGCTTGTGCTACACTTCTGTGGCTGCCAACCCTGTGCTTGAGAGGGCACAGTGAGAAAGGCACTGCCTTCTGGCATGTCCTGACACTGCAGGGCACATGCATTTGCTGAACCTACTGAAGTCAGCCAGAAACGTCCCTTGCATTTGACTGGACCGAGGTTTCATCTCTTGCACGCTTTTAATTTTTTGGATGCAAGATGTGGACTTATGATGCTCTAGGACACGAAAGAAGCACTCCAGAGACGAGTTCTTTGCAGTTCTCGCTGAACCAGGAAAAGAGGCCTGGCTGTTTATTCTTTTCATATATATAAGTTTCTAGGAATGACCATGGATTGGAGGATGAGGTTGCCACCTCTTCCATCCCCATTAGTTAACAGAACAGTCCATCAAACATTCTCCACCTCGGAGGAAAGAATGTAGACAAGAAGGTACAGTTAACAAAACATTACTATGTTTATAGAAAGTGTGTCAGAAACTTTATCAAAGAATGAACACATAGAAAGACTGCAGAAGTCAGGGCAACAGACTTACACATCTTATTAGCCATTTTTTCTTGCCTGTAACACATGCCACTAAGGCTGGAGACGCATCAAGGCTCTTTATTTATCCACTCCAGCTATGTCTGCAGGCTGTGTCTGGTATTGCAGGTAATGGTGTAGCCCACTTACATGTCCCCATTTGAAATTGTAAAATTATGTGGTTCTTCGCTCTGAATTTTTAAGACTCCTCAGGAAGGATTTGGTGTAAAATAGAGGATTAGACAAAAATAATGTACTTATACTCAAAGCAGGAAAATGCAATTTATGCCCCTGCACTAGTTAGCTTATCAAATTGAAGATGCTGAATATATGTGACATATGAGTTCTTGTTGCTGTAACACATTTAAAAGATTATTTTGAAATGGAACAAGTTACATATAAAAAATCAGGTTAAACAAGATTTTCAAATGTATGTACATTCAGGACATATGAGACTAGCTAACAAATAAACCCCATTTATTTATCTACATTTCATCCCCAATTAAATTTCTTCTATAAAGTTTGAAACAACTTCCATATTTTACTATATTCGTTTAAGTATTTATATTCCTGGGCAAATTTTGTGCTGTCTAGTACTGCTCATAAAGCTATTACAGGCTGCAGGATTTTGTAGGATTGTGCAGTCCAAATTTGGCTTGCTATAAGCCAGATTCATCAGGTTAATGCTGATGTACTACAAGTCATTTATGAGTTGTGCTCTTGTTGTTCTAAATGTTTTTCTTAAAGGCAGCAAGATATATTTTCCTGCTGGTTTTTATCTCCTCAGAGGTCAGTTATGTACTACAGTGTGGTGTGTAAAATAACCTCAAGCATTTGCACGTAAATGTTCTAGATTACTCTCACTAATAACTAAGTTTAAGATATGTTATGGATTTCCATTATAAAAAACCCTTAAAGCTGAAAATTTACATTTTGCATCGAAGCCTGAACAGTTGTTATACCTCAAGCAAATTCAGAAGTACGAGTTATCTGAGTTTTGTCCTTTTCTGTCAGGAGCTTATCATTGTGGTCTGAACTGACATGCTCAGTTATTCTGATGTCTGCTCTTGCAGTGCCCTGTAGTTAGAGCTGCTCTATTCCATGACAGGAATTAAGTACTTAAATACTGACTGCTCAGTGCTGAATGTGTCTGCTTTTTGGCTAACATGTGACAATTTTGCATGTGCAAGATAATTCTTACACTATGAAGGTTCATAAATGTGCAGTCAGGTTGACTGTACTGTCTCATGCTATATTTTACTGTCAGTTTAGTATCAGTATATACTGCAGGTTTGTGGGCTTCAGTGTAACTTGTGATCAAAAGAATATGCTAAGGTTAAGCCTCCTTTGGAAAACAAAAATGTGCAGAATGGATTTGCTGGTTATGTATCCAGTATTTTTCTGTGAATGAGCTATAGGGGATGCTCTGTAGATATCATTTGCAGGTTCTGCATTTTCTGGAGTTGTGTCCTCTACTGTATGGCAAGTCTCACATTAAGCTAAAAAGAAAGGAAGCATGCAATAGGAATTCAGATAGGAAGATGTATTTGGTCATGTTCGATCACTGTAAAAAAATCAAGTGTGTAAATAACTTTTCCCAGTGTTTTTGCAGTGTTTGGGACAGTTTGCAAAAAAGATTAAATTTAGGCAAATGTCTAGTCAGAAATCCATGTTTTAATATGGAATGTTATCCAGCTAAGCTTCAACACCAAAAGTGTTCTACTGACGTCACTGGAAAAATCTTGCTAACCTACGTGTTTTATACTCTGAAGAACTGGCTCTGCCAGGGCAGCCGCTTGTGCCAGAAGCCCCAGCTGGACTCATTGTGCAGATGCAGCAGAGCTCTGCACAGGTGTAGGGGGCTGGAGCAAGGATTTCCTGGCTCCCAGCAGCCCAGAGCATAAGATTTCCAGAAATTACGTAGGCCCCGAATCAGGAGAACAGATTAGAACAGTGATTGCAATTATTACTTTATTATAGAGGTGTGGACAAGGAAGTTTGTAACAGATAGCTGGCGTTGATATAAATATAGGAAGAATTACACATATTTGGGCTAGTCTTTTAATAAAGGAATGTACCTGGACCTAATTTCGACTAGGTGATTGAAGTTGTTCTGAAGTCAGCCTGCTAAGAAAAACTAGAAACTTTAGAACTCAGATTGAAATAAACTATTAATTCTGTCAAGAAGCTGTTGGGTCTCGTAGCTAAAAATAATATTTTGGGAAAAAACCCCCCACCTTAGACTGGCTTTCCAATAACGTGTTCATATTAGGCTTCAGTTCTACCTCATTGATACTCTAATGGGCAGTCACACAGACATTATTGGAAAAATTGTTGAAGTTCTGGTGAAGGTGTTCGGAGAGAATTAAAGCCACTCTTAATGCTTTCCCTCTTAATGCTTTCCGCTGTAGTTTATGTGTTACAGCACCATAGCATTAAACACCTCCCAGATGGAGAATGAGAGAACCAAGCTGTCTTTCAGATGACCAAATCACTTAAAGTCTGGCCTATGGGATAAGCATTAACTAACTCCACAGGGAGGAAGTCATTCATTTCTGATTTTAACTTCTGTTACCATGTCTGTTCTGGGCATGCTCTAAATTCCAAGTAACAAAGATTCAGGTATGCAGAATATGATAATCACAAAAGCAGACAAACTGAAAATGAAATTGTAAAATGTTGTGTGTGCCCACAATCTTCTCTTCTCATATCCAGGCACTAATAGCCTCTTCTCAAGTTAAAGCTTACTTAGATTAAAAAATGCTTGGAGTATCACTTGTAATACTTCATTGGAAGACAGTCTTGAGTATTCTTCTGAAACGCAGAGTGCTTAATAACCTGCCTTGCCTGTGAATGCTGTCAAATATTTATGCTTCCTTCCTTCCAATGTTTATTCAGAATGCATTTTTGTACAGCTGGGAAGGTTGTTAGGAGCTGATGACTGGGACTGCAGAATGACAGATATTCTTAAAGGGGAAGAAATGAAAACTTTCCATCCAGAAGATGCAGATGTTGATGTAGCCTGTGATGTGTGGTGTGAATTAGTGATGAGTAAAGCAGCATCCATGCAAGATGAAAGACTAAATCAGAGTGAAGAGGATTCCTCAGTAAATGAATCCCTTGAAAGGAAAGCACCACTTAGCAGCCCAGATTTAACCAACTTGAAACACAGACACAGAAAGAATTAAATTATTAAGTAGCTTATGAAGATGTGGCGTGGAATAAGGGGGAACTTTTGAAAGTACAGTGCTAACTTTTTAATGATTTTCTCAAAGGATTGAGTACACTTCAGAGACAACTACAGTCAGGTGTCTTTTTTCATGTAAATTGTCCTGATCAGTTCTAACAGACTAAAATAATTTTAATTAGCAAATAGATAAATAGTGTAGATTAATGTAGTTAAAGACGCTCTCCAAAATAATTTTCTTTAGAATTTGTCATTCTTATTTTCTTTAGAGAGGATAAGTCTTTGCTCTCAGCAATTATACTGCATAATTCACAGTACTTCATATTTTAAAATAGCTGTGCAAACATTCCGTAATCTCCCAGCATCCCTGTGAGCCAGATAATGGTGTCTTTCACATTTTATGGATGGTGTGATCAGGACTTCAACAGTGACTGCTCTCTATATGCTAACCCAAAAAGCAAACCTGGCAGCTCTGAGCCACGTGTTCTCAGCTATTTCATGGCAGTCAGACAGACGCTGCTTTGCATGCCATCCATTCCCATACCAGTTCCTTTTCCTCCAGGACAGAGGGAACTCCATGGTATTATTTCTTCTTCAAAGACCTTCTCTGATCTACTTCCTGCATACACTGCATGGGAATGTCAGACTGGCTCAATGAAATAGAAAAATATTCTTTAGAATTACCATGTAGGTCTTGGCAAACCTCTCTCCTAAAAATAAATTTTAAAAACAAAGCCGACCTTTAAGCACACTGATGGTTCAGCAAAACTGTCCTGCTTCGGACTAAAACCACCTTCAGGTGGCCTATTTCCTTTCTGTTACCCTTCCTGCATCTTTTTCCAGTGAGAAGAATGAGGGTATGAGGCTCCATTCTGCATTAGCAAGGTGAGCTAAAAGCTGTGCTGCCACCTTCTCAAAGTGCCTCCCCACCTCATGCCAGTGAGAGTGTGTTTTTGCAGAGGCCTTGCAAACTAACAAAGGCCAGACAAAACAAGGGATCTCATGCCAAACGGGAAAGCTGAGCTTTTCAAACAGAAAAAAATTAGTGAAGATTGGGGGCCTGGCATTTGGGTACCTGTTAGTTGGAAACTATTTTGAGCAATGAAAATCCAAATGCAAACAGATAAGACAATACAAAGAGATTAAAATACAAGGGATGGCTAGGAGCAAGAATAATCTGGTTTGAACCATTATTGAGGAGAGGTTTCTCTTTATGTTTTCTGTGTGCAGCACAGCTCTGTTTGTCTCTGCATTGAGTATCCCAAGTAGTGAGTAATACAGTAGAGCATCTCATTCTTTTCCTTAAATGTAGCACTAAGTCTATAAAGCTTATACCAAATAAATTCAGAGAAAAGTACAACCCATTTTTTTTACATGTAAGCTCTTAGAATCTTTATTTCATTGTTTGATATGTCAATGTAAAGGCAATCAAGTGTCAGGATTTTTCACTTAAATCATGTCTGATTTTATGTGCATAGACCATCTTGTATTTTATATTCAGGAATCTGAAAACATTCAATGGGTTCTTTTGGCTCCACTTAAATAAGTAACCATCGTGAAGTAACGTAAGAGATGGATTTTCAGGCTAGGCTGTATACCAGAATTAGTCTAGCACATACACTGCAGACTTTGCTGTATAGTTCCACCTTTGTGTACTTCAGGGGGAAGCCAAACCTCTGGTTTGAGGCTGAGGTGACTGGTGTTGGAGCTCTCAATCCTGGCAGATGGCTTTGCATGTAGGCTGGGACTTAGGCAGGCTCCTGTGGCAGAAGTAATGCCTTCCACATATGAGATGAGAAGTTTTGCATGTGTGAATCTGTATCTACTGAATGTTCCCTTCCTCTTAATGAGTGTAAGGTGTGCAATTCACTGTGCAGATGGAAGTCTTGCTGTTGATTCAAAAATCAAGACAACTGTCTGTGTCACCTTTTCTTTGCTATACTGATGTTGATATAATACTAATGCTTATACTGATAAGCAGTGTCCAAAATGCCTGCTCATTTTCCTGGGAGGAAATGATTAAACAACTGTTTTAGGGTGGGCTATTCTGCTTAACTAGATTTATAAATTTTAAAGTTAGTTCAAAATCCACTGGCAAGTGGCACTGAGCCTAGAAAGGGAAAATAATTCTAAAAAAGATTAAAATGCTTTACAAGGTATTATAGATTGCGGGCACTAGATTGCACTTCCAAAAGGGCCTCTGGATCAATGGTGATGAATAACCATAAAGGACAAACAGGGAGAAATTCTCTGTTGTATAAGGAAGTGAGTTGATGCTGTTGTGGTCTGGATTCTATGGATGTCAGGAAAAAAAAATAAAAAAAATAGCCCCAAACAGATCAATCCTTGATGCAAAAGTGATCCAGGAAAACAATGATGAAAATTACTAAAAACAGTTAACTTACATTATAGCTTTTTGAAATCAGACAGAAAGTTGTTCTCACAAAGCAGGAAGAAACCAGACTCTCAACTAACTGTGACAATGTCTTTTTGGCAGAACAAGTTTTAAGTTAAAATAAAGTAAAATCCCTTCTTAACACTAGTAAAATTTCACGTTATTTACCTTTCCATGCAATGAAATCTAATACAAGTCATTTTACACAAATCATACAATCACTGAAAAGGAATACCATGTGATTCAGATTATAACTTTCCCAGCAGCTGGATATGCACATGAGGGCTGCAACACTATCGGTCCAGCTAGAATCCACAGCACTGCAGGCATCCTGGGAGCAAGCACATGGATCCATAAAATGCACATCGTTACCTTCCAGGGAAACCACAGCAACATTGTGGCCTTATCATCCGGTAAAGCAGGGCTCCCACTATGGCTTCTGTGAGTGCACACGCAGTGCATCTCAAGCGGAGTGTTAACATGGGGTATGAGCTAATTTTAAAAATAGCATAGGCACAACACATAAAAAGTCTCAGGGGTTGTGTAATATGTAAAATCCAGGTACGAGGGTTTTTTTGTTTGCAGCTACAAAGAAAACAGCCCCACTGAAATCCCTCACCGAAGCACTTGCATAATCTTTCTCATGCCCTTAGCTTCCCCTTCTTATTTCAGTACACCCCTCCTCCCACACCACATTAAATGGCCTTGATGGACTGCGAGGGGAACAGTGGAAACAATAGCTCATCCTACAGTGGTCTGAATTCAAACCCCTCCGAATACTCCGAGGAGCACCAGTGGCACTGGTGACCTCTTGCTCTGCAGTTTCCCACTCCTACTGCCTTGCACAGCTGCAAAGTAGGACGGCAAATTTCAGAGAAGCATCGAGGCCCAGCTCTTGCTTTCACTAACTTAGTTTTGCACCACTGTAGAAAAATAAATACTCCTTCGATATATAGTCCCCTGGAGAATTGGAGAGTGAAGTTTGTGACAGGGGAGGGTTTAGTATCCAAGCATTTCTGAAACTCTAACTGTACATGTGTGTTGTGTGTGTATATTAGTATAAGCAGTGGTAATAAAGAAAAATTCTGACTAGTATTTCTGGCAAATTAGAAAACTAAGAAGGGGTAGATCTTGCCAGTCTCAAAATGGAGGTATCATTGCAGTTTTGCTGCTGCTTATTTTCATAGAATCAAATTGCTTTCTGGCTGTTCTCTTATAGTTTCATTTTCTCTGTCATTCTTTAAAGCTGAGATGTTTGATCTGCTGCAGCAGAAAGAGCTGACTTTCTCAATGTCCAAAAAAAAAGTCTTCTTTTTTTTCTTCTGTCATGTCACTGGAATATGATCTTCTGATGGCAGACTCCTTAATTAGCTGAGGACTCAGTCCTATAAGTGGCTATTTTTTTAACGTGGTTGGGTTTGGGATTTTATTTGATTCTTCATTCTAACACACAGATTCCTTTCAAAGCATTTCCAAATACTTTTGGAATGAGCAATAAAGGAATTTATTTTCACATTTGAATGCAATATTTGTTCCTATAGCAGCATCCCTTCTGGGTAAGAAATTGCTGTATTCATTCATTTCTAAATTCATTCATTTCATTACTAAAGTAATTTAATGATGGTTTGATCTTTTATTTTCATCTCCTGCCTTTAGAAGCCTTTAGTGGACAGTTTTACTGCATCTTGTTCTCTGATTCAGACTTCGCTGTTATTATTTCTTAGTCACTAAGTTGATAAGAGAGCTTAAATTCTGTGTGCTCTACAGAAAGTAATTAATGCCAGCTTCTAATGAAGCATGAGCTGTGAGCTTTCACAATGTCTGACAACTGATCCACTGTCCACCCCAGTAGAATTCCATTTTCAGCAAGGCTTTGCAGGAAACACCATCCATCTCTGGAGAAAGTTGCTTTCTGTAGCACCTCCAAGAGAGGGTGGTATTTGGGGCACTGGGACGAGCAGAATTTCTTCACTGTCCACTCCCCTCATGGGTCTCATGGATCAGCACCAACACATTCAACAACTGCTGTTCAGCTCCTTTTCTGAGGGGGGAGGAGGAGGAAGGGGGGGAGGAGGAGGAAGGGGAGCCCTCGGCAGCCTCAGGGCTCCTCCCGTCCCAGCTGCGGTGTCAGAGAGGCAGCACCACCCCAGCTGTGGCAAAGCCACGCTCCTGCTTCCAGCTTCCATTGCCTTCGAAGCGTGGTAAATGCTCCCTGGCTGGAAAACCCCGTGCCAAAAGAACCAGAATCAGCCAGGAATCTTTCCTCCTACCAAAATGAGAGAGGTCTGAAAGACTCCTGTCTGATTCTGCTTCTTCCAAGAAAGTTCATCTAAGGGAATTCTTCTAAATCGAATTTTTTTTTTACTTTTAGAAATGATCCAGACCTGCTGCATCTTTCCCCCCCACTATGGCTATGCATGTTTGATAGTTCAGTAATTCTCTCTGCCTGTTGTTTGAAGGTCTGGGCAGTGCTTCTGCATTGTTGAAACTGTGTGATGCTTGCATTGCAAGCATCCTGAAAGGCCTATGAGTACATTACAGCCTCAGTTCTCACCCCCAATTCCTCCCATGACTTCCCTGTATGAGTTGCATGCAGGACCATGCCTTATGAAACAGAAGTTCTAAAAAAATGTAAATGTTATGCCATGAGAGTACTGTGCAGGAAAAGTGGGGGGAACCTAAATAAAAAGAAATTTGAGTTCCCAGCAAAAGGCAAGTGTTCTCTTCACCTTTGAAGAAAATTCGTTAAGGGAGAAAAGGGGGGAAAACGTGTTTCTTGCAAAGCTGTCTTCTTATCCCTACAAAACTACAGGCACTTGTGTTCTGTGAACAGCAACAGAAAACAAGCAAATAAGACCAGGGATGGCAGGGATTGCATCGCTAAGAATTTATGAAAGCTAAACAGAGCAAAAGGAAGGGAGGAGAAGGAGGTGTAGGTCCTCCTAAAACTCCTCCCTGTCCCAGCCCAGCCCAGTGAGCGCACTGATGGAAACCTCTTCAGCAGTGCTCTGCCTTGCTAGCCTGCCTCACATTCGGGCTGCATTTCCAGAGAAAGAGGAGTGTACCGAGTGGGGGGAATTAAAGTCACTGCATTCCCTCTCAGATTCAGTGCTTTATTTTTAAGTTCTTTCGCTTAACATACATTGGCTATTTTTGTCTGAGGTATGTTGATTTCATGCTTAAATAATTCAGCAAACTCTTTTTGTTGTTGTTGCAAATTGTACTGTTGCCAAAACCTCGTGGAACTCTGCTGTTAGTGCCCACGTGGGAAACCTATAATGCTGCTCTGAATGGTCTGCAATTCATTCTGCTCCATTCATTGGGGTTTCACATTTCTTTTAGCACAGACCCCAATTCTCTACGCTCTTTTACATTCTGTGTTTAGTCTAGTACTATTCCTTGCTTGCTGGCGGTTGTACTGGAAAAAGATTGTTGATATTATTCTGGCATATATAAGCAGCAAGGATTACACCACAGTCACTTTGTTGCTTTTAACTCATATTTGAGCTTCTTGATGGAATCTTCTACTTTTTTTCCTTATGTGGATACAGTAAACTTGGCTGGCTCTCAGAGTACAAAAGATGCAGCAGGCACAGCAGACGGTACAGTCTCCATTCAGTGGAGGTACTGGTGTTGACTGCACTGCAATGTGCAATCATCCCCCTTGAGCACTGCAGGAGCCCTATAGGGGGAGGAATTCAAGTAGTTAAAAAAGTAGATGCCTGTTTCATTCAATTCCGTGATGTCTGGATTTTGAGAGTCCTGCTTTTTACATTTGCAAGTCAGTTAAATGTTAATTATTATCCTTACTAGAACATTATCTCTCTTGATTAGTATTGCAGACATTTATAGTAATGAGCCATTCCTGTGGCTCCAAATGTTAAATTCTGCTCTTAGCATGGGTCTGTGTCTGAAACACAGGGTCTAAATGTTCAAACAAATTTGGCTACCTATATCCATCAACCAAAATAACCATTTCAGTTACTGTTGTGCAAGAAACTTGCTTGATGCTAACAAAAACTGTTTTCTGCTTTGGATTTTATCAACAGACTTTTCATGGAGGTGAAATTTATACAATTTTTCCTCTCAAGCTTCAACTCATCATAAGACTCAAGCATATGTGTAATCCAATTGGAACTATTTTCATGTACAGTAAGACTATTTGCTCCTGCAGGAGTGTTATTAAAGAGTCTGTAATGAAAATTAGGATCTTTCACTTTCAAATGTCTTGCTGAATCAGAGTTACAGAAAAAAATAGATCATGGACCTTTAATCTTAAATCATAAAAACAGAAGTATCATTTAGTATTAAACTTCATAAGTCTTTACACTGTTATAACTACTTTAGCTGACTTTTTGCCCTACTATGGTTTTGTTTACATTCGAATTAAATCACTTTGGTTGAGGCACAGATTATTTCTTATCAGAAGATATGCCATTACCTGAATTTTTATTAGCTTGGATAGTAGATATTGGACCTATTTATTGAAAAAGAACTTAAAATATCCTTAGAATTTGGAACCAGGGCACTTCATTGAAGTTCCAGGTAAATAGACTAAAATAGTTACTAGAGACAATAATGAAATATCTGCAGAAATAAAAACAATGTATAAAAGCAATAAAAAAAGAAATATTTCATTGAAAAGAAAAAACATTCTTGAATTTACTATTATCTGTTTGTTGTGTCAACAGAAGGGTGACTAAAGGAACTGTTTGGTTTAGGTGATTTTACTTGCTTAGTGTTTTTTTCAAAGTCTCTCAGAAGGGGTAGAAAGGATCTATGTATTCAAGGGTTTAGAGGTAAATCATTGTCATAGATTAGAGATTGGTAAAGTGGTAGAAAATAAACCAGAAAACTTGGTAAAATTCCAAAATGGCAAAGAATTAACTGAGAAGCACCCATAATAAGACCAGTTGTTTAATAGTGTCTGGAAATGAGGGAGAACATTTGCAAATTAGAATTTGCATATGGCACAGAAATTGTTAGGTTAGCCAAGACTAGAGAACTCTTGAGGGACCAATACAATTTAGGCACTTGGGCAGCACAATGGCAGATGGGATTAAATGCTGACAAATACATATTGGAAAGGATAATTGGGTTAAAATATGATTACATCAGCTCCCTTAGCTGTTTAACAGTCTCATTTTTAAACACTTCCTTTGAAGTAGTTGGCAAACACCCATTTGTTTCAGTTAGAGAAGACCCAGATCTCAGGTCTGAAATCTGAGTGCAGCTCTATAGCTTGTTTGGGAAAAATATACAGATAACAGACTCTGCTGCTGCATTTTCTTTCAACCAGATGCAGATATTTTGCATATTTTATTTGCTGTGTGCTACCACAATTCTCCTTCTCTTCAGTCCCTGCAATATTATTATTGGGTCGCGTTGCAAAGGCCACAGAGCCTTTCCTCATACAAACAGCCATTGAACGTGGAGTTCTGGCGAGCTGTGGGACACAGTGTGGCACTGCCATTGTGCCTGGTGCCAGCTGCTGTGTGCAGCCGTGCCCTGCTGCCCACGGCGTGGCCTGAGCCTGGCTTTGCAGGGCTGTGGGCAGCGCCTGTCTGGCCAGCACACACCCACTGATGCACCAGAGCCCAGGTCTGGGCAGCCTCTGTGTGCCACACACACCATGTGCTGCTGGGTGTGGGGTTTAAGGTAACTTGTGAGCTCACCCTGCAGGAGGAGAAAGAAAGCAGTGTTGAGCTTATTTCAGTTCTTCCCTTGTTCAGGTGTTAGTGGTTTATTTGTCTTTTTGGGCTGTGGCAGTGATTCTGAATGCTGATGAAACCCAAACAGGCCTGGCTGTGGGCAATCAATTTGTGTTAATGTTTTGGATGCTGTCCCTGGACCACAAGTTTTGTTGCTGTTGCCAGCTTAGACAAATCAGCCAGTTATTAATTCTGATATACTGTGATCTGCAGGGGTGTCCAAATCAGTTCACTACTGCAATATTTATGTCTTGAAAGCTGGGACGCTGAACTGAAAAATATCTGGGAAACTTCTCCAAAATAGCTATTTCTATAAATGAAAACAATTTCAGGTACACTGCCATGTCCCTGCAGTTCAATCGACTGGGTATTCCCTAGTACAGCACTTTGTCTGGGTGCTACCTAAGGTTTGGAACCTGTTGAAGAAATGGCTGTTGGTACCATCACTGTGTGTGTGGGGCAGAGTGACCCTTGCTGGAGGTACAGACAGAGGAACGAGGCACTGGAGAGCAGCACTGTGGAAAGGGACCTGGGGCCCTGCTCGATGGCACTTTGAACGTGAGCCAGCAGAGCCCTGGCAGCCGGGGGGACATCCCTGTCCTGGGGCACCAGGCCCAGCATGGCCAGCCAGGCAAGGGAGGGGACTGTCCCACTCTGATCTGAGCTGGGGTGGTCTCACCTTGAGGTGGTCCTGTGAAGGGCCTGGAGTTGGACTTCGATGGTCCTTGTGGGTCCCTTCTGATTCAGAATATTCTATGATCTTAAGATACTATCTTTTGGATCCTGAAATTATCTATTCTCACTGCATAGCTCAGAAAGCATCTTCCTATTCATGGACAAAGTCACAATTTCTTTAGTCCATTTCCTCAATCCGTTCCAGGAATTTGTATAGTCATCCTGATGCATTTTCTCCCTTGGCTGTCACAATTCCCTATAATTTATTTTTTTACTAGGACCATTTTCTTTATCAGGTTTCCTTCTGGCCCAACATTGCAGTGCCTCCAGTCCCCACCAGCTCTTAGACACCCTCTGAAGGAGCCGTGTCTGCCCGCTCTCTGCAGCTGAGGCGATGAGCACTGGCCTCTTCACCCTGAGCAGTGTCTCCACCACCTGCCCCACAGGGGAGGGCTGGGGTTCCTCCCTGGGCACTCCCATTCCCCTACACGTGGCTGTAAAGCTGTTCCAACAGCTGTCCTTGCCTCCTCAGCCCATCCATATTCCTCCCCTCTGCTGCGGGCACTGAGTCCAGACTGGCCCCCACACCGGTCCCCTCTCCGTTCTTCAGGAGCTGGGGAAGGATTAAGGGTGAGCAGCAGGCACATGGGAGGGAGGAAGGGGCCACCCCTGCTCTTATAAGTTGGAAGCAGAGACTGAGAAGAAGTACAGGTGGGGGAGAAGGAGAGAGGAAGCAGTGGCTGCATACACTGCACTCCCTGATTCTCCTTGAGCCCATTTCCACCCAGACCAGCCTGATGTCTTGCTGCTTGCCTCCAGATCCTCCTGAGACTTCACTGTCCTCTCTCCATCCTGCTGTTTGGCTAACCTTGGAAACCCTTCCTGCCCTAGAACTGCTCTGTTCCTCATTTCTTCTTGAATCCAGATGACCCCTTCAAGTCCTCTTCCCCTCTGGCCCCCTAAACTTGTAAACTCCCTTTGCCAGAAAATTGGAGTAAGCCTCCATGGCCGAGACATTCTGAGCCAGCTCTGCACTCCTTGAATCCTTCCCTAGTGAGTCTGGTAATATCAAACAGATGTTTGAAGGAACTGGGAACTTTGCCCATTCCTGAGGGAAGCCAAGCCCAGGCTTTTACATGAGTAATGTCCTTGGTGTCCAAAACTCAACTTGTCCCAGGCTCTGGCTATTCACCAGAATCATCTTCCTTTTTTCTAATGACCATTTCAAACCGTGTGACTGACACACTTTTCTGGCAGGTGGAGTAGGTGGCTGGCTGAAGATGCATTTCCTTTGGCCACAGGGTGTGTGAACGAGCCAGACCACGGCAGGCAGCAGGGAGCCTTTGCTGCCAGGGGTGTGAAGTGACTGCAGTGCCCACAGAGCTCTCCCAAGTCCAGCATCAAGTCATGCCCAGCCTTGCTTTTTGCTAAGAAACAGATAATTTTGCATGTGTGCTATAACTCAGTGGGACTTTTGGAAAGAATGTATGAAGTCACAAGGTTATGACAATATCACTCTGATTTTGCTTCTATTCAAGTTTCTTTCTCTGTTGTTAGCCAACCTCTGTTTTAAGGATGAAAATGCTGTTTACAGTATTTATACATCCACTATGGCTTCCTGTTATCCTAACATTGTTCCAGTTTGTGTTCATCACATTTATTCTTGATTTCTAACTCATTTCATTCAGATTTGTAGTAGATTTGTCTCAATATGCGTGAACGAGTTCAACTGAATTACCTGACTTGAAGCTTCACCCAGATATTTAGGAGGTTCAAAGGTGTCTAGAGAAGCTTTTTCTCTCCAGTTTTCATGTTCACAGTGTTTCTCCTGTCTGATTCTTGTTCAAATTTGTGACAACATGCCCAAGAAAATATGCATATTTAGCCTAAATTTTAAAAATTTTATGCATATATAAATATGCAAATTTATCCAAATAAAAACTTGGAGATGTCTCATTTCTGTGAGGAGTGAAAGTGGACCAAACACCCGAGACAGAAGCACTTAGAAGTCTGGATAACTGAAATAAAGACCAAAATGTCACAAATGTTATCCATTGTGCTGAAAGAAAAAGCATATGCAGCATGACTGGTGTTGGTGGGTTCAAAATCTCTACACTTATTATTTTTCATTTTACATCTCATTGTACCAAAAGCTAAATAGGACAAAGGTAGAAAGTCTGTTCTTATTAAAATGGGGCTTTTATTTACATAAAACTGAAGTCTTGTGCTATAAATAGTCCTGAGAGTGTCTGCAGCTCCTACCCAAGTTGTTCTCTGCTTTGGTTGCTCTTGCTGCTGGGGTTGCTATATCTGAGCACTTACTCATTCTTTACCATTGACATTTAATGTAACAAACTGTTTTCTTTAAGGGGCTGCTGTCAATCAAGCTGATACTTTATATAAAAAATAGAAAATGCTGACCTGTCTATGAAGATTACTACAATGGAAACAAATTTAAAATACTTATCTTTGGATATATCCCTTTCTTGTTTGTTTTCTGTATTTCACAAAGCCCAGACTGTGGCACTGGAAAACACTCAGCCTGACTTTTTCCCACATCCACTTTTATTTTCGTTTATTTTATGCACTCCTGCATAATAGTACTGTTAGTCTTCTTAGTGCTTGAGATGGAAGTTTATATTAGAAGAAATAAAATTACTGAGTTTTAATTTATATTTTGTATTTCATCTTAACTTTTGTAAAATCCCCTTGCAGCTTGGGGGCCCCAGTATAAGGGACAGTGGCCCTTTAACAATGGTGGAAGTTTCACAGACTTCCAACTTGGCTCCCTTACAGTTTATTCTCAATATAAATATACCACCTGGGAATGCTTGATTCAGTGTTTCCCACATAATTGCTTTCTCATGTCAATGCTCCGTTCTTTTCCTGAGTGAAGTAGCCTTTTACTGCACTATTCTGGGGGACAAGGATAGCAGCCACCAGTACCTCAGATACTGAATCAGATTAAAATATTGGTAGCAGCATGAAATGTTCATGGTTTGCAGCAATTGTCAGTAAGATCGGTAGCCTTGGGAGAAAAAGGAACTCGGTGTGTGGAGAAAAGTGAAACAAATATACTCCTGCAGAAAAGGCATTGAGAGAATGCCCATTATTATGTGTATAGATGAATACTTGGAACTTCATGGAATTTAAACTTATGCTTGAAGTGTGTGTTTACATGTATTCTTAAACTGAAGTTTCTTCAGTTTGTTTCCAACAGGAGTTTTCTAAATTCATTCAAGAAATACTGAAGTTAGTTACACAAAATCAGTAGGAAGGTAGAGGTAGAAAACAGTTTTACTCTGCATTTGAAGCTAAGCTAATATCTACTAATTAGCTATTATATCTACTATATACTATTATTATCTACTATAATCTACTATTATATCTACTATTAGCTAAGCTAATATCTACTTCTTCTTTTTTCTATGGCTAATTTTTCTCCCATGTCACTAAAAAGTAGATTTTGTCACTGAGGTGGTATAGCACAAGTGCAAGTTTCTGTTCTGTAATCAATAAACACACTTTTGACACAGAAAAAACCAGTAACATTTCAGTTGGTCATGCTGAGATATAAAACAAATGAAAAAGTAATATTTAACATTTTGTAAAAGGACAGGTGCCACACTTAACATTTGGGTTATATATTTTAAATTAGTAGCTAAATTTATTCCCTTGAAAACATCCTCCTCTGTTGAGGCCTCTGGTAGCTCATGTCCATACTGAGTGCTCTGCTGCCTCTCATCAAACCTTCTCATAAATACCAGTGACATTTGGGTTGTGTCTGTTTTTAAAGTATCCATGTATAATTTAGACAGGTGAGCTTTATTATTTGGTTTCTATGCTAGTGCCATGGCCCTAAGCCTGTAAACAGCTTCTGAGGCAATATTGGACCCCACCTAAATCAATGGAGTGCTGGACTAGAGCTTAAGACTTCAATTAAACTAGAAAGTACATAATAAGTAATTGCATAATGGATCATGGACAAGAACTTCTCCCAGAAATTATTTTTTCTAAGTACACAAATCCTGTAGGCCTTTTAGAACATTTTAAAAATTCCTGTACAAATCCATCTGTATCTTTAGGCACCCAAGAATCTTTAAAAATCTCTCAAAAGTACTGTAAAAAACTTTCCACTGACTTTCACATTGGGTAACTTGTTTTCGTTAGAATATACACATACTTTGGTGCTTAGATTTTGCATATTTATCTTCCTTTTGATATGCAATATTTAAATAAATACAGAATTTGCATCTAGATGGACCATGACTTCGAAAAGGTTCTTAAGATATTTGGATAGCTGTCAAAAATTATGTTAACTTATTAATAACTAACACATGGCTTAAGTATTTCTTTTTAGTCACATTCACATCATGCTTTTACTCTACCTAATTGTTATTAATCTAAACATTATTCAACATAATAAAGCTTAATAAATTCTAGCTCATACCCTGTAGTTTTTCCATTTTAATACAACTGTTTGTCATAGAGGAGACACTTCAAATACACTTTTATAGCTTTCTTTCATAAGAAAGCCCTCTAGTGCTTTTGAGTACATTGCAAAATCTTTAATCCAATAAGAGAAATAATAAAATGTGCTACACTCCTCCATGTCCACAGAAATCACCTTAGCAGTAAGACATTTCTTAATGCCAGTGAAGGGATTCAGGGCAGAATTGGGACAGATTGCTAAACACTGATTTTGGTGCTAATTCAAGTTGGCCCTGTATTCCATCCCTCAGAAAACTGTAGATACATATAGTCCTTTTTGTATGGAGTGGGAGTCAGCTTTGGCACAGAGCATTGGTGCATTGTGTCTGGACAGCTGACTTTGAGAACTGGTATGTTTGGAGCATGGGGATGAAGTAAGGAAGGATGTCATCAGTCTGAGAAATATCAACTGGTGGAGCCTCTGCTGAATTTTTAGACAAACCATCTTTCAATTTGATTCAACTTTGTAATAAGACTAATATTTATAATATTTTTTAATTATAAGCCAAAGCTTTCTCCACATGACATAGTGAACTCTGTCCTCTATATGCATCTTATTTTTCCCCCTTTCACTCCTCCCCCACCCTCTTTAAAATCAATGCTATTTATTCTGTTATGCCAAAGAAACAGAAATACAATGACACATTAGGGTCATAAGTATGCACTGAGCTAGTGATAATCCTTTGAGATCTCAGAAATGTCATTGTCCTGGTTTTAAACAAAATATGATCCATAGAAGTTTAATTCTGGTTATTGAGTTGAGATGTCTGTTGGATTAACTGAATGTTGCACAGAACTCCATGCATCTCCCATCCTCCTGTGCCTTCAGCAAAAGCAGGCCCATCAGGAACCATTCCACACGGGTGTTTTCACGTGCTGTGAGCATTTAGGTTCACTCCACAGACACTGCTTCATTAGTCCCATCACCTCTCCTGCAATAAAGGCATTCACTCTCTGTCCTCTCAGTAGGAAAGGTCCCTTCACTCAAAGGTACCATCTTAGGCTAAGGAGTCAATTGTGGTAAAAGTTCAAGTGGCCTGGGAGATTTAAGACAGAAAATACAGGAAATTAGTCTAAGAAATCTGCAGAGGATGAGTTGTTTGCATTGCAATGTTAAATCTTATGCTTTTTAAAATGAAAAATTCATACATCTAACAATTTTGTTCAAATCTGAATGAATTGTAAAAGATGAAAATGTGGTGAACATTACTAATAATGTGCTAAGTAACCTAAGCAACAAATTTTCCTAAAAGGTTCCCGTGTTAAAAATATTATGACTTATTTTCAACGCTTTGCTTAGAGACATTAATGCTTCTTGAATGTTTTCTTGAGGCTCCAGAAGTCGGTGACAGAAAGGTATTCTTAGATGTTCCAGCTAGAGTAGCAGGGGCAGAAGTCACTCCACCAGGATGCCCTATTTAAATCTCCAGGCAGCCTTCTGACTCTTTCATATGGGTATGACAACACAGAGGTAAAAAGTTTCCAGTATCTGTGGCTGTTACGATTTATTTTGATTTCTGTATTAGTGTTCATCAACTGGTTTAAGAAACTTCTCTTTATGACAAGGATCTGTCCTTCATTCAGAGTGGTGCAGGAAGACTCTGTGCTCTCGCAGGTTTCCCAGCCAAAGGCAGCCAGCATTCCCCAGATGATGCCCACATGAGCCCCTAATGCTTTCCCGTGGCTTTCCACTCTCTATCCTGTTATCCATCTCCACTGCACTGCCCTTGAGCATTAGGGTGCCTCAGTTCCTGCCCTGATAATGGGTAGGTGCTTTCCTAGTGAGAGTAAACACCAATGAAAGGGGCACATACGGGAGCAATTGTGCACACCCTGTCGTGGGCTCTGTTGGCTGTCGTGCCTGATCTCACAGTGCTTGGCCAGAGCATGCAGGAGGCAGCAGCACTTCACCTGTGGTTAGCAAGCACCAGAGACCACAGTGCTATCAGGGCATCCTTGTCTGGGCTTTCACCTGGATCACTCCATGGAAAGGCAAGTGCCCTTTACCCTGTCTGTATCCTGTGGTCAGAGAACTGAGTGCGTCTGTCTCGAGAGAAAAGAGGAGTAAAGGCTGGCAGCTGAAGTGGGAGCAAACAGGAAAATGAAGGATCTGCCCTTTAACTTCAGAGCTCATTTTTTGTTTGTCTTTTACCTGATTCTGTGGAAAACTGGGTGCAGAACTCAGTTTGCAAGCCAGATAACAAAGGATTTCATGTAAACTAACAAGGCTAAGTTTCAGAGCACGTTCTAACTCAGAAGTATGGGGAATTCAGTCTTCCACAATGCCATGAAGGGAGTCTTATTTTTGTTATGTAGGCTTATAAATCAGTCCAACCGTAAACAAAGAAATTAAATGTTAAGAATTATCCCTGACCTAGAAACTTGATCCCTCACCTTAAATCCCTTGCTTACCCCATAGACCACACCTGTTTCTCTTTGCCTTCCAATAAACACAGGTATAACAAAATATTCACTACAGCTGCACAGCATTTATCACTGCTGATGTTTCCATTACATGGGAGTACACGACTTTGCACTTTACATTTAATTAAATGTTTTTATGGTTTTATTATAAGGTAATTAACCTGTCAGAAAACAACCTGAAATTGTATATGAAATCTTGGTGATATATTAGCTTTTCTCAAGGACTATTTACATTTTATTTATAGCCTTTAATTTTATAGGTAATAACTATCTTCTTTAACAGTGAATTCATTTGGGACAGAGTTGTGTTATCAGATACACTATTAACTTCTTTTCACCTACTGTTTACTGTCTTCATTTCTTTCTCACAATGACAATAAGTAGTTTGTCTGTTTAAGCAGATAGAGTAATTATTATCACCTGCACATGTGATTGGTTTAATTCTTCCCAAATGGCCTGAAATTCACCAGAAATATTGTCTGTGCTATCTCTCCTATTTATTTCATTATGCTTCAGAAGTGCTGATTTCAAATCTGGAGAGTAAGTCCTTTTCTTCTCACCAATTGTTTGAAAGCAAGTACTAGTTTTTTTTTTATCTAGAACTTTAACTAGCGAGAGACTAAATGAGAGATTTAATCCCCTGGGTTGTGGATCCTTCATCTCTTCCAGACCCAGAATTCACTACTATTCTGCTCTGAAATATTTAACCAGATCAACAAGTATCAGGAAATTTTGTTAAGCTGGGCCAAATTTAGCTTTGAACTAACTAGTCCAGGAGAAAAGGTTGTGTTATACCTGAGCTGACCTTATTACTCTGTCATTAATCTGCTTTGTTATGCCTGAAGAATCGCGGGGGTCTCAGAACTGCTGGTAATCTGCTCTGCCATATGTGTGGTAATATCTAAACACAGCAGGATAAATTAAGAATAGTCCCATCCTTGCTTTATTACTTGTAAATCAGTCCATTAATATTATCTGAACGCAGTTTGTTAGGATTAACATAGATGAAATTTGAATTGCCACAGTGATTACTTCTTAAAAACTCCACTAACATGAATTTTGAAACTTAGAAATAAATTAGTACAGAGAGTCAGCCCTTCAAATGAAGCAAAAGGAAGAATAAAGAGTTATCCTATCAATAGGAAGAAACCACTTGAAGCCAAGAATATGGAAAATAGCTTTTGTTATAGTATATTTCAATCCCAAAAGACTGACTAAAGACCAAGTATTGGCTCGGGGCTAGAGTACTTCTCTGTGAGGCAGGAGAGCAAACAAATCACTGCTCAATTTGAATTAGTGTAGGAAATTAATATTATGGAGACTTTCCTTTTGATTTTTTTTTCTTTTGTAAACATATGTTTTGTCTGATTTACAAGGAAAACATTTTACAGTACTCACCACCATGCTCTGATCTGGCTTGTCCTCTGCATCTGATTTCTACTGTGGGGTTTTGGTCAGCTGCTTTTGAATTTGAGAGAGGATTAAATTTTTCTTTCTTTACAGCTTCTTTTTTAGAAAGAAATCCTATGACTGTCATAAAAGATCATGAGCAAAGATGACCCGGGGTGAGCAGAGATTGCCCATGGGCACAGACAGAGTCATAAAAAGATGCCTCCCCTGTAGAAGGCAGCACCTTCTTTCTCTTGTAAAAATATGCTGAAAAAGCAATATACAAACAACATGTCTATAATGTGATGAAAACTAAACAGAAAAATCCATCTGTTACATCATTACAGCGACTGCATAGCATTAACATTTTTATTTGTCAACGGCTTGCCAAAATTTTTGGTTTTATTGAGCATTGCGTATAAAAGTTTCTGAAAGTTTTTCGCTGCGATTGATTTTGTTACATTAATGAAGAGCAGCGCTTTGGCATTGTGCAGGTTGGTGGCTCTCGTTGCTGTTTGAATTCTGTCCGTTCACAGAGCAGGGCAGAGCCTCTGCAGTGATGAGTGCTGTGCCAGCCCAGTGCTGAGGAGGGAGGAGAGGGGTGAGGTGCAGGGGGAGCTCGCTGGTGAAGCCACCCT
>VZRO01005794.1:545956-686330 GCA_013397915.1 Daphoenositta chrysoptera | reverse complement strand
AGCCGGCGGCGCTGCTGATGCCGGGCGGCGCGGCGGAGCGGAGCTCAGCCCAGCCCAGCCCTGCCCAGCCCAGCCCAGCCCTGCCCAGCCCTGCCCAGCCCAGCCCAGCCCAGCCCAGCCCTGCCCTGCTGGCCAAGGCTTCCGTGTCCTTTTGCCTGCTGTGACCTGACAGCCTCTCCAAAGCCTTGGCCAAGCATGAGGGGAATCCTAAGGCAGCTGCTGTTACAGAAAGCCTGTAATTACCCACACTTACTCAGGCCTGTCTTGAAGCCCTTGTGGACACATGGGCGCAGTTTGGAAATTCTCTCTATTAAAATAAGCCTTTAATTTAAATGTAGAAGATGTTTTTAAGCAGTTTGTTACAATCAGTTGGTTTCAATATCTATAACAGTGCCTCCGATTTTTTTTTTTTTTTTATACCTGCAGAGATTTTCTTAGAATTCAGATGGGATAGATAAAGTGTGAAAGTGAAAAATGGCACTAAAATGGGTGAACCTTTTTGCAGGGGGTCTTGCCTTTTAGAAACGGCCCTGCCCTTCCATAGCAAGTTCAGCAGGCATCAACAGAGAGGAAAGCATCTTGTTATTAACTCCTGCAGTGCTGTACCCTGAGAACAAAAGCTGTGAGAAACTTTGTTTCAAAGCAGAGAAGGACTGTACCTTCAGATTTTATTTTGATTACTTTTTGTGTTAAAAATAGCAATCTTTCAGTTGGAAAGCTACCAATGTCATGGTACTTGTAATCAGATCTTAGCTGGACATTTAGTTTATGTTCTTCCTAAAGATGGCAGTTTGTCATACCAGCATGTTATATCACACCCTCTCTTGGGGTGATTTTGGGGTATTCATATAGGAAAAAGTGCTCAAATAACTTGTTATCTTTTGTACCAGTGCATGAAGAATGTAGTTGCTGGTAATCTCTGAAAGTACTAATCCAGCCTGATCCAGTTTAGTTTATAATATCCAAAAGCAGCACAGAAAATATAGCAAGACACACTAAAAGAGCTTTGTATTCACATTGATGTAAGGTAAGATTTATTTTAATGTACTCATGGATTCTTAGAACCATGCATTTGCTATCATGTTATAGGATAACATGTCAGAGAAATAATGCTTCCAGGAGAAAGATGGCAGATTGTCAACTACTGATGATGGTGTTTCAGAGAAGTAGCATTTTTATGGATAGAATTATAACAGAACAGCATTTACTGCCTATGGCAAGGAGCTCTGTTAGGTATTGACAGCATTGTAAGTTAAACTGAAATTCTTGTGCTTTTCCTAGAAACAGGAATATTATGTTTAAAATCACCTATCAGCAAGACTACTCTTACAAGTAGGCTCTGGGCAGAGGGTTACATAGATTGCTGTTCAGGAAAATAAATTAAAAGCACACCACAGAGGATGAATCAGCTGTAATGTGAAATAGAAAGTGTTCCTCTGTTTCACTTTCCCTACAGTGGGTCCTGCAGTTGGGTGTGTGGTAGGAAAGGCCAGCACACTCAGCTGAAGAAAAGGTTCTGGCCGTGCTCAGAGCAGCCAAACCCTGCTTGAAGGGGAGCTACAAAGACAACAGGGTCAGGCTGTTGGTTGTGGTGATGAGCACTGTAACAGGGGGCAGCTTGGGAGTTTGTGGTTCTATGTTCTGCCTTTTACATAAATCGTCACCAAAAAATAAGAAATACAAGTCAGAGACAACCTCTTTGTACCAAAAACCCAAGAGACAAATTCTTTCAACTGCTGTAAACCAGCACTTTTCAGTGGTGTTATGAAAATATTACAACCACACATGCTGGGTTTTAAAGTGGGACCGATATTGCTGTCAAGATATTGACAATCTGTTGTTTGAGATGGACTGTCTCCTGACAGAGGTACAGACATGGCAGCTTGGAGCAATGCAGAGATAATTTATTTTTTAAAAAAACAGACAGGAGGTTGCATAAGAAAGTGTCATTTCTTGCATAGATTTCAGTCTTCTATAAACAAAAAATTAAGATTTTTATAGTACTTTCTATGGTAAGAGAGATTGGGAGTCTGTTCCTTTTATCATTTGCTTGATGATTACAAGAGCATCATATCTGTCATAACAAATTTTTGAGACACTCTTGGTGTGTTTTCCCCACTGCAAGTCAAAGTATCTACAAACCTTAAAATAGATATAGGTATTAATCCTGAAGTGCAGGGTGCCTACAGCTCTCAGAATTGTTACTCCCTATGACAGTTGCCAGACCTGTGTGTGCAATTAATTGCTTTTGCATTGTTGGATGGGTCCACAGAGCTTAGACTCTAGTTCAGGATTCATAGGCCCACGATTTTGTTCTTCATGTGCTGAATTCTGTGCTGTGGTGCTCATATTTTATATTAAATTCTTGATATATATGGTACATTTTACTCTGCGTACTGCTGTCGTTCAGTACAAAATAATCTTAAATATTCTCAAGTGAGCCAGTTGAAGTTAATAAAAGAAAGCAAAACACAAGAAAACTTCTGAATAATATTAATCTTTTTTTCCATCCAGAACCTAGTCATGTTTTCACGTGACTTTGCCTCATTGAGACTAATAAGCAGAACCTGTCCTACTGCCCCCTTCAGAATACAATTAAACATATTTTTATGAGTTCGTTGATGTGCCAGTCCCCCTAGCCCAGAGCAGACCCTTCCCAGGCCAGGTTGCTCAGTGCTACGCCCCCTCCAGTTCTGCCTGTCTTCAGGAATGGAGATTCTTTAGGCAGTCCCTTCCACCATTTGACATCTGCCATGGTAAAGATTTTATTTTCCTCGTACCTAATGAGGATTCATCTGATGTCAGTTGTGTCCATTGCTGGTTGTTCTATCATCAAGCACCTGTAAGGAGAGTCTGGTTCCATCTTTTCTGTACCCTCCCCTGGGGAGCTGCAGATAATTGTAGGGTCCTCCCAAAAGTCTTCTCTTCTTTGAGCTGAACAAACCCAGTTTTCAGCCTCTCCTGCTTCATCCCATTTTCCAGCCCCTCACCATCTTGGTGGCTCTCCACTGGACTCGCACTGGCTCGTGAATCTGTCCTTTAGTGAGCAGACCAGCTCTGGATGCCATTCACCAGATATTGTTTCCCAAGTGCCAGGGAGAGGGGAATAATCCCTTTCCTTCCCCCTCTGACTATGCTCTTGTTAATACAGGTCCTGTGTGGCCGGCCCCTTCACTGGCAAGGTGCACTGATGTGCAGCAATCAGCTCTAATTAATGAGTGCAAAATCATAAGTGTGGATAACATAGGTTACTTTCTGAGTTGAGAATATTCTGAACAAGGACGCTTCAGGGGAATTTAGAAATGAATGCATTTGGAATCCACGTGGCAAAGTACTTATTCATTCCCCCAAAAATATAAATTTACACAGGTTTTCTGGACAGTGTTCATGTGGGAAAGGACACAAAGGTGTTTCAGGAAACAACCAACACCTTGCTGTAGGTTGGAGGTAAGATATCTATACCCAAATCCTCTGCCTAAGAAAACGCAGAGGATCAGTGCCAATGTCCTAACTGAAATCCTGTCTGAAGCATGTTGAGTACTAAAATACTCATATTTGGTGAAAAGAAAAAAAAATCCCCCAAAAATTCAACGAAATGATGAATTTTCCTCATCATTGTTTGGTTCCATGGAACAGGCTCATCACTTGCAAAATAAATGGTGCTGCATTCATTTCATGACCAAATGACAAACACGAGGGTAAAGTATATCTTTTTTCACTCGTTCCACTCTTATCCCAATAGAATTCTGCACTTGGAACCTGGCAGACAAATGTCGATTATTCTGCTTGCCCTCTTATGCCACCATTTAAATCACTGCTGTCTTGGTCCAGAAGCTTTTATGCAAGTTGTTCATAAGAACCCAAGAAAGGCAATTTAGGTATCTGAGCATGGAGTGCCCTAACCTGACCCCCAGCTGCCACTGCAGCTGAGCATGCGTTGGCTGGGAGTTCTGCTCGTACCAGCCAGTCCTGTGCAGGGCCCGGGGTGAGTAACAGGCCCAGGCTGAGAGTGTACTTTTCTTCAACTCTCAAAATGCTAATTTACTGAAAGCTTGACCTGGAAGCATTTGCTAATGTGTAGCCATTACAGCATGTCCGGTCTGAAATGCAAGGCAAGAAAAAAAATACAGAAAATTAAAAAGCTACAATTGTGTCAATCATAGTATAAAAATAAGGTCAATAATTTGAGTAAGTGAACTGCCTAAAACAGGACTGTAAAGAGAAAAGTAAGACAATTAAATCTTTTGATATTTGGGTTATTCTGCATTAAAAAATCCTAATGTAAAAAAGGGCTTTATCTTCTGTATATGGTATAACATACCCACAATTTTATGCGTTTTTAAGAAAAATGCTTCTATGATATTTATATATCATCTCATAATATATTATGTATTTTATGTTTTCCCATTAGAAGAGACCCACTGTCATTAAAAGAAATTTGCATCTATGTCTCAGGAGTTGACCTAATTCAAGGAGGAGTTTTTTTAGGGTTATGCACCAAAGTTTTGGTTTCAAGTTCCACCAACCTCCTACTGAAACGGATGCCTTTCCCTGGTCTTAAAATGAAGAGCCAAACACAGTTAGAGGGGATAAAGGGTTTTTCCCTGGGGATTTATGGCAGGCCCCTCAGGTGCTCACAGCCAGGGGCAGTGCCCCAGAGCACACGGAATGCACACCCACGGGCACTCGGGATCACATCCTGGGCCTCACAAATGAGCACATCCAGCAAAGATTCCCCAGGGAGAGGCTCCAGGGAACCCCCGGCCCAGGAACCTTCCCCTGGCTGGGCCCAGCTCAGGGTACAGGATGTGTTCTGGAGAGGCCCTTGGTGTCTGGGGCTCTCTGACCCCTCACTGCCAGCCTGCCAAGGGCTTCGGGCTCTGGGCTTAACAAAATATTAGGTATAAGAATGTGGGCTAGAAGCACTAAGAATATAGAAAAAGTATATAAAAGGGGTATAAAAGAAAAGGCAAAAAATTATCATGGCATCAAAACAACTACTGAAAGTGCCAAAGAAAAACCCCAAATAAGCAAGATAATGATGCACAATTTTATATTAAGTCTGAATACCTCCTGGTGAGGTGAATATAAATATGTTCCTCCCACCTTTTCTTTTGTCTGTACCCTGAGGTTCTTTTAATGAGCAATTTTCTCTCCGCAGTAGAATAGTGAGGATGAAGTTAAGATATGTGTCCAAGGGGTGTCTATAGCTCTCAAGTAGCAAGATTGAAGTACTGATGATTCAAAAGCCTCTTCTCAGTACAATTTTCAGATTTAGATCTTTATTTTCTTTTATTGGATATCTAATTTGTGTACTGGATATTTGGATTGAATTTGTTGTTGGTTTCATTTAGAAGAAAGAGATTATACAATGTTCCAGCATCTGTAAAATGAAAGGAATCTGTATTCTCGGTTGCACGCTCATTGTTTTGAAAAAGATAGTCTAATGGCTCTAGAAATGGATACATCTCAGGAAAAGGCAAGTTCTTTTTATTTCCAAAAGGAGTATGCAAATCAAGGGTTAAATGAGAGTGCTGTTATTTGACATGCAATACTTCAGTTTTGGAGTCTCTGACAAGGTTGGTAGCACCCTTTGCTCTGCACTGCCATGTGCTTTCTAGTTCATTGGAACCATTTTAGCAATTAGAGCATGATTTATTCTCTAACAAATGTCTGAAATTCATTGTTAATGCCCCTTAGAGAACTTATTTCTAAATTATCAAAACCGCAAAATTAACTTAGTTATTGGGCCATTTATTACATTGCAAATTTCTGCATTATCCTTCATGCCTTTATAAAGATTATGCTACCTCTGATTTTTGGTCAAACTTGTTCATACATATTCTTGGATCACACCAAAACACACATCTTTGTCAATATTCATTAGAGATACTCTGCTGAGGAACCTGCTCTTCTGGCATCTTCTTTCAGTGGATTTTTTTTTTTTTTTTTTTTTAACGGTATGATTAGGAATTCCAGAAAGAAAAAGCTTCCATACAGGAGATAGAACCCCTGAAAAGTTTGGAATGTGCTCTAAGTGCTAGTATATATATGTATATATTTCTATGAAGATTATAATGATTGCAGTCCCTCTGTGCTGGGGCTTATCAGAAGGGTAAAATTGAAATTTCTCAGCTGGTTTATAAGACTTTTTACGTTATTCAGAGAAGTTGATACATGGCATTTCTTTCACCTAGAGACTTGTTGGTAATTGGTTTATAAAAGTTGTATCAATCTCTTGTATATCCGAAAAAAATATGGATTGGCAGTTAAGTGCAAAGAAAGCAAAATAGGGCTCATGGATGGTGATTTGGGCTAAGGTGCAAAGTGTGCTTTCTTATTTGGCCTTTCTATGAGAAGGCCTGGTGCTTTGTTAAATTAGGTGGCTAAAGGAGAATGAACTGAGTGATTTTGTGTTGAGCTTTACAGTCAATAATCTTCAGAGTTAGAGAGAAGGCATTCAGTTTAATATTTATTAAAATGCAAGAGTTGCATTTCACAGCATGAATCTAAAAATAACTGTCAGAACTTGAAATGTGTGATAGTTTCTTTGTAAATTATAATTAATACATAATAGATTCCAATTAAAAATATGCATACAGTTCAGGCAGAGATTTTTCAGTTGCTTTACATAGGCATATAAATATTGCTACAGTGGAGAAATTCAAAGAAAGGTGACTGAAGGACAGTTCTAAAGATACAGTTTGGTTCCTACTCTTTCAAACCTCTCAGTTCTTAAAATAGAAATTAAACACAGGTCTCCTAAAGCTCTTCTCTTATCTTCTACCACAAGAATATATTGTCTCCCTTGAGACATAAAGCCAGAGAAAACATGAATGACTACACTGAAGGGTTTGTGAGTTGATACTAATTAGTCTTTCAAAGTAGTCACATCCTTATTCAGGAGAGCAATATATAAATAAATTCATTTCATGGCCACAGACCTGACCTCATTTTGAATATTTAATTTAGACTAAAAAGAAGACTTCCCATTATGTACCAAGTTTATTCATTTTGGAAAGCAAATGTAATATATGCCCTAAAACATTATGAACTTATAAGCTCTTTTCTTTCATGACACATCTCTCCTATAAAAAAATGAACAAGTACTAGTTAGTTTTAACCTAGTCCTTATTCTCTGCAAAGCTGAGTGAAAACATGGATTTGTATTATGTCTTAAAAGTACATAGATTGAATGGACTGTTTTTCCTATGTTTTGGATTATTATTTACAACATATAATGCTAATATAACATTTTTATTTTTAGTGGATAGAATATCTATTTAAAAGAAAAATAAAACTCAGGCATACTCACCCATCTAACAGTAAAATTTACCAAATTTGCTAAATGCATGTGCATTTCAGAGCTCAGACCTTGGAAATTTTGAATGTCCTGTATTCCCTTACCACAGTAGGAGGCTGAGGAACCCATCATCTTGTGAGACACAAGATTAGATATCAGAATAATCTCCCAACCCCTCAATATTTACATCCTAATATTTCATCATCCTCCCAAGTCCGTAGCCTTCTCCAGTATACATGGAGACAGATGGCTCGTAAGATTACAAGCTATGGAGATTTGGTGCTACAGACAGGTCCCCCGGTATTCTAAGAAAATTAACAATTTATTTAAACAGCTCTGTCAGATGCAATCCTCTTTGCCTCATTTTGTCTCCTGCTGGCTCTGTCTCATGTAGGATTGCCTGCATGTAGATTCACTGGTTACAGATTCATCATGCTTGAAAGAAAAGAAACTTAGTCATGAGCTATATGACCTGTGGGCACACTGGACAAGCATGTGAGCATAACTGGAATAGCAGTCAAAAAATATCACACTTCTTATTTTCATACCATCTTTATGTGAAAGAACTCTCTCTTTCATGGAGCTGAAACAGATTCTTGCCTGTTGAGCAGCTCTAAATTAAGTCAAAGGATTATCTGTATCACAGCAGTCCCAAGCAAGACCAGATTTCAGATAAAGAGGTCACCAGCCTGACTCTGCACCCTGCCAAAGCATTGCTGCTGCCCACAGCTCTGTCCCTTGTGGCCAACAGAGCTGCTCAGTGACTGGTGGGCAGTGGCTACCCAGGGACAGGCACGCAGTCAGAAGGTGATGGTTTGGGACAGGAAACCTCACACTTCACTGGTCATTGCAGCACCGAGCAGCATGCTGATCTGGCCAGTGAAAACAGGTAGACAAATTAAGGATCTGGCTGTTGTGGGAACCATAGCTCTGAACTGATGAGGGGCCACTTACAGGATGGAGCGATTAACCACGAGTCTTGGTGTCACAGATGGGGAAGGAGTTCTCCCTTTTCACTTCCTTGTCGCAGTCAGGACGTGCTGGTCCTTTTTTTTTTTTGGCAGCCCCTGACCTGCCGAGCCTGGTGCCCCTCTGGGAGAGCAGAGTCTGCCCAAGGGCCTCGCTGGAGGACGAGCAGCGAAGTCACCGGGCACAGACACGCTGGGTTCTCCTGCTGCTCTGCCTTTCTGAGCAGTGCACACCGGGGCTTCTGCAACAAGGGTGCAACACCCACAGTGAGAGGCTGCAGGTCAGGTCCAAGACCTGGCAAAGGGCAGCAGGTGTCTTAGAGGGTGCAGTGAGGTCAGCTCTGTGGAAAAATGGAAACTGGGATCTGTGCTTTTCCACATTTGCGTGTTATAGAAGTTCTATTTGGAAACAGTGCATTCTCTTTTCCTTGGCAAAATAAGCATAGTTTCAGTGATCCTCATCTGTCACATAATTTAACATAGCTTTTCTGAGTATGAGTAAACTATCGTTGCACATGCTACACAATTTGTCAACAGTGTATTTACTTATCACTGGAAATACTGCGCTGAGGACGTTAGGACTGAATTTGCCTTTTTCACAAATTAATTACAAGGGATGTAGATCTACCCTGTGATCCTCCCATACCCTGTCCTTTTCCACTCTATCACCCTGGGTTGAAGTGTTGTTTGTTAAAATTATCATTCCCTTTGAGTTTTCTACTATTGAATTTCTCACTGTTACTATCACTTTTTTTCATTGTCAACTAGAATTTCCTCCATGATATTTGGAATATCCCCCTATACATACAATTTCTCCCTCTTCAGTGCCATCATTAAATTTCATTAACAGACTTCTCTCTTTTCTATGACAACCATTACTGAAAACATGAAACAGCATCTGTTCCTACACTGGTCCTTGGAGAAAAGCAGCTTCTAGGGAGTCTCCAGTCCAGAAGTTCTGTTTTCTGCATGACACAGTGATGTCTCTCTCCACCAGTCCCATCCCCATTTGTACTCTGCTCCTCAGTTGAACTAATAATTTATGTGGCACCACCCTCAAATGCCTTGATCAAAAGCATCTAATCTTTTATAATTCCTTTGTCAAGCAAATCAGTTCTGCCAGGCAGTTTAATGTCTTGATCTGCCATAATAGTTCTGTACAAAAGCAATGCAGCTTTTTATCCTGCTTCCTACTTTTGTCTATTTTCATACGTATGTGTATTTACATGAGTCTAGTCCATGCTTTTCTTTTTCTCAAATGCTTGTGATACCACTTTTATTTTCTTTGTTCTATTAGTGTGTGCAGTTGAAAATCCTTTGGCAATCTCCTTAACTCCTTTTGGTATAGGAGCTAAACTTTCCTTTTGTCAATTCTCTGTTTACTCCTACATTTCCCAGCCTTTAAGAAGTATCTTTTTCTGGATGATTTGGAGGGCTGTGTGTTTTTTTAATTCTTGCAGATCTTGTTATTTCTATTATTAGTTCTTCTCCCTTCTAAGGTCTTCTCAGTAACAGCTTTTCATGCTAGGGGGTCTGGAGCCATTTCTTATCAGGTTCTTTTTTCTTCACTGGGGAAACAGGGTTCAAATAATTTTTTCAACATTGACAGGAATAAATTTAGTTTTATGCTTAGGGGTATATCCAGCATCCATCTTCTCTCCTGCTCTGGTTATGAAGACACACACTGTCTTAGGAAAACAACTAAGTCTTTGCTCTCTAATTGGCATTAAAGAAGGCAAAAGTGGTTTTTCTGCAAGTGTATACACATATATTTTCTCATATGGTTTTCCACACACAGTTTGAAAAGGAAAACTTATCTTCCCCCAAATCTCCTTTATTTCAATCCATAATATACTGAGAGCTTTTCTGTTTCTTTTCTCTGTAGCAGAAAAGTGCCATAATAATTTTTTTCAGGATGAAGTAAAAGGAAATTGTTAGCAATTCTATTAATCTAGGATCCACAGGTATAAATTGTTTTATATTATTGCTGTTTCAGTAGTTGCCCCTGTATATGGCCATAGGACAGCAAGTAATTTATCATGGTAAATATTTGAGTTCTTAGCTGCCTTATACCATGTGCAGTCCTTTGTACTTTTACAAAGGAAGTTTAACTGGAGATGTCCACGAACTCACAGTGGCCCGCCCACTTTTCTCACCAGTCTTTATGATATCAGCTCCAACACTACAGAGAGTCAGACACAGAGTCTCATTTTAGGCTCACACAAAATAAAATCCAAACAGTATGAGTCAATGCTTAAAGAGAAACACTGAAAAATCCACAAACCAAGACCAAAAAAAGTTAAAAAAACCAGTTACCTTCACAGAATATCCCCCTTTTCTCTCCCCCATCTATGCCTCAGGAGGAGAATACAGGTCAACTTGGCACAACAGCTGATCTCATTGGAGTAAAATCTGTTGAAAATACAAGTGTTCATTATCTGTTTTCCAAAGGCCATTGCATTGTAAGTGAGGAGAGTTCAACAGCTATCAGTGTTCAGGTGAACATTCTTCCAGTGAAAGATCACTAGAATCACATCCAGGGATGATGTGACATGAGTAGATCTTGCACATTTCCTGCAGAAGTACATTCTGGTTGTAGGAAAATCTCCAGAATAAAACTGATAATTTTCTCTAATATTATAATAAGAAAATGTCCCACCAAAGGGAACAAAAGAACCCCCTTCCCCAAAAACATTTTTTGTTCTCTAAACTACCTTTTCCTCAAAGCTGTGTGGTGCTTTGGGCTCCAAAACTTTAGGATAAGAACAACACAGAGAAGACTGAGTTGTTCTTGCTCAGAAAAAGGCAAAAAGCATGAAACAGATATGTCTGTTAATTCAAGCTGTCTCTCTCTTCTGCTTTGTTTTCCTTCTCATATAGAGAGTAGCAGCTAAACATGAGTGATTAGCATTTTAATCTCTGAAGCACCTGAATACAGCTAAAGACTTTCTAGCCTACCAACAGGATTAGCAGGCCTAGTGCTGAAGTTAATGGAATTGGGTATTAAAATCACAGAGGGAGTTTTGAAAATCACAAGAAGGGTGATCAGCACTTACCCAAGGCTGCTTTTAACTTAGGGAAGAGATTCTTAGAGGATAGTCAGCAAATTCCTCTTGTGAAAATCCTACAGACCAGTCATATATTGGATACCATTCAGTAGTGGCCTACTTGGGACAGTTTACTTTTAATTCTTCGTACAAATGTCACTAATAATCTTTAATTTCTAGTGCTTAGTACATTATTCTGAGGGGAAGAATCAAAGCACATCGTCTTTTATACCTAGCAAGAATGCACAGATTTGAGTTGCTCAATTACTCTAATGTTTTTTCATTAATGAATAGCAAGTGCTTGGATAAGAATGAAATACGGGAAGTGTGGATATTTTAGTTCAAGCTGGTAGGTAGCAAAGAGAATAGGTAAAGTGGGAAGCATAATTCCGACATGGAGAGGTGCAATTCCACTGAGGTTGTTAACGACTGCAAAGCTGAGAGAAATCTAATTGGTGTCCTGGAATAGAAGGTCAGGTAAGGTCAGGTATAGTTACTGTGTAAAAAAATTAAAGATATAATGTACACTTGGCACTCAGTGTGTTTGGGACCGATCAGTTGGGATGCTCAGAACCTGTTCACAGATATTTTGACTTTTCTGAAGTCTAAAATTTGAGGACTTAAATTTAAAATTGTAAGTGTCCCAGAAATGCAAATGTAAAGCAGGACTGTTTCCAGCAAGCCTGGACCCCCCGACACTATTCCTTTGATAGGTCTTCCACTTCAAAATGAACATCAACTTCCCCACCAACTTTTCACCAAAGAATTTTGCCATCCTCCCTGAGTGCTAAATGAGGGACAAATGCATGTCAATCAGGAATTTAGCTTTTTGTGGAGAGGCTTAGGGGGTATTGGGCAGAGGTTTCACATCGATACCTGACCTAAGGCAAGCGTAAGGGTGAAGAGAAGAACATTCAGGTTCCCCCAAGGCCCAGACCATCACCGACAGTCACTGCCCCACAACACGGCAAGCAAGGGGAGCAGCAGGAATTACACACTCCAAACTCCTCCTGCAGGACTTGGTAACTGAGTCTCTCCTGTGGGAACAGATCGGTAGCAACAGTCTTAGGGTACGTGACCATGCCTTACATGAAATTATGGGATGCATGGCTGAAATCTTGCACATGTGTAAGAACCTGTGAGCTCGCTGTCCTTTCCCTCTCCTGCCAGCCTGGTCTCCGTGTAAGAAGTGGGTGAGGATCACAAAAGATTGCTTGTCACAAGAGGGCACAGGAACTTGCTGAGTCCAGTGGCAAATAAACTCAGTTACATGAACTTCTTTATGGAAGCTGTTATGTACATATCCATGCCTACATTTTAGTTCTTTCACTTCTGCTTCCAAACGATAATCTTAAAAATAAGTGTATTATTGAGAAAAAGATGCTGGAAATTGCGGTAGTTTATGCTGGTGTGAGTACGCTAGTGATGTTGTATGGCAGAAAGTGTATAAAAACATTTAAAGACAGACTGATATTAAGTAATTCGTCTTCTTCCCTTGGAGCCACATAGAATTGACACATTAATTTCAGATGTTTTCATAAGAAAATTAGTGAAACTGGTTTCTCCACAAACCAAGTTGCTGTAATCTCTACTTTTCCATTAAATATACTATATTTCTTTCCCATCTTTATACAGAGAAATACATTGTATTATAAAAATTACATTATGACAACAAATATCTCTGAATACTGTGGCTTTAGGAGCTAGAACTAAACAAGCCTGAAGACTTTACCTGCCTATCTCTCAGTGTTGCTTTGCACCTGAGCAGTAGCGGTGTGGATCTGTGACGTGCCTTAATAATGATCCCAGAATCTCCTGTGAGCACCAGTTTTGCTTCTGCAGCCCCCAGCTGTGTGACAATTCTCACCTCACGTCCCACTGGACTTCTATATATACTTGCATTTTATCCTCTATTAAGGAGAGAAACCTGCAAGAGTTCTAACAAGTATCTTGAGAAGTGCGGAGCGGGGTTGTGGGCACTGATCAATTCATGGTCCGAAGGGCACTGTCCCCAAACTTGGGGGTACCATGTCTGTGCTGCTGAAGAGACTGTTACCCATTCGAGCAAGAATTATTATGGCAGTGAGCAGAGCAAAAAAATAAGAGGATGGAGAGCATATTCCAGTGTAATTATAATAATTTATAACTCGGGGTTGTTCTGTTAAAATCTCAAAAGCAGAATATTTTTACTTTCTTATAAATTATTCACCGTCATTTGCTTTGCTTCGTGACAAGTAACTTCTTTTTTTCAGACAGGATTTTCAACCTGAAAGAATGAAAGTGTTGACCCAGTTATGCCTAACAAACAAAATGTGGAAAGAACTAAAATTAGAAACTGATAAAATAATCTTAGTAGAAGCAAGAAATAAAGTTCTTTTTTTTTTTCCCTTCCTGTTCCATCTGAATTTGAAATTGGTAAAGCTATTTCACTAAAAAAAACCCAAAACAACAAAACAGACTTCAAAATGAAACTGCTCAGAGGAGGATGAGGTTACATTTATGGAAATACTGTACATTATTAAAAAACCAAAATGTTTCAAAAATGCTCTAGAATAGAATTTCCAGTTCTGTAAAGTGTTCCTGATGCCTTGCCAGACTCTCATGCCCCATCTGCAGCCTCTCTGCTGCAGACTGAGACCCCTGTCATACGTGGATTGGATTTCTGATACAAGACTGAGGGCAATGTATAGGAACTTTAAAAGTATGTGATATTTAAGGGGTTAAAAATGCTTTAGCGGTGTCATTCTCCAGACTGGAGTAGTAGATCTAGGACTAGATCTACCCACTCCCAGATTAAGAAAATTCCTGAAAAGGAAAAATTAAAAAGGCTTCATGGAAAACCTGTGCCCCTTTTAACCTTCTGTTATATTCAGTCTTAATGCATGGGATGTTATTAATTTATTGATTGCATATTCCATTAAAAGAGTCTCAAATGGTTAATGTAGGTCAAAAAATTACTTACCTTTTAAGACACAGAGGTCAAGACATTAAAAATTATGAGACTTTCTTAAAATTCCTAAAGCCATAGTTAAAACATTTAATGGGTAACATTATTTTTTAAAAAAATCTTACACTTAAAATTCCAACTAGGATCAAGGTTTTATTATCTGAAGTGCTTCAGAAACTGGTAGTAAATAACACTTAATTAAACAGATTAAATAAGAAAATGTTTGTTTACATTATTCTATAAAGGAAAGAATCCCACAAGTTTTGTAATGTGAACTGTGTTTGCTCTTTGAAGGAGTTAACAGAAACAGGGTGCCAAGCAGTTTCTTGTCTGCTCATTGGCGACAGTTATGATCGTGTTCAAGATAAGGGAGGGATTGTATATATTTAAATAACTTGCAGTCCTAGTTTGTACATTTTAAATTGGCCAAATGCATCTACGTTTCATTTTTCCTCAACCACCTCTTCATGGTATTTGCAATCTGTATTAGTTCATAACTCAGCTTCCAATATGTTTGGACTACTGTGGAAAGCCAGCATAAGATGGGGGTTTATCCTCTGCTCTGTGAGATATAAAAATGGAGCATATCTCCTTGTGCATATACATTTCCTGTTTGGCTAAGTATTTTGCTGATTTTGTCCTATTTATAGTAGTTTTCAGGGTTTCAGTAATGTCCAGTTAAAATATCTAGGAAAATCTTTTCTGAATTGGGAGCTCTGGACTATTAGAGGTCTTCCTGCTTGCAATTTAAAAGAATACATTGGAAAAACTATGAAGTGACCAGCGCTTTGTGTGTACCTTATTCACTTTGGATATCAGACCTCAACTTGGCTGTATTTATGACTGCTTTCTTAGGTGTTTAGAAAAGTAGTTTTGTTGGACAGCAGGGAACCATTTCACTTGCAAGTGTTTATTTAGTATTTATCATTTTAACAGTTGAGGAAAAAGAACTTTTTCCAACTTCATTTTTTACAAGAATTTCCACTCACTACAAGCTATCAACACCTTCACCAAGTCAGAAATACAAAGCTGGCCTCATTCTCCTTACCTTATAATTTATAATGATGTTTTGGTCGCTGGTAATCTCAGCATGTGCAGTGGAGTCAGTCAAAAGACTCATGTACACAATTAGTAATGTACATAATGACTCTGAAAATGATTATAACATCAGGATTCTCAACCGTATTTTGAAAACATAATTTCTGTCTAAAGAACCTCAAACTTTCAAAGAAAGAAAGCAAGCCAGCTGCATGGCAGGCAGTGATAAGCAAAACTGAAAATCAGGCTGTGCTAATATAGAATTGTAAGCCTTTTATCTGCATTTTAAACCTTAGGAAATTTCCTCCAAAAGAGGAAGGCACAAATATCTTCTTCATTTAAATGGCTGCTACTTGATATCCTGATGAAGAAGAAATTAAAAGGTTTTGGGTTGGACTTTTGTTTAGTTTGGGCTTTGATTTCTTTTATTTCTTCCAGTTCTTGACTGCTGCGTTCACACTGGCTCAGATGTTGCGCTTTTCCTGTGAGAAACCTGCACAGGTTTCTTGAATGTAGGAGATTACTGCTGCTTAGGGAACAACATCACAGATGCAGTGAAGATAAGTGGATTTGTGACTTAATGATCCCCTTTCTTCCATATCCTCCTTTCAGCAAATGAAAGAGAAGCTTTCTGGATAAAATTAAAGTGGAAGGAGGAAGAGCTGAAATAATTTTCAAAAAACTGATCTAAGCTTGGTCAAAGCATCCCATCAATGTCACAAAATAATATGTAAATTCCTGGATTATTCCGTCCTTGCCAAAATAATGCAATTTTTTCACCTTCTTCAGTTGCTTTACTTAGATTTACAGTGAATATTTGTATAATTCATGCCCTGTTGATGAGGGAAATGGTTGCCATTGATTGCAGTCATAGGAGATTAGAACTTTTGATCCCTTTTAAAGAAAAACTAATTACTGCTGTGCCGTAATGCAGTATCTGAACAGATCAGATGCCTAAAAAAGGCACTTGTTGTGATAGGCAGGACTCAGTCAGAGGTGACTATCAGCGTGGCTGAATCTGGTCAGCAGAGTAGCCACCAAAGCTTTGGTATCTTGGCATTAGTTCATATTTGGGAGACTTCTGCATTTACTCCTGCACTTCACTTGTTAGGGCCACAGGTGTCCTTTCAGGGGTCTATGACTCCAGCATATCAAAGGACATGGGATTGTTCACAGACAACATTAGGCATGGACTTAACTTGCTGATTCAAGCTTATGATCAAAGTTTTCTTCCTGAGAAAAAAATACTGCTTTCTTCTGGAGCATGTTGTCAGAGATGCATTTAATCTCACCTTGACTGATGTGTGCTATCCCTAGCACGTAAAGGAAACGCTTGCATACTCATAGCTACCTTTATTTTAGAGACATGACTGTGGCACTCTCTGCACTAATTCCCCAGGATATTTATTTATAAAAAAATTACTTCCAGAGCCTTTTAGTGCATTGACCTTGTTTCAGGGTTTAGCTGGGAGGAGGGAGAACTGGGTTTTTTTCTTAAGCACTGCAGGGGATTTCTGTCAGGTTGCTTTAACACTTCCATCCAGATTCTTGCCAGGCTTTCAGGCTAAAGAATTTTCAGATGTAGCTAGCCATCATCACATAGGTCTTTGTGTAGTCTCTGTTATTTTATGAATCTAAAATTCAACTGTTTTTCAAGACAAGAGAAAACAACAGTATGCAAATATAAAGCTATCAGATCAGAATTGTAAAGGCATGGTAAAAGATAACTTTTAATGTATCAGATCTATATGATGCAGTGACCACTGCATGGACTGGCTTCATGCATTATGTCAATTATCTGTCCAAAGATTTGGAAAGAAAAATTCTGTAGAATTCTTCTATAGAACAGGAGAAGGAACAAAGTGAGATGTTACACTGTTGAATTTTCTTTCAAAAACTAGAGTTTTCTTAAGTAGCGAGACACCGATCTTAGAAATCATGAAAATATATTTATGCTCTACAGCTGTGACAGTCTTAGCTATCTTTACCCTACCCAACCACGACCCCAGTGGGTTAGCACTGCAACTGCTATTAGCCACGCCTTTTGCTGTTTCTTGCTGAGTGTTCCCATGTACAAACTGACACATGTGTGGGAAATGCACACAGCTGCATTTCTGCAGCTCGTTCTCTCCTTCTCTGTCTGCAAAGAATGTATCTACCATATAGTAGCAGAAGATGCATAGGGGTTTCTTTAGTGTGGTTTACCAAATTTGAGCCACTTTAATTCCCCCAAAATGACTGGTTACATCCACACCATGAGGAAGTTCCTCACGTATTCCCAGATAACCATGGTAAAGCAGTGATTCTGGATTAATGTTGAAGAAAGCCTACTGATATTGCAACATACTCCCTCTTCTTATGGTGTAACAGGTGTAACTGTGTAATTCTGTGCTGTCACTGCCTGATCCTTGAACTCCATCTCTCACCTCTCTGTCATCGCTCCTCAATTTCACACAAGGCTGCCACATATGGAGAGTGGATATACAGCCCTGGTCACAGATGGGGCTTAGGCAAAGTGTTCAGCTCCATGGCATTTCTGTACTAATCCCTGAAGGCCTTTGGATGTACTCTTGCAGCAATGCACTTACACAGACTAGTGCCACTGGTAACCCTGCTTGGCCAGACAGAAGCTTAGACGTCCAGGGTTAAATACCAAGAAGATTTCAGTGGTAGCTAACTAGGTGTAGGCAGGTGAAAATGTACAGCACTGCAAAATCTAATTCCACTGCCTCTTGCTTTTATTAGTGCCTCAAAGAAGGGCTGGGTTATTCTAACTGCAGTGTAAGGTCTAACTAAATAAAAGAGACCTTTGGAGAAATCCTCCATTATATTTTTCAGGGGAAAAAAAGGCAATTACATCATTCTTAGCAGAGAATGCAAAGAAAGCAATAAATAACACAGCTGCTCAGTGGTAACTAGAAAAGAGCAGTCAGACTCAAAGCTTGCTATGCCTATTCACAGTGAAGGACTTAGGAGAGAAAAGATTATCATCATCCTGCTATATGCACATTCTGAGGACAATATTGCTAGTAAAGTTCTAGGGTTGTCTCTTAAAGTGGGTGATTGCTAACCATGTTAACTGGACTCAATTTTATCACTGTATGTCTATATGCAATGTGGTGCTTTATGCAATTTCAGACACTCTTTCCATCTCAAAGAGGACTTTATCTGGATTGCTGTCGTACCCCAAACTGTCTGAACTTTCGTTAAAAGAATTGCTGTTCCTGTCATCAGCTTGGTAAGAACAACACCAGGAAATAAGCTACCTCTAAAAGAAAAGATGAATTCTATTGCTCACAAAGCTAGTGAAATATTAGTCAAACATATAGCAGATAGGCTATTTGGAAATGGGAGTTAGTGCCCTTGCTGGAGTTCCAAAATGCTGCCTGGCATTTCTGATGAGGCACTGGCATCCTGTTTGCTGTACGATCTTATGAAGGCCATTCCACCTCTCTATACCTCAGTTTCTTCATCAGTAAAATTATGACAATTGTTTTCTACTGAAGTTTCCAAGTGATAGGGTTAATTGTCACATACTGCAAAAAACACTTAGAGATCTCAAGTTGAAACATAGCTCAGAAGTGCAAAGTATTATTGCTATTAGAAGTCCATTACAGCTCTGTTTTTTTTGTCCAAACTGGTACTTTGGTACGTGCAGCTAGACAGCTTCTAATGTTATCTTGATTCACAAAGCACTTTTTGTGTGAGGTTTGACTCACAGTAAAATGCCAGTTAGAATTTTTTCCTCAGGAACTCACTGGAGCTTGGCTTACAAAATCTGAAAATTAAATCAACCAAAATAGGTCAAACACAAAACTATATGTCCTTACGTGTCCTCTTGTCCTCTTTTAGCAGTAAGGAAGATATTTGTTGTTTTCTTTTCTGTAAAATTTGGGCTTGTTGTGTTTCTCAGTTGGCTATGGTAACTGTATCACAGTTACATTTTGAATACCTGCTCATGCAAGTTTTCATTCCCTATTAAATATAGTTTAAAATGATATGCTCATCTGTTAGTCGTCCAGAAATAATGTGCTGGGTATACAAGCAGCTGATGCTACTGAATGCGACATGGGAGTGCATCATTGTGTTGTAGTTTGTTGGTAGCCATCACTGCAGAGATATTTTCAAACCTTAAAAAAGGAACAAAGCATCTGAAATATAATCAAATGTTAATACAAGCTGCAGGTTTGCATTTACCTTCCCCCTGTAACTAATTCTTTAGGAATTTATTCCTATTCACATAATCCTTTAAGTTGATATGTTTATTCTGTACCTAGTTTACAATTTCTATTCATTCCTGTGTCAAGTACATGAAGGTGCTGCTTAAATTAGTACTTACTTCAGTATTATACATTTCTGAATTGGTTTTTCAGTGCAGTTAAAATGCAGTGAATAAATTTGTTAATATTTGAGGTGAGAAAGGAGGTAAAAAGGGAAACCATCTATACCAGTCAGAGCCCAGCTTTCTCGTTATAACATATTATAATTTATTTAAACTCAATCAATACTTAATCTGGAGTTTAAATTCTGCTAAAGATCTGTGGCATGGCTAAAAGCAGCTGGTGCCAGGGAATAAAATTTTCTTCAGGCTGTGATTCTGATGAATTTATAATGCGCTCTAAGGGTGATGCATTGACCTAAATTCACAAAAGCACTGCTATTCCTATTTATTATTATGAAAGGTATCCTACCCACAGTTTTGTTCTTTCAAATATTGTGTGGCTACATGGAAAAGATGACGGGCTGCAGTGAGGATGACTGGAGAGGAAAGAACTGCAGGCACATCCCTGCATGTTCTGGCTGCCCAGGCTGGCAGCCCGGGGGTTTTGAGGGCATTCCCAGGCAGAAGGGGAAATCCCTGGCAAGGGGTGGGGAGCACAGGGCAGCTGGAGCCCCCTTCCACCCCTGCTTCACCAGAGGAAGCACCCAGCATTCTCTCCAAGGCTTTCTCTGTGCAGCCTGTAACCACAGACAGGGTGGTGCCTCACTGTAATTCCAGGATTTGGTGCAGGAATAATTTCAGCACTGTAAAAACCCAGCAAATGTTTGAAGCCAGCAGTGAGGGCAGACTTCCTGAGAGGTGTGTTTGTGGTGATCACTTGGATTTGTTTTGTTGGCAACATGAATGATGTTGTTAAGGCAGGAAGAGGACACTTTTGTTAAAAATTGCTTCTCCTGTTTTGTTTTGGTTTTCTCCTGTAGCCTTACAGGAGACATAGAGTTAGATCTAGGGGTTGGTTCTCTGTTCACAGTTCTTTAGAATCCCTCAAGTCCAACCATCACAGGACAGTACCTATGAGCAACTCATGTTGAAGTGCCTGGGAATTGCACACACTGATCTCTTGTAATGATCAGGCCACTTAATTTTTTCCAGTGCATTTGGCAAGCTTTTCCTCTGCATGGTCCAAGGGCTTTTCATAGTAAATGGTGCCTTCCCGGTGACCTGAGTCCTTATCCAAGCATTCTTTGCTACCTTGAGAGTTTGCAGTCATATTTGTCTGTTTTTGTGAACAGATTCATAAACGTGGGAAACTTGTGGGTTTTTAAAAAGCAGAATGAATAAGGGAAATATAAATAAGGTTGAAAATCCTCCCCATTTCTTTCATGATGTGATATGGATGCCTCTCGTGTAAAAACCGTGAGAGCACAATTGTAATTCTTTATTGGTATTTGACTACTTCTCAATTGTTGCTTTTCCAGGCAGAATGTCCAAGGAGGACTCTCAGCTCTGCATCATTTATCCCCTGTGCTCTTCTGCCTCCTTTTGGGGCACAATATCAGACACAGTCTTCAGCATGTCTGTTCTCATTGCATTTTGTGCCCACCTCTTCCCATATTGCTGCTGTAGAAAAATTCCTGTTGTGATTTATGCCAGAATAACTGTGGGATAGAATAAATCCACAGACTTTAAAGGCATTATCCTGATTTTACTGCTGCACAACCGACAGCTGTACCTAGCACTGCGACCTTATCCCACCCCTGTGAGGCGGCATCCAAAGCCACGCTGCTTGGGAAGAGCAGTGCTGTGTGCTTGCTGAGCCTTGCTCCTCGGGGCCAGCCCAGAGGATGGGAACAGCATGCAAACACAGCTCCCAGCTGGAGCAACTGTTTGGTTCAGCTCGAGCCTTTACTTAAAAATGTGTAGCTAATAAACAGAAATACAAAGACTCGGAGTTCAAACTCATACCTTACTAGCTTGGAGAGCTGGGTTTGTAGATCCAAATGTGCATTGCAGTCTGGCAGCAAGAAAGTCTGGGTTTCCACTTCAGTTTGCTTTCTTCTGATGGTCAGGGGGAGAACTCCAAGATCCAGATGTAAGGGTGCAGAAATACTTACCTGCTGTAAAGGTTATTTATAGATGTCTCGGACCCTCCCCTCTCCCCAGCATAACAGTCTGATGTACATCACAGCTTTGAACTCTATCAAGCACAACTCCAGATCATGGGTGATCATTGGCAAAGATATCCAAAAACTGTGGTCTGCCTGGTAGAGTAACTGATTGGGAACATCTGCAATTAAATATCTGGAAGAAATAATTTAAATAGAAAAAGACAACTGGAACTTACAACAAAGGACTAAAGTTGTATCCTACTCCTTATCATGATGTTTAACCAACCGAATATTCCTAAATTACCTGTAATTATTGTTTATGTAATTTTTTTCTATAATTTTATTAAAATTTATTATCTGTCTTGCTTTCTCATAGGATAAAAAAACCACAACCCTCACGTTTATGCTTTGCTTAATGTTCCTGGCATTTCTATTGCAGCCAGGGGAAAAGTGGACGGAAACTAGTTCATGTACATGCCTAGATAAAAGCATATTCCTTGCCCCACAGAATGCCAGTTGATGAGTTGTAACAGATGAATAAGATAAAAGTGGAGTACTTTTAAAGGGAAGTAAAAGGTTGGGAGAGACAGACTGCCAAGAAACAATTGTGTTCATAGTTTTTAGTTAATGAAGAGGAGTAGTAGTACTTTGCTTACTTGCCTAACCATGATTAGTTGTCAGTTTTCGATTCGTGTAACAGAAGAGGTAAATTTCAAGCCTATGATTTGAAGGAGGCTGGGAGGAGTGACAGTGTTTTCATAAATTCAGAAAGTTTTTACCAGGCAGGCCTACAGACCGATTTCTGTCTGTAGTTCACTAAACTGTACAGTAATGTTTTTTTCTTCCCACAGTGCCATGAAAAAACTTCTGGCTTCAGTTCATGTGTGAACCCTTTTGCACAACGAAAGTGCTTTCTTGTGGCCAGTAAGACTAAATGTTCTAAGCATTCCAGGAAGCATGGAAATGGATCGGTACCCTTCCTAGGTTTATGGAGCCTTATTTCTCTCTTTTTTCTCTCATTCTTTTTTTCCCATTTATGCTCTCTTCATCTATGCAAAGTCCAAGCAGGCTACAGTGTTTGAAAATTCTGACTATCATTTTCCATTTTTCTTGGGTTTTCCTTAGTTATATTTTCTGAAAAGAAGTTGTTTCAGTAAATGCAACCTAGTAAATTATCTTAAATTACTTCTTACAGTCCAGGCTAGTATTATAACATGAAAATTGTTACTTGGAGTCTCCCACGCCCCTGACTGCTGCAGACTTATGTCTCCAGGCTGGGAGAAGCTGAGCACAGCTCTTCCCCAGCAGAGTCTGCAGGCCAATCCACAATGTGGAAAGCAGAGTTTACATAAAGATTTCTTATCCTTTCTTCACAATCCTGCCAGATTCTGTAAAGTTGTAGTGATGGTCAAAACCAACTAAAATGGTGATTTTATACTGATGGGTAGGCAAATGTCTGTGCGGAAACCAGATGAGAAACTGTTCAAGCCAAAACCATTACATTTCAGCTCATCTAAGGATACTAGAAAACAGCCATCCCATTTCTTTGATCTATGATATTTGACTCTCAACGTGTGTTAATAAGACATATATGTTGGGCATTGGCATTTTCTTCTGTTGAACAAGGGTAAACATTGCATTTGTCTCTGTAAAAATATACTTCAATAGCTGGGAAAAAAAGTGGAGATTCATTATTTTTGCAGTTATAGAAGACATTTAGCAGCTGTGTTTATACTGGCAGACAATTTGGATATTAGGTGGCAGGACAGAGAACTGCAGATGCACAATATTGTGCAGACACTGTGCACTTACAGTCCATTTCCAGGGAAACATGGTATTTTATATTTCCCTTGGTGTCATTAATCACATTTCATGATGTATCTCACTATTTCAACCCATTCCCCTAGATTCATTCTTTTTTGGCCTGTTTGTTTAGTAGTTATTGATGTCCATTTCAAGAAATTCCATCTCAACTACAGATAATTAAGTTCTTTTTGCTTCAGGAAAGAAAATTAAGATGGCCCTATAGTGATTATTGAGAGTACCTGTAACAATTGGCATGTGTACCACATCAGAAAGATATTTAGCTTACTTTTGATCAGAAGAAGATTAATATTGTTCCTTGCTATTTAGAATTAAACTCATTTCCTGAAAGTAAAAATATGTTTTTCATCTTGACCTACAAAGGGAAACAGCTGCTCTTTTCTCTGTTCTTGAAGTACTCTAATCCCTTAGCAGGCTTTGTTTTGGTTTTACAGGTGAATCCCTTAAACTGTAGCAATGATGGCCCATCTGCTGGGAGAAAATGCTGTTATAAATAGTGAGGAATCCCCTGTTAGAGAGTTGAGAGCCTGAGTATGGGATGTAACCCCAGGCCTTTTTTTGGCATTAGCTCTACATTTAAATAATGGCATTAAGGGTTCCTGAAGAAATTTGGCTTGTAAGTGCAGCTATGGGTGTCCTTTGAGCCACCTCACCCTGGAAGGGTCACCTGATGTCATTGTGCTGCTCCTGCAACTCCCTCGCCTGTGGGCAACAGTCCTGATGCACTGTCTGGGGACAGACCATGGATCTGTTTCCTATATTGTTGTCTGGGTGTGCTGGAGAGAAGTTAAAAGGGGAACGAGCTTGTGCCAAACTTTTGATCTTCTTTGTCTGAAGAACTGGCTGCTCAGGAGCTCTGGCCTGCGAGGTGGGAACAAAAGACCTGCCAGGCACACTTTGTCCTGGCTGAGTCTGGGTGTCATGCTAGGTAAGGTTTTTTTCTCTTGGGGAATAGAGAAAAGAAGTTCTATTGACCTCTAAAACAGAAGCAAACCCAAAGAATTCACTACACAGAGAATTAATGAATTATCCAGGATGGCATGATCAGCAGATTGCTTGAAGAAATCACAAGCCCTGCCCAGTGCCTTTTCTTGTGACTGGTTCAGGATGCTAAATATAACCGAGCAGTATTTTTCTTAGGGATAAATGAAAAGCAGCCAAAAATGAGGTCTGTTTATGCTGTATGGCTTAGCCACATCTAAGGAAATGAAACTTGTTTTCAACCTTTTTGTTTTAGAAGATATCTGTGAGGAGGCTCTGTCCACCACAGTGAAAGTAGCAAACCAGTGTGTGTAAGCACTGTCCTTGTGTTGCCATGAGTTGTGTGGAAGGAGATGGCCCCAGGCACCAGAATATTTTAGGGGAGGATTTTAGGCTGTGCTCAGCAATCTTCAGAATACTGAAATCTCAAAGGGCTTTCCTTTCCTGGAAGGTCATGGAGTTTGGATTTGGGAGGAGAGGACTCTAATGATGGTATTTTTATTTCTAGAAACTAGTAACATATATTTTGTATATTCTCAAAGAATATATAAAATTTGCAAAATTACATTGGAAGCTGGTGGCAGAACTGGAAAATTAAGACAGCTCTGGGGAACTTGATACAAGTGCCTTGGTCTAAAAGTCATTTATACAAAGAAAATAAAATGTCACTATCATTCATGCTCTTGTGGACCCCATGATTTTGCCTTCTCTAAAATGCTTGCTCTTTCCTGTGATCTTTTTACCTGTGATCTCTTCCATGTCCCACTCTCTCTCTTTCTCCAACATTCGGGTGCAGTTTTTCTTATATGATGATGGTTTTATAATTGATGCTTAACACAACCAATTAGAAGCTGTCTCTGAGCAAACAACATGGGCAGAAGACTTGAACCATGACCATTTGCCAACCTACTCCCCACATACACAGTATGAGGTTAGTTGTATACTGTATAATTTAGTGGTGTTAACTAACCTCTAAATGTCTAGTCCAAGCATGCATAAAAAAAATTAAGGAAATATCCATTAAAAGATCTATCAATAGGTACTACAATTCCCACTCCTTTTAAATAGGTTGATCCCATTTTTTTCCCTTAATTCCTGTTGTCTTCCCATGTGTTGATCTGCAAAGCACCTGCCTTTCTACTTCAAATAACTCAAGAGTCCAAATCAAGACCAGGTCTCTACTGATTCCATTCGCCTCGTACGAACAGACTCCTCTAGTTTCTTGCTGCACTTTTACACCCCAGCCCTCTACCAAGTGGTCACTGCTGCTGAGCCAACATTGTGATACAGCTGAGCACTACCAAGCAGACTCAGGGAAAGGCAAGAGATGTGTCTTGCCGTGATTTGTTGGATGTTCCTTACAGCTCTTTGCTAACATATCCTTTTTGCTCTCTTCATGTGCACGCCCCTGTCCTCCGAGGCATTGCAGTGCTCTCCCTAGGCTTGTCTCCCTTGCTGTTGCCTTTGTTGAGTCCAGTCCCCTGGTTCACTTTCCCTCGCAGAGCTAGAGCTGCTCCTGATAACAGCGTGTCAAAAGAGACGCAGCAGGCTGAACATGTGTTGTACCCAGTACATGTGAAGTCACTTTCTCAGCTGCCAGTTGTGCAGGTCTCATCCATTTCAGAGCTGCATTCCTCCTACAGATAGCTCAGGCACCAATGCCTCAAAGAAAGAGTAAATTCAGTCTCTTACAAAACATTTAACAAGGGCCTAACTGACCGATCACTGAACACCACACCTGGAACCATTTAAATTTTAGCATTGCTAGGCGTGTGTTTTATTTTTCCTTTTAAAATAAACCTAGGAAGTGGCTAGGTTAATGCATACAACCTTAGCCTAAAGGATAAACAGCAAAGCCAATAAATATAATGTGCAGGCTCCTGCCTATTCCTGTCTATACAGGCAATCGTCTATAGCACCTGTATCCTCTCTTGTAGAGGTTTTATGACCAACACATTAAAGTGCAGAGAAACAGAAATGCTGGTCATGTACAGTGTATTCAAGTTAATTTCCCCCTAGAAACTGAATTATTTAGTTTTTGATTGTCAGTTCATGACAATCATGTTTTTCTTTTTAAATGTGGAATTGAAATATTGCATTTGTCTAGCTGTTCCAAATGTAATTAACATAAAGCTTAGTCTGAATACAAGGGACTTCCAGTGCTTCAAGTACTGAGGAGAGGGAGGGAAGGTGCAAGGAAAGCTGTTTCAGTATCCCTGTCCAGATCAACTACTCACAATCTCTGGTCGCCAGAAGTCTTCAAGAGGATGCTGTAGCAGTGGTGCCAAGAGGAGTTAAGGCTCGTGAAATAGGCTGGTACCCTTTATATTGCAGTGACTATGGACCTGGCCAGCCTACAGGGATCTTCTGAACAGAGCAAAGAGTCAGAGCAAGTGTCTGGTCTGGCCCCATAGCTATTGATTTCCCTCTACTGTCATTTAGTCAGATAAAAAAGAACACCAAATTCCAGCTGTTTGCCACTTCAGTGTCTATGTAAGCAGCAGAAAAATTAGAAACATTTGCATTTCCATCCCTGTTTCAAGCAAATACACCCTGTCAAGAGAGGGCAAGGACAAGACGACGATATAGCTTTAGTGTATTTTACTTGAAGTGATCAGACCTGGAATGATGAGAAGGAAATCCAAACCCCATTCCCCCGCACCCTCCAAGACACAAATATTTTCTTTTTGCATGATTCTCTTAGAACAAAATAGCTCCCAGTGGACTCTGTGCTATAGCTTGGTATGCCTAAAAGGCATGCAAAGAAAAATGTGGATTTTGCACTTAACAAAAATCAAAGTGCATCTTCTGACAGGCACTCTTCTAGCTGTGAGATGTGAAACAAATTCTATGTGTTCATTACTTCATAATAGAGTGCAAATATGCTCTTTCATATTTTTTATCCAGAGTTCAAAACATGACAGTGGTGCTATATGGTAGAATTGCAGTGCTTTTTTTCAGATCCATTATTGTTACAGCTATGAGTATCTCCTGTATGTATATTGATGTATATTTAATCCCACTAAAGCAAGATGGCAGAACCAGTCCCTCTTCATATCCAAAAGAAATTGCCAGGTGGGGTATTTGTTCTAATTGGCTTCTGGAGATGTTCCTCAGTAATCTCCAATTGCAGGTTACATACAATATCTATATTATTTCAGTGAAACATAAAGAAATTTATAGGAAATGTCATTCTGTAGTTCAGAGGAATTCTGCTGAGTTTAATAGAGGATGATTGAATCTGATAAAAACAGAATTTTGAACACTCCAGTGATCCAAAAGTAAGGAAAACAGGGAGCTGTACACTATGGTCTTTTAACAAAGTACCTTTTCCCTTGCTCTTGTGTGAATTGCCTCTGACAGCATGGCCACGGAGGGAGGGAGGCAGCAGGAGGAGGCAGAGATGGGCAATGGAAAGGGAGCTGTGGTTAAGGCAGTGGCTTTGGAGAACATCTGACTGGATTTCTTTTCTGTCGCTGCCTGAGAATGTCGTTTAGGAGATGTCTGTGGCACAGTGCCAATCTGCATTTAGTTTGGTTACTAAAAGCAGCTGCTTTTGCTGCACTCAGTGGGAGCAGAAGTGGACAGTTTCTTCCACTGGCTCTGCATTCCCTGTCTGTGAAGTGGGAGCAATAATGTTACTTTGCCCTCACCCTGCTCCGTTCATGGCATCCCTGTCTCAGCGTGTTGATACGAACAGGAGGCCGAGCTCACGGGTCCCGGTCTTCTCTGGCCCCTCTTGCCAGCAATTGCTTTTGCTCCAGAAACAACTGGTATTGGAATTGCCAGGATTTAGTTCCCAGAGGCAGTGGATTTTTGTTTTGCTGCTGGGGGTTGACTTCTACTCTCCTATGGAGTCAGTGTGTAGCTGATCTACCAATTAATTTCATGCCTGATTGCAATGTTTCTTGTAACTTTTACAATCCCTTTAATCACCGTGACCAGATCCTTGTTTACGCTGTAACCCTGTAAGAGGAAACAGCATCCAGACACAGCTTTCTTTCTATCTAGTCATAAGGCATAGAGACAAAGACTTGTCTTGCATAATATATAAAATCCAATGTAATATTAACTCTGTTGTAATATTCAATTTCAGAGGCATATATGGAAGCAAATATTAATCCATTAGATTCTTTGTAATTATTTGGACTATTTTTATTAAACATATTAAAACTATAAAGTATTAAGCTTTAAATTTACAACAGCTATTCTTCAAAATTAATAATTTATTGCTAAATGTTACTGTGTTATTAAAGTTCCAGTCATGCATTCAAAACTGAATCATTTTCACCTACTGTCCCAACAAATTTCTTTAGCAGCATGGAAAAGAGTTAAATATTTTTGTATCAATTAGATCAGCTACCCCAATTAGAAGTATGTAATCAAGTGAGCAAAAAAGTCTCTTCAGATTTTAGTTATCTTTTTCACCTAGTCTTGAACTGATGCAACATCTGAATGTGGTTGCTCTGAAAACTGGGGAAACTAAAAAAAAAGGACATGTCTAAACCTGCCCAATGCAAATATTGTCAATGGAATGCAAATGCTAGTAAAAAAATAGTAGTTGGGCTTTTTTTCCCTTGTCTTTCTGGCTTTGAACATGTAGTGAGAGGAAAAAATCTCTTCAGATGTTGAAAAACCTGAGCAAGAAAATAAAATCACCACATTTTCCCTTTAATATTTTGGAAGATAAATTTACAATTATGGTTTCACTTAAAGCTGTAAGAAAGGACTTTTCATCTTTTCAAGCTGTGAAGTCCTGTCCTCAGTGCTGGTGCTTATGACTTTTTTATTTCTCTAAGTACTAAATGGGGTTTCCAGAAAGGAAACTAAGACAGACAGGAGCAAGCAAGAAGGAACATGACTCTAGGGTTTACTGTTCATAGCACTCACCTCCACAGAAGAAAGAAAGGAGAAAAATGTTGTATATTGGTCTCTCTGTCAGAGAATATCTGTGCCTTCTACCACAAGTACCACTAGATTAAAACTAGGGGTTAACTACATAGTATGATCATTTGGATCTTATTTTGTTTTGATGCAGTGGGTTTATTTCATTGCTGCATCAGAATGACATTCACGTGATAGCATTCAGATTGCAAACTATTTAGTTGTTTTACCGTGCCTTTACAAACTGCTCTGCACATGCTTCAGCCATGCTCCTTTCCTACTCCAGATATACTTGGATGAGATGCTGCTTCTGTTCAATGTTAGTGTTCAGTCAGAGTCATTTGTCTTTGGGTTTTGGGGTTGGCCTTATTTTTTTTACTTTCTTTCTTTCTGTCTCGTTTGTTCCAGAAACAAAACCATTAGCACTTCACACTAGCTCTTTGGTAGGCCATCTGCTTCTGTGAGAACCGTGCTGGAGCCCTGGATCTGCTTAGGATGAGGAATAGGTAGAGGAAACATTAGAGAGTTGCAGGGTCGAGAGCCTGAAATGCTGTGCTCCAAGGAGGAAGAAAGGGCAGGGCTCTGTGAAGACATGTACGGGGTACTGCCCCATTAAAACTAACAATATGAAAATGTCTTTTAGAAAGCTTGAGCCACCCATCCGTGTTTCCATCAGCCGGGCAGAACCTGCCGCGGGGTGCCAGCACGCTCCCGCACCCTGGCAGATGCGGCTGGCTCTGCGTGGGAGCCGCTGCCGCCTGGCCCGGCACGGCCTGACAGCCACAGGTCCAGGGGACAGACCTCGACTTGCCTCTCCCTGCTGCCCGCTCTCAGCCATTCACTGTTCATGCGAGCTCCCAGTTAGGCTATGGACGAGAAGAGCATTAATTGGCAAAGTCACATTCCTTAGCATCTGACAATACTGATGTTTACCCTTTCTGTTTTCAGGTCTTCACTCTTTTATGCCATTTATTATTTCTTCCATGTTGATGATACACAGGATTAAATAAGAATGACTGTACTTCCTAGTTTGAATTTCGGCCCTTCTTTTTGATTTAGAAGCTTTCTTTCAGTACATTAAAACCTTTAGTTTGGATAACATTTAGTTTAGTTTTCCATTTTGTGGTATTTCCCCATTAGGATATTGCTCAGCTGAAGTAACATCATTTAATAACTTCTCTAGCAGGATCAAACAGGCAAGCCCCAGCTTTACTGATGATGATTAAGGGTGGGAGTCATGCTGTGAAAGAGTGACTAAGTGCTGTTATTGAGATCTGACAATTTTCCTGGAAGATGGATCTGATAACTCTATAACAAGCATATTTCAGTGAAATGACCCAATTTTAGAAGATTAGTATATTTTCCTAAATTCAGTAAGCCTTTATAAAAATCTCACGTCTACAAATCTGTAGGAGTTCTCTGAAAGGAATTCTAAAAAGGGAAACTGTAATACCTACCTGGCAGTCTCAGGGAACTGTGGTACAGAAGGGCATCCTATAGGAGCACTGTCATTTTATGTTCTGGATCTGTGAAGGCATGTAAGATTAGTTGATGCTGAAGGCAGTAGGAAATCCCAGTGAAAAACAAGGACCTTGGGAGTTCAGCATTTGACGACATTCTTCTTATAAAAGAGAATGCCTAACAAAGCCTCAGGTTGGTCTTACTCTTGTAAGTAATTAATGTGGCCGTTATAAGTAATGGTTTTTATGAGCTGGGAGAACTATCTCACTTGAACAAATTAATTACGCAACACTTTGCAATTCTTATGCAGATAGAGATTAATAGTGAGGCATAACAAGGATACAGGTTATAATAGGAATATAAATGAGAGTCACAATACAACTGAATAGTGGATAGCCATAGGCCTTATGAATGTGGAAGGAAACAGAAATATTTTTAATAGCTATGAGGTATCTTACATAGTTTTAAATGTTTGTCGTTTCAGGCATAAAAATGCTTGGCCTGAAACAAGTAATTTGGAATTCCTTCTTTTGTAGCTAACCAAGTGGAAGCTTAGTTTCAGTCTTGTGCAGGAAGAGGATTCCTCCTTTATGCCTTCCCTCCCACTCTGGGATCCTTTTCACATTTGTTATGGGACTCTTATGAATAAATCAGGTTTCTATTCAATATGACAAACTTTGGCAGGGCTAGCTGGTGGCCCAGATCTCGAATCCAGTATGTAAGGTGCTTCTACTGACTCTGCATTTATTCTTGGAGGAAGCAAGGAACGGTTGTTCAGGGAATAAAAGATCCCAGCTGTGTTTTAGGAAAGAGGAGGGAAGGCTTCATGTCCATCCATGGCCCTGCAGAACCCTGAGCTGCTGCTAATGTGTCTGCATCAGTAGGGAGGGGAAGACATGAACAGTGACACAATTACACCAGATCTGTGGCTGTCACTCTCAGGAGAGCAGTCAGAAAATTGCCCTCAGTCCCAACTGGCTCCCGAGTGGAGTTACCTCTTGTGGCTGCTGACTGAAGACCACCCAAACTCACTTGAGCTAATGACTGTCCCAATCAAATCCCTATCTTTTAATCTTTTAAATCAAATCAACAACAACAACAATTTAAAAAAACCCACAACAAACACAACAACAAAACCAGAAACCCCCAAACAAAAACTCCCACCCCTAAGTAAATAAAAGATGCATCCTGAGGTTGTTTCAACAGCATTTTCATCTTTTTTTCTGACTAATGAAGTCATCACCTAATTGTTTATTCCAGAAGTGGGCCAAATTCTGTGCTGGTATAAATGGGTGCAGCCTTGTTAGCAGTAGCTCCTACTTAACTCGCTCCTACTGGCCATTAAAAATTGATTCGAAAGTTAAAAGGAAAAAACCTGTTTATTGCCTTGCCCTCAGGTTAACAGAGCAACTGCAAATTCATAATGGAACCTAATAAACAAAGAACTTCATGTTTGTCCTCCAAGCTAACACAGGTGAATTGATGCTTTCTATCCTTTTCAATCCCCCCTCTAATTATTTCCAACCAATATAATTTTTATTATATTTTTTGTAATATTTCATTTCTCTAAGAATATTCTTTCCAGCGGTATTTGTATTATTCTCACTCTAGACAGTCATGTATTTGAAGATTTGTTCTGTAGCAGGACAGTTTTTTTCAGTATGACATTTGAAAATGTAGTGCTAGAAAGTTGTGAGTTCTGAACTTTTTTATTTTGCTGCTAAGAACTGCATACAATTCCAGAGATGTCTGTGGTTCTTCAGTACTGGAATTTCATCATTCTAGGTTCTGCCTGCTGGTCCATATTTTCAAGTGACAAAATAACTCCCTGTATGAAACACAGTATTCAGTGTAATCTGAGTTTCTCCTAATCGGGCTTTATGGAAATCCTTGTACTGCCATTTCAGTTTTTCCTGTCATTTGCTTCATTATGTTGCTGCATGTGTGGTTGACTCATCAGTCCTTCTGATCTGAATCACGCTCTTTATTATGTTATATGCTTCTGTATCTGTGTGCTGGTTTGGCTGGCAAAGAGTTAATTTTCCTCCTAGAGCTGGGATGAGCGGCTGTGTGGTGCTTAGCTGCAGTCTGGGGTTAAACCACCACACGCAGAAATATTTTTACAACTCTAAATATGTCTGGAAAATGCAGAAGACAGTAGCTCTGGAAAAATAATTTTAGGAGATCCAAGAAAATTTCAAGAACATAGACAGCTGCCTTTGCATTTTATTTTTCTGAAATTTTTAGTCTTTGGATTGGGAATTTTATGCTGTTTTCAGAATATCTTTTTGGGTAAAACACTGTGTGTAATGGTGACAGAACCATTGCCAGATTTAAAAATAACCCCAGCAGCAACAGCAAAATGCTGTCCCTTGCAATTTGTCTCCCTGCACCAACATTCCTTCTATATTTTCAGTTATCATCGTTCACAATTAAATAGCTATAAACTGAATTTTATGACAACTTAAAGTGCTTCTGAATGCACCAAAAACCATGTGGTGTATATCACATACACAGCTTGCTGAACTAAGGAGAGAAATTATCTAAAAGCAAGTTATGTGGAAGCTTTCCACAGTCTCCTTATGTGACCTTGCACGAGGCCGCAAATGTTTGAGGTCAGAGGGAACACAAATACTCATTTCTACATGACTCATTCGGAATACTCCGCTAGACAAATTTTAGAATAATTCTAGCTAACCAGCACTGAAAACATTTTGGACATTGATCATTAATGTTCTACATGTTGGTTTGGCAAAACAGTTTTTCCCAGTTTTTTGTACTAGAAAACAAAATAAAAGCTTTGCTCAGACTGCCCCCTGCAGAACACACAGCAATGGGGTTTAATGCCTTGGTTATTGTCAGCGATAAGAGAATCCAGAGGCAACATCACAACAGCAAGCTCCTCCATAGCTTACAGAAATAATGCAATGATAGACTAACAGTTATTTCTCAAGGTATTTCAAAACCCTATTGACAGAGGTGTTTAACTGTGTCTAGATGGATATTCATTTCAGGAAATGTCCCTAATATGCTGCTACTGTACTCCTTCTAGAGGAAGAACGGTGTGCGGAAGCACAGGCCCTGCTAGTTACACTACTGGGATTCCATATGCTCCTTGTAATTCCCTTTTTCTTGATCACAGTCAGTGCCCCAGACAGGGATTTATCAGCCCACCCATGCCTTTGTTCCCAGCTGCTATCAAGAGAGTTCCACTGAAACTTCACCAGGACCCTGTCTGTGACTGGACCTAAATACATATTCATTAAATGACAAATAGTTTGAAAAACTAAAATATAATGTCCTGTGACTCGTGTCTTAGGTTTTCCTCCTATTAAAAGGGTAAAATAATAAGTGCTATCAACGACTTACACATCATGAGCATTTACTCTGTTTTCACTGTCTCTAATAGGTCTGTGTATGGCATGTAACTAAACTTCATGTAACTAAAAAGGAAGGGTTTAAATCACCCTTCAAGAAATATATTTTCAGGCACAAGAGAGGAGAGCATTCAGACACTTCCAGACACTGGAGAGATTTAGGGTAAAATGCAAATCTGGGTTTGGGATAGAAAGAAAAATACATACAACAAGCATTACAAGTTCTGATTCCTCATAAAGGTTTCTTCTTCCAAGCAGGGGCTTATGTTTTACATATTTATTCAAATACCAAATCTGGTAAAGCCATTAAGACTTGGATGTTGGCTCCAAAATCTTTCCCTATCAGATACTCAGTCCTCAGACTGCATCGGAGCAAATGTTTTCCATTTGACAACGCCAATCAAGGAAAACATAGAGGTAGGACATTTTCCTGATGGATACACATCAGCTGGGAAACACTGTTGTCTAAAAATGAGTTATTTCAAGTTTAATGGGCCCTAAGTAATAACGAAAAACTGTAACTTTATTTTTCGAAGAAAATGTCAAAAACATAAGCCTATTTTCTCCACCACACCGTGCTTTCCTCAGAGACTATCTGATCCTATGGGATTCTAAGTCCCACTATGCGAAAAGGAGTAGGAAATTTCTCAGATATTGCTGCCTTTCCTATTTTCTTTGGCTCTTGAGTTTTTAAGTAAGTAGAGTTTTTAAGGCATGCCAGACACTGTCTTCACGTAAGATACTCACCCAGAAAGGATCAGAAAAAACATTTAATATTTTCATTACAGATTTGACACCGTTGAATATATCAAGGAACTGGATTGTTCAGCTAGGTTCTTTATGTATTGGGGAAGTGGAAGGCTGTTTCTTTCCCACCAAAAATTAAATACTCTGTGGTTAAATCTCAGATCCCACAGTAAGATGACCTTTTTCCAGAGAGACCATAAATCAAATACTGACTTACTCCCTTTCTGCTTTGTGAGATTACTGTGTTCTGCATAGACCCTGGAAGTATAAGTGCTTGTTCTTGCTTCAGAATCATGCTTAGCACCACTTAATGAAGCAGCATCACAGCCTTTCCAACCAAGTAAATGCAGTTATCATATTAAGGAAAAAGGAAAACATTGCATTAAATATCCACTGACTTTAATCTTTCACTGGAAGATCCCGCAAGGTTTTTCACCCTGTAGAAACTCAAACCAAGTAAAATCCCAGTGTCTTATTTATTGATGATCACAGTAATTTCCAGTGTTTTAGAATAAAGCTGACTGTCCTTAGGAAATTGGGTTAAACTGCAGGAAAGCCTGTTTGGATGTTTGCAGCACTGTTTCTTTAGTCCTGGCTAAGGGCTAATTTCTGTGCAGGGCTCAGTACCCTTAGTGCCCTTTCAAAGAAGGTGTAGCTGAAGGTATTTTGCAACTGAAACGAAGGTTCCAGTGACTGACATGATTTCTTTCCTAATTGCACTTTGGTTATGAGAATTGGCCACCCTAATGTTTATGGTGACACTACTTTAAGTGAGGTTTTGAACTGTATTTACAGTCACATATATTTTTTAGACTAAATATTAAAACTACAGCTTGCTCCAAAATCTGGTTGATAATGTGATTTTGTTGGGATATAATCTAACAAAACTCCAAAATTTTAAAGACAAAGTCTGGCTGCTTAATTTTCATTTTCTTTGAAACGTTACTTAATTTCTGAGGTTCTCCTTATTACCCCAGATTTTTCATATTACATTTCTAGGCGTGGGCCCACTACTCTACCTGTATTCCTTAGTGGCAGAGAAAAGATTTGTTTTAGAATCAGTACCATAAGTCTGTAGTAAAAAGAAGGAAGGATTAATGTTATATAATGCATAGAAGGTATTATTCTTCTAATAAATGAAAGATATTACATCAATGGAAATAGAGTCAAATAGAATCCTTACTGTTGATCTTCTACCTCTACCTAAATTTGCTACAGATTTCTTAAGCTGTGTTCTTGTACTGTGTCCCTTCTGTAAAAGTTCTGTTTTAGCAGTTTTACAGCAGGAAGGACAGATTTTGCAGAAGTGGATTCTTTCCATTTTCGGTTTAAAAGTGATTCTTGGGAATCTGATAGAGGCCTCCATTACTTTAGAGACTGTTTATAAAAAAGTCTGAATTCTTCCTTTTCTTTGAGGTGAGAATTGTGCCTATAGTGTGAGAACATAAAAGTCATGCAATTTCTTTTAATGTTTGCAAACTTTTTTTTCCCCTATTTCCTACGAGAAAATTGCCCAAGTCATTTTTGAAACAAGTTATAATTTTTTTGGTTACATTTTGTAATGGGTATTCCTATCTAATTTCTCTGTTATTAATTAAACAAGTATGCATATCTTTCAGCGGGGCATTAGAAAATTATTTTGATATATTCAAAATTTGCTCATAATTATTGGGATGTTAGGAGTTGCTGCAGAAAAGATCCTAAAAACTTGGCTCATAACATCAATTCTTTTACTATCATGAAGAGTCTTAAGAGGTGCTATATTAAATAATTGGGACAATTAAAAAATTTATCCGGATAATACTTTTAGTTTGACATCTTATGGTCGAAGTTATACCTAAAATAAATTATTGATGAAGGACTACTCCTTCACTCTTCATTTTCATGGATACGTTTTTTGGTATATTTAATTATTTAGAGATTGGAACACCTCAGTTGTAGACCTAAGTACTTTAGATCTGACTATATCTCTGTAATAAGAAATGACATTGCAACAAATGAAATATGTACCGAGTTAAAAATATATTAAATGTGAACAGAGACTTTTTTCTTTCTGACTGGGACTATTTTCTGTTGACAGCAAAATTACCTTTGCTTCATATGTTTATTTGCCTCATTTTCCCCTCTCTCAATACTCAAAGATTTCAACACAAAACCAATGTAATTTTCTGTAATTTAATTTTAAATAATATATAAATAGATTTATGTTTACATTGTAAAGTAGACTTATAATATTGGCAGCAAAAATTAAGGAGCTGACTGATGGAAAGAAAAAACAAATTCTTTCTTTCCTTGTTTTGTCCTAGTTCCTTCCTTCCTCTGCCAACAATCACAACTCTTTCTTCAAAGGGAACACACAGTTAGCCAAAGCCTGACTTTTCAGTTTTCCTTTTGCACTGAGCAAGCTGAAGCATATTCAGCAGTGCAACTCCAGGCCCTTGTTTGCTAGATGACACGTGCCAGTGGGGTTCCTTAAATTACATCTTCACTAGTCTAAGTAAAAGAGAAAACATTAACAAAAAAGTCTCTTTCCTGACATTTTAAAACACAAATACTAAAGTACTTAGCTTCCCTTTTGCAAAACCCAAGGACAGTGTGGCCCACATGCAAAGGAATCATGGCCTGGGAAGTGTCAGACTTCTGGCCCTTAGCTCTGCTTTGGAATACAGAGTGGATCCACCTTTTGGTGGGCTGCCAAACCCCCAAATGACCAGAAATAGACAGGTAATAGGGTGACGTATTACACTGAAGTACAGCAGGACTGAAATGTCTGTCTAATTTGCAGTCAAAGGTGATGTTTCAAATTTTCTTCTTCCCCTTAGAGATGGGTTCCCACGGACATGGGTTTGGTCCTCATGGACGCCTCCCACAGGCGTAAAGCACCAAAGGGTTTTTAGGACTGGGGCAGTGGAATGTTTTCTCGAGGGCAGTCTTATTCTACATCACAGCGCTTTGTATTGCATAACTTTTGCTGTTGATTAAATTCAGCCTTATTCCCTATTCCCTGAGCTGTTGGGCCCTTAACTCCGGACATCACCTTTGACTCTATGTTGCCAGCTAAATTAAGAAGAAAAGAAAGGTGAGAAGTGTCTGTAGTATTTGCAAATGTGAATAAGTGATTGTGACGATATTTTTCTCCCTGAGCATGGCTTTTATTTGTTACATTTTAATAATTTCTGCTTTTTGAGTATCTGAATGCAGGCAATATTCAGTATTACAGATTCATAAGGCAGCCAAATAATCGCTGGCTATTATTATATTGCAATATGTGCACAAAATTCCTCTTCAGTCCAAATAATTTTTCTCTCCAAACATTTTCCCCTTTCGTTTGACAGAGTAAATCTTTTATTCTGCTGCTTTGGGTCGCAAGGAGTGAAAGAAGAAAACAATTAAATTGTGAGTTATGTTAGCTAACAAATATCTTCCTTTTCTGCTTTTATACAAACACAAACCTGTGACTGCCAATTTGGATCATAAGGGAAATGGAAGTTGGAACTCTACTGGAAGTATGAAATGGCACATCCTAAAAATAGAAGTGCAACAGGTATGCCTGTCAGCTGGTCATGGTCTTACCCTTTCCCTCACCTGAATGAAATGATCTGGCAATGTTACTTTTTTAAGAGGTATTTAGAGAAAGACAAAGCAGAGAAGGAAAAAACACAGTAGAAATGTATGGGATGAGCAGGAGGAAATAAATGGAAATGCTGGATTTTACATTTTCTAGTTCTCTGACTCTGTTTGCACCCAAAAGTGGACAACTTGCCAGGAAAATATGATTGCTAGCTCTAATCATTCAAATATTTGGGAGGAATGCTGATTATATAACCACCCTAAGAGTCTGAAAGAGCACATTTCTTTGAACTGTGCAGCTGAGATGAGCTGGTTAAACAATAATAGTAATTAATATAATTTGTTAAAAAAAGGACATTCATCCACCAGTGAATTTTACATTAGCAAAGGAAAATTTGCAATATCCTACAATCACAGGATACTAAATAAACAGTAAACAACTGTATTCCAGTTTTCACAAGCTGGAAAGTCAAAGCAGAAAATGTGAAGCTGGCCACACTTTGAAGGCAGTTCCATGAAAAAAAAATCAGGATCACTGTGTTATTTTTGTATTGTGGAAACGCTCAGAAGTTCTTTTTCTGAGGCAGCATCCCCCATCAAGAATACATTAGAAATATGCATAACTTCACATGATGCACAGGACAAGTAAATAGTTCTGAGCACACTTAAATAAACATCTTTGAAAATTTCAGTCTGAGAGGTCAGCTAATGGTAGGAAGCTATTTTTCCTCTCCATCTTTCTTTATTTTATTGCCATCTAACAGGATACTATAGCTTATGACATATGGTCCCTTAAATTAGGCACTCCAAACCTTGTTTGTGCATCTCAGTGTGTGGAGCCAAGTTGTCTATTAATAGGAAAAGCCTTGCCCTGGAAAAATGTGTATGCACCAGTCTCTGCATGGGGGAAATGAAGGATATGCTACAATAGGGAATAAAATTAATTTATTATGTATTATGGAAAGAACCACTCTAATGTAATACTGCCAAACAAAGTGGAGAAGTGCTGTTAAATCTTTATGTCTCAGAGGTGTGGTACATTTAGCAACTTGATGTCTGTGTTATCCAGCTACTTTCCAGAGTCATCTCCAAGTTGTAATGGACAATGTCTCTTTGGCTACCAGAGCCCAGAGAGGGATAAACCAAGACCACCAGCTAAAACATTATGTAACTGCTGTGCATATGAACATTGAATGACCTCAGGTGCTGTGTTTCAATGAAAAGATTTAGCCAAAACCAAAAAGAATTGCATGTAAAAAGGATTTGCTACTATGTCATTTTTTCTTTTATAAAACTAGAAATTTTAAAGGAACACTACAATGAAAGTGCTGACACAAAACAATGTTATTAGAAATATCCAATAAAATTCCCACCTTCCCATGCAACATGCTTAGTTTAAGTTTAAAAAAAAATCATTAAAAATAATTGTCTTATGGAAGTGAGTTATAGAACTTACTGTGGAAACGAGTTAGAGAACTTAGTGATTTTTAATATGCAAGAATTAATAGATAGGTACGTAATCACCAAGCTCTCTTGATTGTTTCAATAGCCATTCCTCTGCTTTTGAAAAATGCAATTTTGCAGCATGATTCTATACATCATAGCACTGCAGAGATCATTCGTCTACCCATCACTTTTTCTGTCAAATGTAACACTCTTTTTCTATCAGATATAAGCAGCTTGTCTTCACCTTCAAAGCCTGCACCTCATCCTACCTATCATCTCTCACGCAGGATCAAGAAATCACTTCTTTCACTGATTAGCCCATGATGCCAGCCTCCTTCATTGACTTCTTAGATTTTCAGTCGCTCGTTTGAAGCTTTATCCCATGCCATTCCTTACATTTGGAAAGTGCTTCTTTAGACATCTGTAAAGCTACCTCCTTATCTTCCTTCTAATCCTGTCTGTGAGGTTTCCTTGCCATTATGCCTTCAAAAGAAGTTTCAGAGTTTGGACTTGAATTTGCCTAGTTATAATGAGCTGTTCCCAAAAAAAGATTTCTGGATCAGCTTCAAATGGAGCACTCCCAAATATCTGAAGGTTGGTATTTCCTGCTCAGATGCTGCACTGTCAATTCTGCATGGTTACCAGTGCCGCAGTTTTCAGAGGATTTTGCTTTGCTGTTTTGGGGCAACAATACATTTCCGTTTGAAAACATAGGATGAATATGAGGGAGATCTGTCTGGATTGTAGGAGCGACATGTGTGAAACAAGGGGATAATCTAGAGGGTGTCTTGGACTTTTCCTTCATATGGCAAGTGTTTGATAAAATACTATTTATACTGATTAAATTAAATAGGCTTCCTGCTGCTGGACACAGGTATAGGAGATTGTGTTGTACATATGTGGAAAGATTGATGGGACATTTTGAGTTTTGGTGACGAGTTTGGGGGAAGTGGGGGGCAGGATATTGCTTCTGGCTCGTTCAAATTTCTGTTGTGGGAAGAATGAGTAGTCACAGGAAGCAGTGTATTACACTGGGTCACCATCTCAGATGAGAACATTTTGCTTTGAAGCAATTACATTTGCAGCCTGTGGCCTTGAACACGTTTGCTGTTGTGTTGTTTGTATTCCCATCTCCAGTTGCAGTGACTCAGGACCAAGTCATCCCTTTACAGGAGCTACCTACAAATGAAACTGGAAACTCCATGGCATCTCTCTGTCATCTTTCCCTCCACATGGTGCCTCCAAACCCCTTCTGAATGCAATTGTGCAAACCAGCATGTAAATAAGTTCTGTTGGTTTTGATCTAAGCATCTGTAGTTATGGCGAAGATCTTGTTTCAGGATGCTGGAAAGGTGCCTGCCTCCTCCTCTCCCTCACCTGTCCCTCTTAGCACTCAGCCCCAGCCACCAGAGCACTCCCGTGGCTCCTGAAAAGACAGGAGGTGACAGTTTCCCCAAGCTCCCCAATTCAGGTTTTCTTGAGCCTCCTTTCTACAGGGTTTTCATCCCCGAATCCATAAGCATTTCCCACTGCTGCAGGACCAGCAGGCTCCTCCATTACTCTGCATGCAGACACTCAGAGAAACCTTGAGAGCCCTCCATCACTGCAGAGCAGTTGGGCTCGCATCTCAGCCTGGCTAAAGTCTTCTGAAAAATACTGTGGTGTTCAAGTGATTAGACTGTCTTCCAGAGAAGCAGGGACTAGATCCAATTTGCAAATCTTTAACATATGTGATAACCATTTTTAAAACACCGTTTTAGATTGCCTTTCCATAATTTATCAGGAGTGGATCTGTGTTTTTAGAAAGTCAGGCACCAATGGCATGTAGATAGCAAGGCATAGTCTTGGTCAAAATTTCAGACTGAATACACCCACAGAGTTGTGCAGATTTCTCTGAAACTGAAATCGCTTCCAGCCAGATCTTTTTAAAATAAGTTTCAGCATAAAACTGTATTTTTGTAGCCAAACTATAAACCTCTGAAAATAAGAGTTTATGTGGAAAGGCTGAGGCTTTACTTATAGCACTGGTAATCCCAAAGAAAACTTTCTTGGAAGAAGTTGAACTTTGGAGGTCAATGAGCTCTCAGAGGAAGCTGGACTGAAAACAGAGAAAAGCTGATTTTCTCCATGTAAATCAATTGTTACTGTTTCCTGTCTGAGAAAAAATTTAATGCAAAGACTAAGGATTTATGAACAGGAAAAGGGAGAACCTCTAAAGGTCTTGTAAGAAGTGATTAATAACAATGGTTTTTTTTAGATAATGCTATTTTAAAACCATGTTCAAAAGCCATGCTGATGGTTCAAGCAAAGAATAAACTATGTTCACTTATGTGCCCCAGTTAAAAGTTTGCGGTCAGTGTTAAGTTGGGATACTGTAATTGCAAACACTATTTTGTAAGAATTGACCCTCACCTTTTAGCAGAACTTAGGACAATTAACAGAGAACACACAAGAATTTTCAATAAGATGGCCTAGAAGATCTGAAGAAAATTTTTTAAATTGTATTTTGAGGCAAAAATATGTCTGGCAGATCTATTTTGAGGGGAGCTGCAAGAGCATGAGGCTGCATTAGGCAGAAGTCTTCCAGTGTAGCGTGAGAAGCTCACTCCTTAGTTTCTACCAGGGATAACCAGAACCCCTAATGCCATTAAGGCCATGGGACTTAATTCCCTAGGAAGTCATCACATTATAGTTCACCAAATGGTCAAGACTCTGACATAGGGCTTGAATGGCTTCCTGTCATTGGAACTGAAGAATGCTTGAAAACAAAGCAATAAATCCTCTCCCTTGCTACAGACAAGTAAATGAGAGAAACACTTTGGGGAGGCTGAAAGCAAAACGGAGGCAAGGAAGGCTATTTTGTGTGTTTACCAAAGATTTTTGGTTAGGCTTCAAGCTCCTTACCAATCTAAGTAACAGGATCCTACTTTGACTCTTATCAGTTTCAGAAATGTTAAGTATTTTTGAGCAGTTTCAACAGACAAATTCATTTGTCAATTAAAATAACAGTGATTGAGGTATTTTGAAATTTGTCTGCTTCTACTGAGTTCATGCAAGTAAATTACTAGCAATTGAAGCTATGTGTGTGGGTGGGCTTACAGTTACTAATTAATCACAGCCAGCAATTAGTATGTCTCGTTTAATGCCTTTTCTTAATCTTGTATTGTTATTCTGATTATTCCAGAAAAAGCAAGAATTAAAAACTGTATCTATGTGGAAAAAGCCAAATCCTATTTAAATGGAAGCATGAACAAACTATTATTTATGCAAGGTTGTACAGGCACACTAACCAGCCAGTCTCAGAGGATGTTCTACACAGCGTTCCCAGTGTCACGTGTTCCAAAGCCTGTCCCATACAAAATGGTGCACAGGGCAGAGGAAGCACAGGACATCTGTTCTGTCTCTCCTGTATGAAATGTGGATAGGACAATAACTGAGTAAAGTGAACTGTGAATATTGAGCATGAGGAGGAAGATGTATCATCTCCAAGATAATAATTCTGAAAGTGATTGGTAAATATTTTGGAGATGTCTCAGTAACCCATGAAGAGAAAACAGGTGTTTCTGCTCCTGTAGACATTTTCTCTGAGCTGGTAAAAGTTCCCCTTGTACAAAGTGGTCAGTCGTGCCACTTATCTTAGTGCCCTTAGTACAAAGTCAAGCCTGACTTACCCTTGTTACTGCTTTTTAAAAAAGAATAGCCTTAAAGTAAAGAAATGTTTATGTGAATCCAAAAGGAAAGTTAATTTTGTGACACTGTAACAGCTAGAAATTATATCAAGGCACCACAAATTATGCAGTTTCACTGTTCGCAAAGCATTATGTTGTTTGAACAATCAAATTAATCCTTTGGGTTACTTTAACTCAGATGTTTAGGATACACTTTGGTTATTTTAAATTTTGCAGTTTAAGACTTTTTCTTCAGTGAAAGAAAAGATATTTCAGTGTGTCAGAAGAAATCCCCTCTGAATGAAAACACAGCTTCCAAACCAGTTCCCCTCTTGGACAGTATTCCTGCTCTCCTAATCCTATGAATGGCAGAGTGAATGTAGAGTAACACTAATCTTGGCAAACCAGTGTTTCCCCAGGAGGATTCTGAGCCATTATAGACAGATATATAATTTTTATATTCCACTAAAGCCAATAAACAGAACTGTCAGGATGGCTTATCTTCTAGCAATCTTACGAGCAAAGAAGAATTTTCAGTCACCAAAATCATTGGAGCAGTGCAAACTTTCCACATGGTGGTACAGTAGCTATGGCACTGCAAAGATCTGCCCCACACCTTAAACTTCTTCAAGCATCTGTGACCAAACCTCCCTTTCAATAAAATGGGGATAATCTGTCTGACTCTTTTAAAAGGGATATGGCATCGGGCCCTGGTGCTGCACAGAGTATTTTGAGAAGTACAGATCTGTATTGATGATCCCTGTTTAGTTTCTGAAAGCTGGAAGCTCAATCAACCAGGTTGCAGTGATGTAGAGAGCCACAAAATGCATGTATCTATTCTTGATGTATGTGTGACACATATGTTTGGAATTGTATTTTTTAGTAACTAGTAGTAAAGAAAATAGTAGAAGAGAGAATATCAGAATGTTTAATCATGTGTAGTAAATTTAAATAACTGATCCTTTATACACAAATTAGGACTAAAATGGTGTGCAAATAATATCTATCTCAATGCTGATCCTGGCACACATCTAAGTACACCATTTGGGATTAGATTTCTGTCACCACTACTTTTCCTAACATACCTGATACCTAACAAGACAAAATAATTAAACATTTGGAGTAAGAATGGAAGCACCACAGACAACAGTTATTTATAAGCAAGTGAGATTGGGGCAGTATTCTGTGGCATCTGTTGTAGTTTTGATTAATGTAAAGGAAATGAAGGTATGTTCAAAATGTATGCTCACTGCTATAGAGCTTTTCAAAGACCTCTTTTGTTTTGCTAACTCTGTGGTACACCCAGGGCTAGTATGAATTTAGTGTTTGGATGCCATAGTGTGCTCAGTGTCTCAGACTGGCTCCTGTATTAATTCCTGCCAAGAAACAATTTCATAGCTTTTTTTTTTTCTATGCCATAAAACTGTTCCTTTTGTGCCATTCCTTTGTTTTCAGTACATAACATCACTCAGAGTACAAATCTTTCAGCACTCTATGATGACAATGTTCAGGCAACTTAGGTAAAAATAGAAAACAAAATCAGAAATAAGGACTTGAAAACATAGCTGGAGATACCCAGAGGTGGATGTATCTAAGAACCAGAGAAGAAATGTGACATACGCAAATTAAAAAGTTTAAGCTGTTCCTCTGCAACTGTTTGACTTGTAGTTTGTGACTTGTTATTATTTTCTACAAAACATTCCTTTGAAAGAATTTTAGAAAAAAGTATTGATGCTTAATAAGCTAGTTCACAATAATCACATGACTAAGGTTGCATATACAAGGTGCAGGAAACACCCAGCCATATAAAGACAGATGTAATTTACTCATCCAAATTAGTGCTTCACTAGTGATGTCATGAAGAAAAGAAAATTTCTGAGACTACATTTAATCTTTTATTCATCATGAATGTTTTGGGTCAGCTTAAACAGGAGAGACTTTCTGGAAAGATAATAAATGAATTTGAATTAAAATTTTAAAAATAGACCCTTGTTTTACAGAACAAATACAAGAGATTCTCTCAGAAGCCTTCTCTAGAGAAGGATGGACTTCTGTCTCATAGCTGTTTATTAAGAGAAAAATTATTATTACTGCCATCAGTTCTCAACACCAAAATAATGCCTAATACTCTTCCAGTGATAATTTTTTTTAATCAAACGAAGCACCTATTTGGCATTTTCTGTTTGCAGTCAAATTCTCTGTGGTAGTCATTATAGTGACCTTTGCACTAGAGAAGAGATGCTAAAAATCATTAAAACTGATATTGCCCACATAAGAGAATACAACTGTTTAATAGGAACCCATTTGAATATGTTTATTGTGATTTTTTTCTCCCCTCAGAGTAAAGCAATAGCATAATACCCAGCTGCATGATAATATTGGCAAGCGAGGCCATGAATTTCAACTGCAAACCCTAAACACTGAATGTGCTGTGCTTTTTAAAGAAATCCCCTTTTGTACGAGATATGTAATACCCTTTTGTCCTGGAGCAGTTTGCATAATAATAGTTTTCTTTACTTATTCGTTGTCATGTGATGGAGCTGCAAAGTAAGCTACACAGTAACAGCATAAAAGACAATTTTCCATTTTTCTCTAATTTTTCAGAAATTTTCTAGTCTTTTAAACGTAAATACTTCTAACTACCTTCAGAAAAGATATCTAGTTATTAACATTTCAGACCTAATTGTTACTTTTCTTAAAACCTACCTAACTATTTGTGCTTCTCTTTTCCCTAAGAAACAGGAATATTATTTCCTTTGCGCTCACTCCTGAAGAGCCTCAAGCATATTGGGAAAATTGTGCATATGATCAACTGGTGTAAATCAGCATAACTATTCAAAATATCTCGCTGATCAGAGGAGATGATCAGAGAAGCCAAGCAAAATTTATGTTATTAACTTTATAATTTATATCACAGTTATACATGTGTTATACTGTGCCACTGAGATAAAAGGTAATATCTGAGTGAAGAGCCATCTTAAAAACTAGATATCTAGGATACATCTGACACTAAGCATAAAATGAAATTTTAAAAATTTTCTGATGAGATTGCCCATTTAAATTTTTTTTAAGATTCCTCTTGGGCTCTTTGATGTGTTCTAGTGCGGGTAGCAAGTAAGGAGTATTTCCCAAAGGAGATACAATTACACTGAAGTGGAGCTCAATCTTACAATGAAATTTAAGAGGTGGAGTAAAGCCAGGGGAAGTTCCTCAGCTAATGTACAATAAATTAGCCACTACTCTAACTGCTGCTATCAAAGGATTTTTTGTTTGAAATCAGCAGAATTATGCCAAGTTACTCTAGTCGTGGCTTTGGCCATAAAATGACACATAGTTTTGAACCTCTGGCCTGTAACCACTGCAAAAGGACCATTTCTAGGCAACCCCTGAAAAGTAACGAAGGAAAGCAATGCTATTACCCATTATCTCAAATTCAGAGTGCAGACAGGGTTCATAATCTTACTTGAAAACATTTAGAGGCTTGCAAATTGAAAAAAGGTCAAAACCTACTGGGTTAGATTATTTTGGAGAAGTTCATAAGGTGGATAAACATGTAACAATACATGATCAGATCTGAGCACTGCAAAGAATACTCAGGTAGAAAATAAAGGCTCCAGAGCCCCAGTAAATATTTTTATAGTTCCACATGTTAAAATAAGACACTATTAGACACAGACATCCTTCAAAAATTAGATTAATAAATCAGCATATCCCTTCTGAAGCAACCATATATTACTGTTTTCTAAGATCTGTCTGCCAAACAGTTCAACAGGAAATGTTCACAGCTCCAACCAGTAGAAATCAATACTAGAGACAGAAATACTATCACTGAAGCCATGGAGGAAGACACAGACTCCAGGTAAGACAGAATTATAATGATTATATGTACTGTAAATCTTTTAATCTGGACTCTCACAATTGAGCCATGGAGTTCTATCCTCTGAGAAATAAGAGTTGCTTTTTATCAGTTGGATACCAGATACCCTTAATGCACTGCAGGCTGAGCAACTGTATCTTAGTGGTAATGAAATATATTAGCTTAGATCATTCTCTTTGCCTAGGGAACCTGAAAAAAAAAGTGTTTCAGGAGGAAAAAGTTCAGTGGAGCTTTCTGAAATTCTACTAGAAAGGTATAGCCCATCCTTTACTTATTATGTCATTATATGGTACTCTGAGTTTTTTTGGGAGTAAGTTCTTGTGACTCATAGTCATCATATACCTGTCCTTGGGATACAGCCCTTTCATCCAATTTTCTTGCTCCACTCCCCACATTTCCGGGGTTCTGTGATTTTTTCTGCTTCCTAACAGATGTAGAAAGAACCTTATGTGCTCACCACTTTCTTTTTTAATTTCTTAGAAGTGTTGAAGTTTTTGTTCACAGAACACTGAATGAGAATTAAATTTTTCTGTTAAAAAAAATACCACAACTTTTCAAATATGTCATTTTTATGTGACTATTTTAAAGTGATGCAGATGGCAAAAAATTGGAGGAATCAGCTATGGGATTTGTTTGATTTTCTGAAACAACTGTTGCTTAGTTTGTGAGGTAATGAAGTCTCTACTAAAAGCAATACATTCACCTTTTTTCTATTAATAATCTTCCTTCAGATGATTTGCCAAGTCGATCCAGGTATTACATGGTGCAAATTTTTTCTGATACTTTGGTACAAGTAATTTTTATGACGTGGGAAGTGTAAGTCCATTCCTGGTAAGCATAGTTCAGTTAGATCCTGACACTGTGACTTGGACCTGGAAAAACAAATCTTCCCTAGTGCTAGTGGCAGTGGATAGTGTTGCAAGGAAATGACAGACTACGACAAATTTACTTCTATTCTCTTTCTGTGACAATTCAGTAAGAATAAGATGCACTTTCAAGTAAAATAAGTTTTTGCAATATTTTGTGGCATCTGTGCATGAAAATGCAGAATTCACCCCAAATAGTCTTCTGGTGATGCAGTCACTGAGAAAGACATCCAAACAGCCAAGCCCCGAGTCTTAATGAATTTAAAAGCTTATATAATGTTCTTTGGTTACATGTGCTTTAAAACAAAAGGTTTATTCTCACATGTTGGCATGTCTTTATTATCACCCTTTTATTCACTTTTTATAGGAGTGAGAGCATGACTACTTTTATGCCAGCACATTTGATTGTGTGACTTACTTTACACTTAGAGGAATCTTTTATTGGTTATGAGGAAAAATAAAATTTCTGTAGAGTGTTTAGTTAACTCTCTGTTGAAGTTAAACAAGACATATCTTTGGAAATCTCTTTAAGGATTATTTCTAATGGCACCATTGGGACCCTTGCTTTGCTTATAAAAATATCTGTGAATTTATAAAGGACAAAGATACAATTATCCCAGAATAACTTCAGGAAAAGCCATCATACCTCTTTCAGAGGAGGTGCATAGATATGGATAACAGCAAATGTTACTGTTCCATGGGCAGACTGGGTTTTATTTTCAATGTGAGACATACTCTCCTACCACTTTCGATGGTCAAAATTAATTCCCTTTAAATCAAGATATTGTATTTCCTAAGTGGAATTAGTCCTTATTCATATGAGTGCCAGACAAAGAATATTCTTAGCCAGGATTTTAATATTGCCAGTGATGAAAATATGAATGCTTGAGGTCTCTCAGAATTCTTAGATCTTTGAGAGACAGACTCTCAAAGTCTGTCCTAGTTTAATCCAAGAAATTGCAAACTCAGTCTCATTATAACAAAAGAAATTATATTCATGGGCCTTTTTTTCTTTTCTAGATCAAGAGTTCTGTCCTCAACATTCCCACTAAAGCTTTTCTGCAAACTTCTTATAGAGCTGAATAAACCTTGTTAAAACTTAATTACGTGTTGTATTAAAAAGACATCTGGAAATTACATTTCTCACAAGTTGGCATTTAATTATTAACAGTTATTTCTGTTGACTCCCCAATGAGCTGCTTATGAAGATGGAGGGACTCTGAGATGGGCAGAACTGAAGTCTGAGCTGAAGCGGATCTTTAGAAGATCCTCAGTTCTCCCGGCATCTTTGTGTGGAGCCAAGGGGGCCCGGTGCTGCTCAGCACCGGCTCGCTGCTGCCTTCCTGGAGAGCGTCCCGCAGGGAACAGCCCTTCCAGGGCACTGCCAGGCCTCCCAGGGCCACAGCTGATCGCAGCAAGTGCACCAATTTCTCAGTACAAGCGATTCCAGCTCTTGTGATTCAGCTCTTGGTGAAAGCACCCAAGGCAAACTCGGGAACAGAGACAGGAGCCTCGTATGGCAGTTCCACAGAGTAGCCTTTTACTGTCCAACCACCCTGCGAAGGGGAGGCCAGCGACGAGACCTCCCTGCTGTCAGGGGTAGGGGCAGGGGTTTATATGGGAAAAACAGGGGGTGGGGTGGAAGCAATTAGCCAGCAGGGTACAGGCTATTACCACGAAGAAACAAGGCATGTTGGAAGCACACCACAACCCTGAGGAAAGGTTGCTTATCTCTGACTTCTCCGGGGGAGTGCAAAAGGCTCCTGCCTTGAGGGCTCATAGCCCTCCACGTTTGTGTTTATAAACCTGGGGTCTGGTTGTCCTTCTTTACGCCTGGTCTCAAGCATGAATTACTGTAACAGCTTCTCCCCTGACAGTGAAGTGCTCCCTCAATAGATGTGAGCTTATTGTCTGGGTGCTGTTGCTAGGAATAGCAGCTGATCAGGGGGCCAGCCTAGCAGCCAGTTGATGTAATACATGCTTGATAAAGCTCTTATCAGAGCCTTGCACACTTCCAGGAATGCTCACGATTCAGCCGGATTCATCAATATGAAAAAAGCCCCATTTTTTCTTCATTTCACTCACCTGTTGGAAGCTGGCCCCACAGAGCTGGGTTTTAAAGCTTGAAATCATCACTGTCACCTCCTGCTATTCCTGCCCATCACAAGTGGCCGAGGATGCAGCAAAGGAAATGCCGTGTCAGGGAGTGTTTTCCCTCTGAAGCTGCTGTGTGACGTGAGCAAGGCAGAGTGCTTTGAGCTGCTGTTCTCCAGCCCTGCTCTCCTTTGAAGGTCTCTCAGGTGCTCCCTGAAGTGAACCATCTCATTCAGGGCAGAAACAGGGGAAAACAGGCCAAGTGGGGGTGTGGGGAAGTGGGGACAAGTCTTTGGCATGATGTTCAACTGCAATTTTCTCTTCCCAGGCTTTCAGTGGGGGACCACATTCGGGGAGGGGGAGGAGGAGGAGGTGTATTTTCTTTAGCCACCAGAAAATTTTGATTAATGCTATTAAAGAATATGAAATCAAATGCCACCCCTTAATTTTTTATTAAAACTCCCATGTTAATTATTATTAAGCAAATCACGCAATTTCCTTCAATTCCTTATGCAGCAAAGAGCTTCCATCAGTCAAAAGGGAATATTTCTTCTAAAAAAATTACATTCTTTTCTCTATATTGCCAAGAAAGATGACCAAAGGAAAGCCTTTAATCTTGGAGAAAAATCTAAGAAAAGTGTTTGCTAGATACATTAGTGGCCTGCTGATCCATGATTAAGCATCGCTGCTCCTTTTTGCAGCTGCTGTGTAAAATGCAGATTAGCTCTCAGATACCTTTCAGGAAGGATTTGATGGATGGCACTAGCAGCCCCTCCACCTTAAGTTGAGTGATTCCTGAAGCAAAGGGGTGGCACTCCTCTTAGCCAACACCTTGGCACACTCTAAACACCTTGGCCCCTTTTGGATTTTCAAGTGTTTTCTCAAAGCCTTGGCCAATCGGGGTGCAATTCAGAACACCCTGTTACGTGCGCCCCTCTGAGGTGGAGGGATCACCGAGGGGATACTGCTGTACTGAAGACAAGAGCAATTACACGCTTTTAACATTTGACTGGAATGATACTGGGATAAGTCATTTTGTAAGGGTGTATATGGTGTGAAAAGGAGGACCTGATGCACCGATTACGCTCAAATAAGTGAAGCTTTCCTGTGTGCAAGAAGTTCTACAAAGGTATTCTGGTCACCCTTTCAAAACCAATTAGTTAAATAGATTTTAAGAAGTAGTAAAAAGCTTGCCAATACAAACTTCATAAATTCAAAGACTCTGGGCATATTTGCCTATGCAAAGGTTTGTATCTTCATGTCTGCTGCTAATAGAATAATTACAGGCCCAATTCTTTTTTGGGGAGGGCGGGGAGGGAGACGAGGGTTGTTTGGTTTTTTGTTTTATCAATTACATCTGTCTCAGCCATGAAAAGTTGGCTGGAACAAGCAAGAACTGTGGAATATTTGGACTTGCAAATAGCTTCATCAAAAAGTACCACTATGCTATCGATTTTATCAGGGACAATTTTGTAACTTGGAAGAGTCTTTGTATCCTTAGGAAGGTTCACAGAGTACAGCAGGGGACAGGGCAGAGGAAATCAAGTAGAAAGTGCAGATGCACACAGTACACTTGGGGAGGCTATAGCAGCTGGGCATTGCATTCTGCTGATTTGCAAAGAAACCAGTTTATACATCAGCTTAAAGATAACTTGGTCATCTGTCACAGGGCATCTGCTTCCTGCAAATTGACTCTGTCCTTTCTTTTCACTTATAGTCCCTGACAATTGAACTGCTGTGGTTTAATTGTGCAAAACTGGGGTTCAATATTCAAGATACTGCTCAGATTGTTCTGCAATAAACTCTTCTGATTCAGCAGTGTCAGCAGGAGGGAGCTGGTGGATGCCAAACTAACCCCATTTCTGCAGCCACTTGGGCCATCACATGAAACAGGATTCTTGCTTCTAGATCACTCAGACAGCTCTGTTGGCCAGGTGATTTTTTGGATGTGTGACTGTTCTACTTGTCTTTGATTTCCCATTTATACTTATTGCTATTTTCTTCATGGCTTGCAGAAGGCATTAGTTTTATGTCTTCTCTGCCCTTGTAGTCCCCACTCACATAAAAGCTTCACCACAGTATGCCCTTTTATACCTTAGTCATTCCTGCTTACTGCTCTATAAAGGGCATAGCTGATCCTGGGAAATCTTTTTCTCTGGCATGCTGATGTATTGTGCTTAATGTATTATCAACAATGACAGAGCTGCCTCAGGCAACTCCAGCAACACAGAAAGCATAGGGGGTTTTATACAACAGTTCTTTTGAAAACAAGTGTATATCCCACGCAGAAAACTTTCTCCCTTTGGTTTCCTGCAGGTTGAAGCAGCACATGATGCTACACGGAAAGACAAGCCAAGGAGACCTTGCTCAGGTAAATCAAACCTGAAAGCAGTGGTAACTATGCTGGAGTTTATTTGTGCTGTCCATTCGTGTAACACTGCAGGAGCTTCATGCAGCACATACAGAAAGCAAGTTCTAGAAGGGACCCAAAAGGGCAACCCTGCCCTCATTTCCAGGGCTGTGCTGTAAGGCCCACTCCTGCTACTGCATTTGCATGAGAAAGCAGGAAAGCCTTGTTGTAAGGCTGCACGTGCTAATTAGTTTGGGGAAATAGAAGGAGGCATTTCAGAAAAACTTCACATTCCTTGCACACAGTGCAGGTCATCTTGCATTTACATTTCTGCTCTTACAGTTCCAAGACGTAAGCCTGAGACAGGGATGCTGTCCCAAACAGATTTTTAGTTGTTTTTCTTTTTAAAAAGTCCAGAGTGAGTGTTTTTCTTGACAAAGTGTTGGCAGTTCTGTAATTCTGGACATTAGGAGTGCTAGCATAAATCCCATACATGTGTTTCTAAATTAAGAGTGCAAAATAACCTTATTCTTTGGTCACAATGTAAAGAACTATTCAAGATTCAGAAAGAAACCAATCTTTCAGTGAGTTTCACTTAATTTAGAAGCTTGTAATGAATAGGAATTTTTAATCTGTTCAAAATCTCCTTTCAAACTGAGCTCTAGCTATAACCAATCCTTCTGACTAGCTGGCTACAGTTAGAGTGCCAACAGCTAGAAATACAAGTGCACAGTGCTCTTCTGTCCTCACAATAAACTTGAAATCTCTGTATTTTGGAACTCAGCCAGAAATGTTCTTGCATGCCTTCTCCTCTCCTGACCTCAGTTGTCATAGTGGCCCCAGCCCCACACAGGAAAGCACCTTGGTTTTCCATCAGACTCCATTTTGATGTATCAGGGAGATGAAGAATAGAGTTTTTTGAAACATATGCGGTGCTGCATGTGTTTTATCTGTTTTTTCACTATGCCATGTGTACATATCACCATCTAGGAAACTGGTACAGACATTTTCTGGAGCTAAGGGAAAGGGGGAGGTTTATGAATTACATCTTTTTCAAAAAGAGACCCTGCTCAAATTGCTCTCAGGGCTGAAAGAGGTATTTGGTAGCCACTGTTGCATGGCAGAAGCATTCCTCCCACATCCTGGACAAAGCTTATACTTAGAAAATTATACAGTAAAAATAAATCTGCAGCTGAATATTTAATCCTTTTTTTTTCTTTTTTTTTTTTTTAATGCCTGTCCTTCCTTTACCTACTGCCATGGCGAACAAGAGGCAAACTTGGGCCCTGCAGTGGGAGAGAGCAATGTTTAATAGGACAGAAAAGAACTACATGCCACGAGTCAAATATTTTCTCTCTACTTGTTTGGTGGGTGAGGAGTGTCCTTCTTTTTTCTATTTCTTTCACCCCTGAGCTCAGAAGTCAGTATGAGCAGCAACAGACCTTCACAAATGTGCTAAGGAGGAACCTCTTGGGTTGGCTTCTCAACATACTTTATCTTTTGCTGATAAATTGGTGTCAGGGCCAGAACTTAATGAAGTCTTCAGAGAAAATTTTTCAGCAAATCAAGGGATCTCAAAGGTGTGGACCTGCAGTAAAACCAGTGTAACACGATTTATCTACTTTTATTTGTCTTCTGAAAGGCTGAAAGTTCAACTTTGCGGCAAACTGTAAAATCACCTTTCTACCTGCATCCACTTTATTATTTTTCAGGTTTCCTTACATTCCAAAAAAAAGAGGCCAGGGCAGCAGCTTGGAGTAATTTGAAGTCTATCTCCCACTGATACCTTCAGTGTTGGAAGCTTCTTGAGCATCTCTGCTACACCCCTCAAGAAAATGACCTGAACAAAGCTGTCCAAACACGGTATGTCTGTGATTTCCCTCTGCACCGTGGAGCTGGATTCATGTCACCAGGTAGGTGCCACCCTTTTTCCAGAAGGGCAGTAACAAAGTTTGCTCCCCTGTCTGTTGAAGAAACTCAGGAGACACGATGTCTTCCCGAAGCACTTCGTTTCCAGTGCTGGACTCATGTTTCTGTCACCACAAAGGGCTTCCAGTGCTTGAGTAGGACCTTTTATGGGATTGGTTTGTGTACTGCAGAACTGCTTTGCTTCCCTCCTTTAGATGTAGGCAGGACAAGCAAATGGGCAGCACCTTACTGTGCTCTTGAAGATCAGGACAATAGTTGTAGAAATAGGGCTAAGTAAGTAGTTTTCTTAAGCATTACCAATTTGGAGGGAAAATATAAACAATGTCTTGATTCTGGAGAAATTAACGTAAACTTGCTGAATTTGTTTTTTCCACTGAAAAATATGTAGGCAGAAACATCTTCCTTAGTTCTAGAAGCCAAGGGGCTTTTCTCAATTTGAAAACAGGTAAAGTTTTCAAAGGAATTGGTAGCACTGATCTCTTGGTAGGAAAACACCCTTACTAAAAACCACAGGCCCATTGGCCATCTCAGTCCATTGACCAGGAACTGAATGCACAACTAAAATCAGTAACTTTCTGTCTGATAGAATAATATATATCTAAGGAAACAGAAGTTCCATATGCTGCTGCTGAGCCAGGAGCTGGGGAGCACTGCCCTCCCAGCACCCCGGGAACCAGGCTGGTTGCTCTGGCTCTGAAGGACAGACCTGAGCTGGCCAGAATCAGCCAAGAGCAGATTCACTTGTATAAATACAGGCACTGATCCTTGAAAACCGCTGCTCTGAACTCCCTCATTTGCACCAGCAGTAAAACAAGGCAATAGAGTTAATCCTGGCTGGTGAGGAGACACAAGTCCTACATGTAAGTCCAGCTCTGTTACTGAAAAAGTGTTACTTGCTCAGATGTGAAGGGAGTAGGGCTTAATTCCCGCTCATACCTCTTTTTTAACTTACATAAATGCACAGTGGTTGTTTGGAAATCACCTTTACTAGATGTATTTTCTGTCTTGAAATTTCATGTTGTAATGAACAGTCATGAAATCCAGACATGTCCTTTTACATTGAGAGTATTTTCAAGGGACAGATGTTCTGGGACACTCTCAGGTCAGGACACTTCTGTGTCTTTGGTATTGCTTCATTGTTTAAGGTCAAGGAATTTTAATTTCTCAACATCATTGGGTAATTTTTATGAAACAGGTAGTTGGATACAAGTAACTATTAATGCACAGCACCAATTCCTTTCTTCTGATTCCTGTTCTGGTTTTATACATAGGACCTGTGCAATTAGATTTTTACATTAAACAGATTCCTTCTTTGAAAGCTTACTTAGCTTTCAAATTTAGATTTGAAAAAACATAGAAGGAATGAAATTAAATGTTTCTTTTGGATAGTACACTGACAAAGAAAAGGAAATCCCTTGCTGCAGGATATTGCAGTCACGGGTCACAAATGTTTAAGCAGGAGTTACTGCCATCCAGAGGAGAAAAGCCATAAGCTGTCATATTTCATTCTTTTCTAAGCATAGAAAGGTAAACTTAAATGGTTGATTCAGTTTATTTCTTATTAAGGAAACAAAGAATAGAGAAATAGTATAAATATACCCAGAGGTATCTGTGGGGTTTTTTGATGTAGGTATTTATGAAAAAAAGTTCAGAGCAACACTGGGAAGGCACAGTGAAAAACACATCCATAGATGAAAAAGCACCAGGTCATAGCCTTATTTTCCTCTCTTCATTTGAGATATTTAAGGAAGAGGTTTCAGAAATACCTGTGCTAGGTTTCAAGCTTTGTACACAATCCAAAAAGTGGAGAGGAGATTAGTATCCTGTGCCACTCAAATCCCAGGCCTCAGGTGACACACAGGGTGCCCCTCGTCACAGGGAGCTGGGTGAGACAGGAGGGGGGATGCTGGCAGGGCTGGGCAGGGCTGGGCTGGGCTGGGCCCCCTCCCTGCAGGGCACCGGGCAGGGCTGGCCCGGGGGGCGGCGGAAGCACCCAGGACCCCCAGGGGCTGCTAATCAGGAGTCTGGCAGATGATGTGGGCTGAAGAGATTCTCCATAACTCTTAATAACCCAACTAGCAAAAAACTCTGTGTGTCCACCTCCAAAGAAAAGGTCCCTCCCTCTTCAACCCCCTTTTCTCCCCACAACCGACAAAAGCACTGTAGGAAACAAAAAAATAGGTGATTAGGGGAAATAGAAAAGGGGAGAATGGGAAGTTCAGCGTGTCCCTGAAGGTAAACAAAAATAAAAGTTCTGAGCTGAAGGAGAAAAGAAAATATGAGGGGGAAAAACTTATTTGAATTTAGTGCCTTTTTTGGACAGCCCATGGCCAATCACGAACTTCAGAAAATCCAAGAATGGCAGTTCATTTTACGCAAAAACCAATAATGAAAATCCTCCCGGGACAGGTCTTTTTGAATACCTTATAGAAATTGTAGCTCAGGATCCTTCTAAACTTTATTGCTTCGATACCTTTTTCTTCATCGGGAATTAACCTCCAGCTGCTCGTGTCTCTCCTTAGTCCAAGCCGGATGAGAGAAGNGGGGGCGCGCGGGCCGGCAGCGCCCCCTGCCGGCCGCACCGCGCCTGGCTCCGCTCCCGCCGCGGGACGGGACGGGGCTGGAACGGGGCGGGAACGGAACGGGACGGGACGGGGGCGGCGGGATCCGCGCTGCGCCGCCGGTACCGGGCCAGGCCGTGCGGCAGGGTTGTGTCCGAAGTGAAGGAAAAGGAAGTGGGCCCTGTGCCAAGGCGCGTGTGGGCGTGCGCTCGCCCGTAGCTGCGCAGAGCGGGCGAAGCGCGGCTTTGGCCGGAGCCCCGGCGCCACAGCGCTGAATTCCCGTCTAGAGCTGCAGCCCCTGTGGCTGCTTGGCCTTTGCGCTGCTGAGCAGCGGGGTCTCCGGGCCCTCCAGAAGATCATCAGAAGGAAGGGGCGCTTCAGCAGGGATAATTTCCCCATCGGAGGAATTCTCTTGAATTTTAGACCATATATTGAGACACCTACGTAGCTTTCCCAGTCAGATTTTGTCCACAAGGGTAGCAAACATCTACCCCAGGGAGCAGAGCAGAGCCCAGATCCTCTGTGAATACGACCATCTATTATCAGAGACATCCTCACGCTTCATGTGCAAACACAGTGCCCAACCCGGTTAAATAAATTAATACTTTCCTCAAGGGGCTCTGCTTAATGGAGGGATTTCCAGAAGACCCCGAGCCTAAGACCAGTGATATGCTTGCCCTAGCCACAGATTTATTTGTTGAGGTAGGAAGGAGGTCAAAAGCACTGAGCCTTCCATTTCAGTAAGTTATGTGCCCGATGACCTGCTGTAGGAAGAACTATTGATCTCTGCTTATAACTCCTGTTAAGAGTCTTGTATGTATTGACAGTCCTGGAACACCCCACATTTAAATACCTGGAGTGCCAAAGACAACCAAGCAAATATCCTAGCTTGCTGTCTACAAACTTTACCTCTGACAAAATATTTCTCGTTCAATTCTTTCCAATGACATGTAAGAAAGCTGAAATTTTATTAGTTTACAGCCATTCAAAATAATAAAATACTTCAAGATAATGGTTTAGGGTTTTTAAACCAAGTTACCTTCTTCTGTATAATCCTTAAACTTGAGGGGAAAGGGGAGCTTCTCCACTACTAAATAGTTTTTTGTCAATAACATTCATAGTCCATTAAAAAGTCCATCAGAATACCCTATTGAGTTCACTCAACTACCCAGCCCACAGAAATTTAATGAAGTTGTTAGTGAGACAGGACAAGCCCCATGGTTTTTGCCGCTGTAGCAGTTACCTTCAGTATGGCAGTGTGTCATCTCCAGCTCCATCACTAGATGATTTATTTCAATAGCATGTGAGAAGCAGTTGCCCTTAGAGGCAACAGATAACCCTAGAAGAGCAGCATCCAAGAAAAGCAGAGAACAAATCACTAACTATTGTTTCTAATTAGGAAAAAAAGCATCAGGAAGAGCCACATTTTACAGAGTTAAAATTATATTCTATTTCCTGGGGTCTATTTTTTAAACATTATAATCCAAATAAAACGAATCTGAATTTAGAAATCTGTTTTAAAAGCTGGAAGAAGCACTGCTGAGATGTAAGGAGGTGTATGGGCCAGTACCCAAAATATTGGATATAATTTTCCACCACATTTGTCGAACCAAATCCATGTAAACATTGAACAAGTTTGGCAAGAGCCATAGTGGTTTTGTTTTTACTGCCATATAATGGAAGAAGTCCCTTGTGCATTGGCTATCCCTCTGTAATGGGCAATATCACTGTGGTAAAATGTGTTTATATGTCTTAAGACAATCAGGAATCAAGGCAATTCTTTGAAGACAATTTATGGTAATAATTTCACGACTGTTACGCTGCCTGGTCTGTGTAGCTGCCTACATGGGTAGGTGCCAATGAAAGCAGCAGTATTAGGTGCTGCCAAATGAAATCATCACCCGTTCTGGTGGCCCTTCCCAGAGCCTGCTCCTCACGGGCAGCCTTGGGCACACAAACAAACGGATGAATCATCTTGCCAGCTCAGAGGGTGACAGTGAAATTAGAGTCCTCTGCTCAATGCAGCAGTTTAGTCATCTGAGACAGGAAATCACTTTGTGTTGGGAAGCAGTACTGGGTCAATCTCAAACAGTTTCCAGAGCAGTGAAGGGCTCAGGTTGCAGCAGGAACGATGTGATTATAACAGGCAGGAAGCAGAACAGGACAAGTTCCAGCAAAAACTCTGCAGAATGTAATAGCAAATGTTGCTCTTGGTGTAGATCTTTAATAGGTCATTCAAAAAAATATACCATGAGTCTTTCTACGAATACAATATGCTCCTAGAGCTGTTTCTATAGAATTCTATTCAACTTTGTAGGATTTTCCTATAAAAACACTTGTCTGTGACCTGCATCAATCACCCTGAGCACAATTCTGCAGAAGTATCTGCACAAATAATGATGTAAAGGAGGAGATACAGGGCGGTAGGAGTTCTTTTTGTCTCCCACCTTCATCAGCTGCAGTATCTCATGATCAGTGAAAGCTGGCAGAAGGATCAGTGACAAGTTGCCAAAAGATAAGACTGCTGAGGAGAACTTTGAGAAGTATCTCCTGTGAAGGATCTGCACCAGAGCTGACTTTGATTCCTCTTTGTCAAAGCAGAGGCTAAACTTTGGAGTGGTGTCAAGCCTATTTTTATGATACTAAGATCTCCCTGGGAATTTATGAGACTCTCTCTTTGGATTTAAATTATCTCTTCAGGAAATGTGTGTTATAGATCAGTCATTTTAAGCCAGCTGACCTCAGTCACCTTCAGTGACAGGTAAACTCAACTTAAAGTGAAAGGATCCCTAGGGTCAGTGGTTTCTGCTGAAGGATATGTGTGTGTGTGTGTGTGTGTGTGTGTGTGCACTATCAGAATACTCAAATAAACATGATGCAAAGTGAGGGCATTCCCTTGCAGCAGTGCTGCAGACACAAACCACTAAACTACTGTAAGAACCATTGATATTTAATTCCAGAACCATTAATGCTTCCCAAGCAGTCCAGAATTAAGTGGAATTCAATTCAATAGTGAATCCCACTTTATATGATGATACAAGGCACTAATAGAAATTACCTGTTATGCGGAAAAGGAGCAAAGCAGTATTTGAGGCATTTGGGTTACTCATAGCAAACTTTAAAAATTGCCTGAAAAGGTGCTGCCTTTTGTACAGCTCATTATAATCTAATAATAATAATAATAACAATCTCATTATTAACTGCAGAACTTCAAAATTTTCATATCTGTTTTACATGTAAGAGCTTCCATGTCAAGCTGAAATGCTTGCCTCAGATATTCAGGGTGGGTTCATTAAGTTCCCAGCAGCAGTCAAGGGTGAAAAAGCCACTTGCCGAGCTCAGCCTGCTCATCGATCCACCTGCAGCTCTCCTGTGCCTCTGCTGGGCAAGGAAGTGTTCCAGTGTTCCCAGTGTCCTTGCAAGGCTATTGCAAGGCAGCAAAGTGCCAGGGAGGTTAGAGAGATTGTGGAAGGCAGTAAACCACACAGTGCATTTCTGGAGTGAGTTTTCTAAGTAGTTTATGATTTTAAAACTCAAAGCTCCATCCACACTGCAATTTAAACATTTGTAGCTGTTCTGAACAAGGGAGAAATTAGGAGATGCTGGATTCTATTACAGGAGAGTGCTTTGATGCCCTTTTCAAACACTATCCAGATACTCCATCTGAAGCTTTCATTTAGAGTAAATACTACAAAGGATCAGCTATCTGAAAGAAATTAAGAAGATGGAACATTTTCTTGGCTGTTAGACATCTGAGAAATCCAGAAGTGGATGACGCCAAGCTATCTGTCATATGTGTGCTTCCTCTAGCCTTATTCTCCTGAATGAAATGTGGTTACCACAAAGGATATTTGCAATTGAGAAGGAGAGATCAACTAGATTTGGCTTTGCTAAATGTGGCCTGTCTCTTAGCAAGTGTTTTACAGTTTCTATTACAAATTTGAAGGAAAGGTTTTCTCATTAACAATTGTCAGGTTACGTTTTCAGCACAGAAAAATTAAGGATATTGGGGTAAGTTTCAAGCTACCATTTTAGAGTTTTAGGCAAGCACTCTCATCAACTGATTGGAATTACACCACAGGCACCCGATATACTTACAGGACCATTTACAGATCAGCTTCTATTCAATGAATCCCTGCAGTAAAAATTACATAATCAAAGTACATTTACATACCAAATTACAAAAATATATGTTTTAGGTGCTATTATAAATAGCGAATACATGATTCCAATCTTAAAAAAAAATAAGACAAAAAATTGCATTTTAGTAAAATTTAGTAACAGTAAGGGAAAATTTTCTGATTTCTTTAGGTCAGTTTTCTAATCATAGATAATTTAGGCTGAAAGAAACTTCTGTAGATCATCCAATCCCCTTCTCAATGCAGGTCTCATTACATCAGGTTGCTTGTGCTGTTCAGTCCAGTTGAACCCTCCAAAGACAGAGATTGTGCAAGTTCTGCTGCGTGCTGATTGCTGCAATGCATTGGTAAGAAAGCAATCCACATGCAAAAATATTCTCCACTTCTCTGAACACAATAGGAAATGTTCCCCTTTCTATCAGAGGATGCTCTCACTGCACTTTCTGGGTTTCCTATATACCTTACAGGAATCAGATAACAGAACTTTGTATCTCGGGGGATCTAATAGGTGCCAAGAGGTGCCTCCTCCATTTAGGCTTGCATGAGCCCACTGTGGAAGGGATTAAAGTAGCTCAGGATTCAAAAGTTAGCACAGTAAGTAAAATCTTCCAGTTACTCTGTGATTTACAGCTGGTTTGTTCCCTTGTTTAGAAAATTAGTTGTTTTTTTACCAGTTAAATCTCACTTAGGCTTATTGAGGAGGTGATAAAAATCTGAGAATTGTCATGTTCACCAGTATTTTAAAATGGTCCCTTAAAACGTGTGCAGTGATTTGACTCATATCTTTTAACAAATTCTGGAAGCTCTAACATCACTGCTAGAACCACTGGTAGCCCTTCCCAGTGTACAAATCCCCTGTGAGTTCACAGCCCCTGTGCAGACCCCTGCAGAGCTGGGGAGCAGAGGTTTTTCCTCATCCTTCCTGACCTGTCCTACCTCCTTCAACTTCCATCCCTCTTCTGTGCAGAGCTCAGGCCACGAGAGGCAAGAAAGCACTTGTGAGTACTTTTGTGGCTAAGTGCTGCTTTCAGAAACATGCATCAAAGACACAGTTGATCCCTTCTGTTTTGGTCCCAGTTACTTGCAGGGGAGAGGTCTGGATCCCGACGAGTGCTGGGAGCCTCTTCTTCCACCTTCCTGGGAGACCAGGGCTGCACCAGGTCAGATCCCCTGCCAGAAATGAACATGGGGGGTTTTGTTTAAACTGGGAAGCTGATAGTGTTGAACCCATCTATTTGAATAAACCAGCTGGCTGTCCTCTTGCCATCTCTGATGTAAATCTATATGGTATTGTGAAACTTTATTTATTTTAAGCTTGCAATATTTACCAAAGCAAACAAAAAGGGTTCTTTCTACCTTCCATGGCATTTTTTCTATTGAGCTATTTGTTAGAAAGATATGATCATGTATAATTAAATGTGGCTTGCTTAAACCTTTGCAGTTGGTAGCTTAATATATATTTTGTTGTGCTTTGAGTACAAAGGCTGTGTTATGCTTTTGTTGGCATCCTTGCTGGTTAGAATGCCAACTGCATAATTTTGTTCTCTGCTATATGTCAGAATTCAAGTGCCGAGGGCTCAACAGGTGGTGCTGGGATAAAGTTCTGGCAAATCAAATAGGTAATGCGGTTATTTCTTTTGTCAAATTATAATTGAAAACAGAGACGAGTAAAATGAAACTCACATTTTCCTGGTGCAAAAGAGAGACTAGAATTAAACTCAAATCAGTTTCCATGACAAATACACATTACTACTGAAGCTTGGTCTGTAAATAAACATACAACACCTTAGTTTTGATGTAGAATGATTTGTTCCCTGTAAATTTAAACCTTAAGCATCAGTGTTTAAACTATAACAGAAGGCCAGAGTCCTCCAGGAATCTTCTGTCTTTCTTGTACATATTTTGGAGAAAATGTGCCAAAAACTTCAGAAAAACTCTGAAAATATTTAAATCTGAAAAGTCAGAGAATTTGAGACAATCTGTAATACATAACTCAAATGTTTAACATCAAGAGTTTCCTGCCATATTGTTTTCTAATCATTGCTATATCCATGTTCCCAGAAGAAAATGATAAATACAGTGGAAATTCCAGAGAATGTGCTGAATGAGGTGCTGCTCATTTTATACTTGACTTAGATAATTTTTATTAATCCTAAAATCATAAATATGGGATAAAACTTTCTATAACAAAAATGCAACAAATCATATATGCATAGCTTGGTTTTCCAAAATTGCACATAAAAAGGCCCATGCCCTTCCAGGACTATCCACTTTGCTATTGTGGCTGATCTTTTTTACACCAGGATGTTTTTATTTTCCTCTGAGGACCTATCCAAATCTAATATAAATAATCTTATCTACTGTTCCAGTGGTCATTGTGGTTTTATTTAGTTTTCTGTTCCTCTCCATTTAAAGATCTTTCTCCCAAACTACACATTTCTCAACTCAGTTTTGTTTTGTCAGACCTGAACCCATCATCCACTGGAGCAGCTTCCTGCAGTGGCCTCTAGTTCCTTAGGCTGTCACAAACATCTTTCTATCCCTTTCAAGCTCTTATTTAACACAAGGTGCTGCCTTTGTCTGGGGCCCCATGGTGCATCCTCTTCTTTCAGTAACTCGTTCCATAAGTGATGAGGAACTAAGCAGCATGTAAAAGGGGTAGCACATCAATCCTGAAACATTGTTATTTTCACCTTTTGCATACCACGGTTGTTCTGATTTAGTCCTAGCAGAATTCATGTTTCTCTCCCAGGCTGCGGCTGTGCTGCTGAGTGCCAGGGCTGCAGGCAGGGGATGGACACACCTCACAGAATGTGGCCTGAGAAACTCCTGAATGTGGCATCAGAAATTGCTGGATGTGACTGATCACAGGGTGAGAAGCTGACAAATGAATACATGGTGCTCTGAGGAATTCCCAGGTGGTTAAGGAGTTACCTGAGAAACAGTGGATCTTCAGAGAAAGGTGGGGCTCTGTGCTGGGGTTGTTTTGGGGTTTGGGATACTGCAAGGCCAACAGTACTGGGTAACCATATCAGCTTACCCACACAAGGCTGAGATCACCTTGAAATGGTATCAACAATACCAAAATTCAAATTCAACATCTACAGATGTTGAAAATGGAAAAGAGATTGACTCTTTACAATAAATTAATGAACCTTTTTTCTGTTGCCTTTTGGCTAGTCATCAGTTTAATTTCTTCACACTTTTCAGTATGACGATACCTGGGAACAAGAAGATAAAGACTGAGAATAAAGTTCCCAGTTCAATATAACCCTCTTCACAATCCCACACTTGGAGTGACCCTGTTCCAGCATGGTTAACCCAGGAAAGCTGCACCCAGTTGTCTCAGGAGCTAATCTGCAGCTTCACTGCAAGAGACTGCCTCAGAAGGTATAAATCGTATTACAGCCAAAGTATTATTAAATTCTTTACCCCTTTAAAAATCCTTTCCCTGCACTACTGCATTTCTAGACTGACCTGACACAGGCTATGAGGACTGATCCCCAGTCTCCATGATTTCTCATAAATGTTCAATACATAAGAAAAGGTGTTCTGGCTTTACTTTTTCTTTCTTTTAAATAATCATATTGAATATTTATCTTACACATCAAGTAGCTGTTTAGAAAAGAAACAGCTAAGAAGCAGATAATGTGCCCCTTTCATTGACAAAGGATTTATGTTTTGCCTGGCAGGACTTGGTACTTGGAGGGCTCACAGCTGACATAGTCAAACACAAGTGGCACATAGTCCAGTGTTTATCCAGGGGAACCAAGACTGCTGCTTCCACACTTTTTGTGTGAAATTAAATCAGCCACATTGAAATTGGCAAAGATTTAAAAACATGATAAAAATTCTTTTAAGAAGGGGAGAGAGAGGCTCACAGCAGTTTGAATCAATGAAATAAGCAGGGTATGCATGAACACTTCTGGTGACCTTCTGTAGGAGCCATCTGTGTGCTTGCAAGGCCCCCTCTCCCCACGGGAATGGGTGAGGAGTTCAGCCACAGTGCTGAGCACCCTTCCCCCACAGCTGTCACAACCACTGCAGTTTGGCTCTGGCATTTGTATCATTGAATTCCGTGTTGTGCCAGAATGAGAAGGGAAAGAGAATGAAACGTGTTCTTAGGTACCTCTTTGCCACGGACTGCGTGTAGCTCGGGGTCACTGACTGCTCAGAGAAAAGGCTTATCTGCATTTCAGCACAACTTTTTTGTCAATGTTTAAAAAAAAATTACTTTTTTTTTGTTTTCTTTAAGCAGGGGTTGAGAAAGGTAGACTAGAATAGTAAAATTCTGCATTTCTCAAGAGATCCTTAATTTTCTCCAAGGATAATGTGACAGTTTTCACCAGCTTTGCCACAGCTCAAATGAAGCAGAAGAAATAAATGTCTTTTAGTATGGTGCTTATACTCAGCTGAGCTTGCAAGGGAGGCCAGAAGAAGGGGCAGTGTACCTTCATTTCCTGAAGTGAGCAGATAAACCTGTGGATTTTCCCATTCCCTACCCCTCATCACTCTGCCAGTCCAGACAGGTCTACCCATGGAAGTGCTACTGATGGCAGTATAAACTGAATATTGGAAAACACAGGCAGGATTTTCCCCAGAGGAAATCAACCATGAATTGGCTTAAAATATCACCTCCCACGTAATATAAATAATGCTAATATCTTCAGAATACTGTTATCCCAGGACTGAAAAAAGGAAAAAATTGAATAGGCAGGAAATTCATTTTCATATATGCTGGAAAGGTTAATGCATGTAACTAGATGGCCACAGAACTGGGGGCCATTTCTTCTTTGGATAGTATTCTGCATTGTACTAGGCAAGTCACCATGTTTCTTCTTCAATAATGTCATTCATAAAATGAGAATGAACCTACATGGCTCCCGTTCCAGTGAGGATGGTAGAGCTCATCTGACTTGGTTGTGAAATGAGACTGCTCAGGTAGAAACAAGCTCCTGAAATTCTAATTATTCATATTTCTCCATGCTGTTCCAATACAGAAAAATGGCAGATTCTTCTGTGGTACTTAGGAACAGAGAAACAGCAAATTTTTATGGGTTTTCTCTTACATTGTTACAAATCTGAATAGAATCCACCACATACAGCATTTAATTATTCAAGATTTATGTAATATCTGTTTTATATTGATCTCTTAGAAAGAGCCTATATTATGTGTAATTTTTTTGAAAAGAACAAAAAAGCTTTTTTCTGTATAGTTGTTTGCTGTCATTTTCTGTGAGGGGGCATAATGAAACACAGATATTTGGAGAGATATGGGAGTGAAGGCTTAGTATGTGTATGTGTGTGTGAAAAGTGTTTGAACCAGCAACGAGATTTCAAATTTTTCTTGAGTTTACATACAAAAAAATGTAAATATTTAGACTGAAAACAACATCTCTCTGTGTTATTAAAAAATAGAATGGTAAAAAACAAATCCTCCAGAACAGGAGTATGGTGGGTATTATTTCTCCTCTCTCCCAGCACTCTTACAGCCCAGAAATACAATACTTAGAGTTATATTTTCATCTCAGTTTGATGTAGCAGATTTTAGCGACTCAAATCCCTTTTTCCATTAGTGTGAGTTAAGCTGCTCAGGCTTTGCCCATGGATGCTGCCCTACTTTTGTCACTTTATGAGCCTTCAGTTCAGTTTCCCTGCTCTGGCTGGCTGGAGCATCACTCCCAGGCTAAAGCAGCCCCTGCTGTGCCTCCAACCTGTGGCACATTTAACACTTCCCTTTCCCCTTCAGGTGAGGTCAACTCCCAGGATCCCAGCCCTGGCAAGGACTGCTGAGTGCAGCCAGCCCAGGCAAGCAGCACCCCATTGCCAGTGCTGGGAGGGCTCTCAGCACATCTGTCCTGCACATCTGTCCCCCCTGAGCAGGGGAAGAGGCTGGGAACCAGTCTGGGCTTAGACCTGTCTGTGTGTGTTCTGTCAGCCCAGCCCTGCATACAGCTTCCCATTTCCTCCTTGTTGTTCTTGGATACGTGCACGTGGCACAAGGCTTTTTGAATTTTCACTTGTCCCTCTGAACCATCCTCTCTATTGTCCTTTCAATTATTTTATCTTCGTTTATTTTTACTGCAAGTAGTCTATGGACAGAGGACTTGATCCTTGTCTTATCATTGTGCAACCTAAAATGGCAATGTCTACCCTGAAGTGTCTGATTTCCACTGACAGTCTCAGTGACAGGCACTGCCTTGTACCACATGCCTAAATTTCAAAATGTTGCTAGAGAAGGGCTTGATACCTTACTGAAATCTATTTCAGCCTTTTTTATGCTTTTATTATGATTAACGGATGAAACAAAACCATTTGTAGTGCATTTATTATCACAAACAATATTGAAAGTAATTTGACCCCTACAGTAGTTTCTTTTTTTAATAATACTATACAGTGGCAAAAAGGCTATGAAATCCTGTGCAGAGATCTTTATCTTAGTTGAACTGGTTGAAAAATAGACAATGGAAATTCTCTGGGTTGACACTGGTATAATAGGAAGCAGCATATGACCTGCTCCTCTGAGCAATGTGCTGTCACCACAAACTACATCCCCATACATACCCAACATATAAAAAGTTTATTTGTCAGCCTGCTCCTGTGAGCTCTTTATTTATGGCTACTTTATCATCTGAAATAAGCCGTGTTTTTCATGATTAGAAACATAACAGTCTAGCAAAATCTGAAGTTGTATAGGAGAATGTGAATGCTTTTATTATGAAGTCATTTTGCTGTAAGCACTAGAGAAATCAGATAATGCTGTACTGTGTTACTCAACTACCAGGTCAAGTGTGATATAAAAGCATGGAGTTCAGAAAACCCCTCTTGGCACGGTGTGTTTCACCAAAGGACTAAATTACTCTGCTTCTCCGAGGACTTGAAAAGTTGGGAACTCAAGGTAATATTTTTGTCTGCAGCTTCTTCAGCCAGAAACTGTGCATTTGCTCACAGCCCTTCCCTGGCCATGGGCTGTCCCTCAGAGGGTCTGTCACAGCTGCCAGAGGACAGGATAGCATTGTGTGCAGTTTACTGCATTGTGTACCAACCTTTTAGCTCTGCAGAGATGCTCTAAGAGCTCACCTGAGGAGTGAGAGCTGAGGTAAGACACTGACTGACATATCTGAATGCCAGTACCACTCACTGGCAGAGCTAAGCTGCCAGCTTTCTAAGTATACGAATTATGTCCTGACATTGTCATTCTCAAATTCAACTCCTCACAGAAGGATAGAGTAAAAAAATATCAGGCTTTGCAGCAATTTACTTTGAAATGGCAGCGTTAAGTAAAAAAAAAAAAAAAAGAGCTAGCACAATCCACGTGGAGTCTGCTTAAAGGCACAATAAAGGTCCAGTTTAAATGTATACCATTAAATAGTTTCTTTGAATATCAAGAGTAGTTACCATGTCTAAAGGGCAGAGAATATGGTTATCAGGAGAAAAAAAACATCCTTCAAAAAGTCCTGTTCTATGAAGAAAAGTAGATAAGAGACTTGGAGAAGTTAACTGAAACCACTGTAAATAGGCCCACAACATTTTGAAGAGTGACTTGCTAAATATACAAACCTAAAAACTGCATTCACTTACCTGAGCCTAGAAGGTAACTGGTGAACTGATGGTGCCAACACATCTCAGAGGTGCAAAAGGAGCATTTCTGAAGGAGAAAGCCATTGCAGGAAACCTGAATATGTTATTTGCATCAATAATCAGTTAGGGAGGACAGCAAGGTTCCTCTATGAAACCAAAAGTGTCTCCAGGACTGCATCAGGTTAGAGTGTCAAAAAATATGACACTTGGAACAGAGGGGATTCCCTCAAATATGAAATGCCTGGTAATTACTCAGTGTAATCAATTACTTGCACTGACCTTAGTACCACAAGCAAGGATAAAGAAGATGAAAATATGTGAGAAAGGCTCAGAGGTGACCCTGTGGCCTAGGGAGCAGTAAGCCAGAAGTGCTGTAGCAAACAAACTGGTAGAAGTTACAAAAAGAATCAAATTATTTAATGTGGGGAAAAACGTGGGGAAAAATATGTCCCTCAGAGAGGGGTTGACCTGACTGTTGTAGAAGACAATCATGCCCCCAAACCTGCTAGAGCCCCATGGAGGGATGAGCACGTTCATTTTTATGAGGAAACCCCAGCAGCCGAGTTCAGTGTGCACCCTCCAAGGCACAACTGTGTCCTGCCTACCTTATTGAGTGACCCAGCTGTGTTAGAGTCATCAAAATCTACTGCACCTATAACTAATAATACAGAGCTTTGCTTTTCTTGTTGGATGGAACAGAATTCTCTGTACTGCTGACTTATTTTGAAAGCTGCAAGCCAAACCTCATATATATGAATTAGACTGTGAAAATGTATGCTGGAGTTGCCTATGGATTATAACTTAATGATAGATTGCTTGCATGCTGTAGAGAGACATAACAGAATGTTATTGCCATTGTTCATGCTTTGGAATTCGGTCTGAGAGTCTGAGCTTGTTAATCAGCAGTTCGTCCTGCTTGTGCTCATGAGTGCTCAGCGCCAAGAGTGAATTTCCTCTCTGTGCTTTTTCACTGGAAGCTTTGCCAAAGGTCTTTTGTTCACTATGTCAGTCAGCTGTGCTCTTGCCTTAATTGTGCCAGTAACTCATGTCTGGAGATTATTCATTCTGCTCTGGTGCAATGAGCAGCGTGTCAGCCTGAAGGGTGTGGAGACACTGGGTCTTGCATACACCCCACGTCAGGTCTGGGGACACCAGATGTGATTCTGGACCTTTTTTCAAGTGTTCTGCAGCCCTGAACAAGGGGATTTTGAAGGTGTGCTAGGACTTTAAAAATGCTAATTTCTGGATACGAAGTACAAGGTATACAACAACTCATGTTGTCTGAGTGCTCCTGTTGTGCAAGATTTGATCTCGTGATGAGATTTGTTCCAACAGGTTTGTTTGAGATCATTACCAATAAACTATAAAATTACTGTCAAGGAAATTATTTTGAATAATATCTACTACAAAACAGTAGCTACAGAAAAACTAATGCAACTTTTAACACAAGTATTTTTTTCTTTGTGTGTCTGGGGATGTTAGATTATGGCCGTACATAACTTTGCAAAACCAATTGCGTATCATGGGCTAATTCTTTTAAAGTAAAGAGCACCTGAAAGTTATCAGCTACTCTTGGCCAGATTGAGTATCTTGTTTTACTCCCTTTCTCAGAAAAATAATAGAAAAAGCATGAAAGAAAACTCAGTTGAGGCAAAATTCCCATAATTTAAGAGGAAAAAAAAAATCATAAAATGACAGAATGGTTTGGGTTGGAAGGTACCCTAAAGGGACATCTTCAATTATATCAGGCTGCTCAGAGCCCTGTCCAGCCTGGCCTTGAATGGATCCAGATCTCCAGGTACTGTTTGAAATACTGCTCACCCTTCCCATGTCTGCACAGCTCAATGCAAAGTCCTGCAAATGAAAAAAATACTCAATAGAGTTCCCCCAAAAAATAGACACAGGCTGATGCCTTTCTCTCCTAAAGGATTTTGATATCCTATCCCAATAAAGGTTTAAAACAAGATAATGTTGTTTTCACTAGCTGTTGAAGTTTGGATGAAAACATTCTGGTACTTCCTTTTTCTTGTTTTTTTCCCTTTCCTTTTTTTCTGGTTTTTGGGTTCTTTTGTTGTTGTTTTTTTTTCCACAAAGCTACTTTTGAAATAGTCTTTTGTTGGCATACATGCTGCTCAAACTTTTATGCTTGATAAAAACTGCAATAACTAAGGGGCAAATCTTACAAAGTAGCTCATGAGTAAATGGAATTTAATGGGGTCAATTATCCCCACATGCTTGTGTGCAGGTTTCATTAATATTAATAAGTCGTAGACATGCCATTGAGCTGAAGAATAGGCTGTCACTGGCCTCTACACACTGTTTTGTGTGTGCTGATTTAGGATTATTCAAGTGAACACACTCATTTCCAAATGTCTAACATGTCAGTGGCAGAAAAACCCACATTTGCCCATTATACCTGAAAGATACAGAAAGCTTGAAAAAAATAGGTTAAACGACTGAAACAGCACAGATTCTGTTTGTGCTTTCTCCATAATGTAGAATCACATTACATGCATGTCTCTCCATAAATATTTAACGAAGTGGAAATGAATATGTAGCAGGCTGGGTTCTTCCCTCTAAGGGTTAAGTTCCATTTCTGCAAATTGGTTTGTGCCCTATTTCTGTTCCTGTGTCTCTGTGCATCTAGACATTTTCTTGGCATCTCTAACTCTTCTGAGGTTTCAGGAGATCTTTGGAGATTTGCTAGTAATTGACCTGTTTGGATTGCCCATGACTGGCATTTGCTAAAAGATAATACAGTCCTGCATTTTGTTGTTAAGTGCTGGTCGTGTTATTAACTTGTGGCCAAACCAGAAGAAAGGCTCAGGAGACATCGTTTTCCCTCAGACAACTTCATTTGGTTCTTACCGTAATCTCCATTATAAATGAAGCACTTTGGTCTCAGCTGAAGGGAGTCACATATTCCTTAACTTGTCAGCCGTGTTTGGCCAGTAATGAATACACCCACTTTGCTTCATTTTTTTTAGATATTACTGTACACGAAGGGTAAACAATCAACATCACATCAAAGTCAGATGATTTAACCTTCTGCCACTTCTCTAACCACTAAAGAGTTCCTGCCAGGGCTAGCTGGGTATTGGAACATGTGTAAATGTTTTCTGAGAAAACAGAAATATCAAATGAAGGAAGCCTGATGTTTTCTTCTTAGAAAACAAGAATAATTAATAAGATTAGATCAACCATATCCCAAAGGAGTCTGAATGAACCCTATTTGTTTTAGTTTTATCGTGTGGCAGGAACAAATCTTGCCCCCAGTTACAATAGCATAGTTCTGGAGGAAACTTCAAGTTTAATTCTGCTATAATTTAAACTGCTACTGTCTCCATGTAACACACCTGGTTTCAGCAAAGTTCCTCCTCTCTAGCACCATCTTTAATAGCCAAGAAAATTAAAAATGAAAATAGAGTCTGGAAACAATGAATTAACACTAGCCAGATAAGCATAGGGAATCTACTTTGTGTAACACGAGAATTAAATACTGCTGATCTTTGCAAGTAGCAATGACAACTCAAATAGAATGCCTTGGGGCCTGCAATAACCTGGAGGCTAATTAACTGCAGAGAGGGCTTTTTATATTACACTTTGTATTAAATAAATTCAGCACAAATCCATAGAGACCAATAAGCATTTTTTAGGCAGTCTAGCTAAATTTTACCCCAAAAGTGATCAAGCTACATAGATTTCTGGCTTATGAGATATCTGATTAATGTATTGTCCTCCAATAATTCAGGTGCTTAAGATGAAAATAAGAGCAAATAAGAGATTGAGATAGAGGAAATCTTCTGTCAGTACAATGCTCATGACTTTGTATCTCTTTAAACATAGTACTAATAGAAATATGTAGAAATTTCACTTCAGGGTTTTAAAATACTGCCCTAAAATGTGTCATCATTTTAAAACCAGAAGATGATGTGAACAAATGAGTAAAAAAGGAAAAAAGAGGAGGCATAGCTTAATTTTAAGGCTCATCCTAGTCCCCCAGTCTCTCACCACCTCCCAGTGACCCCCAGAGAAGCGTTACAGCAGGATACAAGCACAGTGCTGCAAGGCCAACTGCTGGGCACAGTAAGGATATCAGCAGGGAACCTCTGGGGGGAAAATAAAGTCCTGCTTTGTTCATAAAACATCTGATCACAGGGAACCACTGGGGTGCATCCAGATTTGTGTGCAGTAAATATGGCATCAACTAAGCCACTGAAAAATGCACACTAGAAATAAATGATTTCTATTTTGGTCTCAAGGAAACGTTCTACTTCTCTTTGTAGATGTCTTTGTCTTGTTCTCATCCTCTCCCACACATACTCAAGAAGACTAGAAGCAGAGACAAGGCACCTTATCTAATTTCCATACTTGGCTTAAAAATAAGACATTGTTCATTCTTTTTATTTCCAAACCAGCAGGTATGTGAATCAGAACTGGTGAGCTAAGTTTTAAGGCATTCTTTTTGAACACTTCTCATGCAGTTATAATACATTGAACACAGCAAGCAGGGGAAGCAAGTAGAATCTGGCTTGAATCTCTTTAGAACCTTCAGGTTAAAGAAGTTTCCCAGTACTTCTCTGCATTAAAATAGTAAAATGCCTTAAAAGAAAATCTATCTCCTTCCAGAGGAGGTGTCAGGTATGTTCACCACCAGTATCTGGTGCAGTCAGTGATGTCTTGAGAGATCTGAAATATGAATAGGAGTGCCTCAAGCACACCAGCATGACCTTTGCAAGACAGAGCAGGATAAGGCAAAAAGAAAACCAGATTATCTGATATCCTTATCCCAAATTTGAAAGAAAAGGAGTAGGCACTGGTGAAGTTCACAAAATTATAAAAATAAAATAAGCCCATCCCTCATACAGAATCTTTCACACTGACACTGGCACTCTCTTTTGGAAAAATGAAACTTAGCCACCAATACAAGTTCACGTTTAGGACCTTCATAAAATAAATGCAGAAATTTATGCAGGGAGTAGATCAGAGAAACCTTATCTCTCCTCAGGTTACAATCCCACTAATAAACAACTTGTCAACCTGCATCAGGAGGGCTTTATCCACGAATTAATACACAAGCTGTTTGCCATCAGCCAGCCTCAGCTGTTCACAAATGGAGGCAGGCTGGTTTCACCCTTCACTCTCCTAGGATTTCTTGCATGTTATGGCTGAGGCAAAGTTGTCATATTTTACTTTCCATACAGTCAGAATGGAAAAACAAAGGACCAGAAAAGTAACAAGGATTTATATGCAGCTCCTCTTTTTAACCATTGGTGCTTGGGATTTTTTTTAAGATTTGTAGAAGTTTCTTAGAGTCAGTGTTAAGATAAATGCACTGATCCCTGGAATTCCTGTGTTATGCACTGTTTGCACTGTTGCTCTGTCTTGACAGAGAGGTCATCATGGCATGTCCCTGCTGACAGCATCCTGCATGCCACCACTGGCAAGGCTTTGGCTGAGGCCAGTGGACAAAAACCAACAGATAAAACCATGATTCCAAAGTCTGGTTGTTTTTTGAGGTTTTTTTAAATGTAGAGCTGAATCTCATGGATAAATGAATGGGTTTCAAAAAAAAAAAAAAGGAGTAGAGTTTCTTCTGTAGTCAAGATCCTTCCTTAATGAGATCCAGACAGATTTACATTTTTTATAAAGCACAAGACTTTGGGGTTTTTCCATTTAAATCATCAACTCCTGCATAAATTACATTTGTAAGATCCATTGGCTCCAATCAAAGGGTATTTAAGAGTCTGTCTGACTGAGTTATGAAAGGACCAGGTAAGAGGAAGTGGAAAAAAGGACAAGCTATAGAATATCCATTAGTAAGATGACTAATATTACTACAAACCTGATTTCCCATTTCTTTGGCTTCTTTCATGGAGATTTAAAGATAATTGTAGCAAAGGTTCGGGAAGAAAAACTAAAGGAGACAAATCCTGCAAAGAGAAGTCATATTTACAAATGCTCAAGATTTCTTCTGGCTTATTGTAAATGATTCATGAGGTGCTTTTCAGTATTAAAGGTCTTCGTTAGTTCATTGGAGACATGGTCAAGATTAGTAATGAATTGTCATAGAAAAGGATTTATTGCTAACAGTCTCCAAAAAATCAGCAGTTTGGCTTCTGTGGGTAAAAATGAGGTAATGTAGCAAAGTCCTGACTTACAAGGAAATAGTTTTTTAGATCACAGACAAATAAGATTAATGCTATATCCCATGCTGTGCTGAAAGGGATATCTTGCATGGTTAAAAAATATATTCAAAAACCATCTAATTTCCTTGGGTTTTCCTATGTTTTACCTTTTTTTTTTTTTTTTACATAAATGTTTCCTGTTCCAATAATATAACTTTTCCCTGTCACATAGCTTGCATTTTCCTCAGCTTCAGTAATGAAAATAAATTAGTTTAATTCACTTTTCTAAAAGCCAGCTTCTCATTCAGATCTCCACTCAGCTAGCAGGTTATAGTACCACTAAACTCAGGGCTGGAAATTAGGACATTGAGGACAATATCATAGGTTTTTCCTTCTAATTGACAGAAATATTTCTACTGCTTTTTTGTTTTTCAAGATCTTGGTAAATTTTGTCCTTGAATTGATCTGGCAAATTCGTCCAAACTGAACTTGTAGAAAAACAGGAGCTCTTTCAGGGTAATGTTTCATTTCAATACATTTTCGCATAGTTTTGCTGGTTTGGACAAATAATCATCATTTAAGGCAGTTAATAACAGATCTGTAGGCAAGGCAGATGGATCTGTGTAAGGCAAGAACGTCCCTCACTGGTTAATGTTTCTTTCCCTCAGCCTTTGAAAAACTTTTACAACAAATTTCAGCCCGAAATCAATTCCAAAGCAAATACCAAATGGCTTAATTAATCACTTTGGTTTGCTTTGTATGTGTGTTCTGTTTTAAGCTGGTTGTTTTCCATCTGGTCACAAACACTATGGCCTTTTTCAAGTTGTGAACATCAAGAAATCTGCACAAATTGAAACTGTATATCCAATTTGAATTTTTCACGTTTTTCATCTGTTCAGGCCCAGAAGGTGTAAATAGCCTCATGAAAGCATGAGGGCCCCAACTTTCTTCTGTGATTCACCCAGTTTGGACATCAGACAGCACCTAAGTCAAGAGATTCAAATAGAAAATACTACTGGATATGCTGTTATAAATGAGACTTCACAGTGACATATTGGAGAATAATATATTGTAGACTGAAAAAAGTAGGAGAGGATTCAGCACGTCAAAAACGAATAACTAAAAATACATACTTACGCAAAGAGAAACTCCAAAGCTTTTCAAGTTAGTTTTGCTTTATCTGTAGATGCCAAGAAACGCCAGGCAATCTACAGTTGCTAATTTTCACCCTATTAAAAAAAGAGAAGGAAAGAAAAAAGGGGGTATGCAGTCTTCTCTGGTGGCCTATAGCACTGTAGGAAACATTTTTATACAGATGCAAGATGATATTCATGAGTAACTGCTTCAATGTTAATGGAAGGAGTTACTTCCCAAAAGAAAATACTGAATTAGTAACCTCCTGCTAGAGCTTTTATGTTCCATCTTGGACATGAAGCAGTCATGGTGTGCCACAGCCAGGCTGCACCCAGGGTGACACTGGCTCACAAACGCTCTCCTCTTCTGCTTGCTTCATCTTCCTTGCTTCCTAATGCCACCATTTTTTGTAATCAGAACCGCTTTTTTTGGTTATTTAAAGGAGAATTTCATCCCCAAAGCCCCACACTGATGTTCTGTGTACCTCCACAGCTGCCATGCCACTAGCTCCACTTCCAGGGCAGCAACTACTGATGCAAAATGCAGGCAATTCCTACACTCCCACAGAGTGACCAGGAGAACCAGAAAGGTCTCTTGACTAAATTACTTTGTGGCAAAATCAGAGACTCTGACCCTCTCTCATGTTCACAAGACCTAACTACTTCCCCATAACTGTCACAACCTCTTTAGCATTTGGAGAAAATTAAACTAAATGCAACATGCCAACATCAAATACTCAAAGGACAACTTTTGATTTAATTACTGTAGACATAGAAAAAGGAGTTCTTTAAGGAAGTCTGTCAACTAAGAGCTATATATAACTCTTGAGGAATTCCTTAGTGATTTTCCTAGTTAAACAGATTTCCTTTAAAATGCACTTGTTTGCTGCATAGGGTGGAACTATTGTAAAATCAAACAGTTATTTTTCAAAAGTCTGATCTGACATGTGATGATAACAGAGCAGATAGTAAATACACATCCCTTAGTTTGCCATATTGATCTGAGAAACACGACTGGGCACTGCAGAGCCAATGTTTGTATCTACTGAGAAAAGGGCCAGGATGAAGTGTTAACTGCTGGAGTCAAAGCTCTTTCTCTCATTGATTTCAGTAAGCATTTTTCCAGATCCAAAGCCTTTCTATTAAGCTCAGTGCTCTTTCAGTCAGGGCTGTGTTATCCATTGAAGGCAAAGAACAGCAGAGCTTGTCTGATCTTTTTGAGACTCTGGCTTCAGTTAAATAACCCAGCAGACCCTTGTCTGTATTAGCATTGCAGAATATGTGCCAGCAGAGAGGGGACTACTCTGAGAGTTATCTGAGAGTGCTCCAGAACAAGGAACCCGACAGACCATGCAAGCTGCATGCAGCCCTAATTTTGAGCTAGTACAAAGTAAAGCAACTTTCCAAACTTTCATGTCTTTCCAGACTTGGGTCAATTTCTTTCTTCTTAGATTTACATTCCCATTATTATTTCTGAATTTCTATACTAAAATGAAAAAAACATTACCTGATTTAGTGCTTAATTTTTTTTAAGAGTGGCATTACTTCTATCGAACGACAACTCCAATCTGCACTGTTGTGAGCATTAGCAGAGGATCTGGGAAGAGACATTCAGAGGGATGAATTTAGAGGTGATAGTGTAATATAAACTGAGGAAAACGACCCACACAGATTTTTTATTAAGGTAAACCATAAAAAGAAGGAGCAGAAGAGGAAAAGCAGTTAAATGAATGGTATGTAACACCTAATCTAAAGCACATTTATCTTTCCTTCAGCACACACAAAAATTTTGCTAGTTTCTTTTTACAGTTACTGAATACCCACATTATCTGAAGTTAGAATTTACTGTGCAGGGCTTTAAAACCTTACTAAGATCTTAAAAATAGGCTTCATAATAAAAATATTCAATAATTTGCAACCTACACCAACTCTTACACTCCTACTACATTCATTACATTTTCTCCTGCGAAGAATATCATAAATGTGTGTCAGCCACAGAAATACATTTGATGTACTTATACCAGAATAACAGTGCTTAAGTACCTTCTTACGACTTCACCTCTATTTCATATACATAGCTATGTTTGCTCACCAACTCAGCTTCTGAAACACAAAAATAAATTTACCCATTTCTACAGCTGGGAAAAGATTTCTGAAATATGGAAAATTTCAATACCTCCTTCATTGGAAAAAAAAAAAAAAAACAACCAATCTCAGGATTAAAGAAATCCAGGGAAAGAGAAAAGATGAACCTAGAAAAGGCAAACAGGCAAGTGAATAAATCTGAGCTTCATAGTGGCTTCCCACTTCAATAGAGGATTCCTACTAGGCCCTGGTCACAGACCTCAAGCTCTCACAGGTAGGAGGACAGGGGTGGGCATGTGTCTCTCCAGTGTGCCCTGTGACAGTAGTCAGGGCCGCGGTGCAATGGCTCCGAGGAGGAGGAACCCGCAGCCTGGCACAGAACCGCGTGCTTCTCCCCGCTGTCCTGCAGTCCCCGCACGGAGCGCAGGAGGCGGAGGTGCCGCGGCTCCGTAATGGGAACAAATGGCTCCGCAGGGCCGGCAGCATCCTCAGCCCAGCCCCGGCGGCCGCGTAAATCTGTCCCCGCCAGGAGGGCTCCGGGAGCTGCTGGCACCCGCCGCTCCCCGGGAGTCAGTGAGAGTTCAGGTGCTTACTGTGTCATCAGGCCTGACCTTCAGATGCGACACGGCCAGCACGTTTGTTTTCCCACAGCAGTGATTGCTTCAGTCAATTATTATTGCCCATCCTGGAGTGCAAACACATAACGACTTGATTTACAGTGCAAAATATACATCGTGAATTTACTTCCTCTTTTGTTTTTGGTCTGCTGTACCATCTCCAGCTTAAAGGGATGACAGCAAATTACTACATAGGTAAATATATCTACATATGGGGAAAGCTAAATATCAGTCACTCAGGGCATCCTGAGAGGAACACTCCATATAGTGTTGGATGTGTCGCATCAGATGTGACAATATATTTAAAGGGTTTTGCACTTTGTTTTCAAAGTGCTCTTTTTTTCTGCTCCTATCTGAAAAAAATCATTAGCAAATTTGTTGATTTGGCAATCTAACCATTAAATCCAGTTTAGCCCAGATTTAAGATGGTACATTCAGTTCTTTAAGCAATGTTTAGGTATTACCAATATACTGAAAGATAGATGAGACAGCCTCATGGTAATACAGCTTTTAACCTTTCCTCTCCTCTACCATGACGGGGGAGAATTACAGTAAATGATGGTTACCTTGTCTGCAGTATGGACAATTGATTTGACCTCACTGCATCTGATGCTCTAATGGACTTTGTGGCTGAATCCCTGGAGATATAAAATATGTCCAAGTGAATTGGGGCAGGTTAAAGAACGGACCCGCTTTTCATGGCTGGCTCAAGCTGTAATAGATCTCCTGGTTGCTCTGAGAAGAAGATTAAAAATGATCAATATCCAAATCATTAAAAGAAAAGTGGTGGCTTCTGTAAATCTACCTTAGCTATATTTTTTTCCCTGCTGAATTCTGGGGGGAGTTCTATGTTGGTGACATGAGTCTCTATAACAAATGTTTGCTTCTGTTCACTTTCCTGTAGCATGGTCCCTGTTATATTATGAATCAGACACTTGGGTGGCCTGAATCAGCACTGCTTTCCTGAAGTCATCCTTGTTTACACTATGAAGAATCTGGCCTTAAGTTTAGTTAATATAGATAAAATGCCAATACAATTATATTTCTTGGACCAGCAAATAAAGTCAAGGACAGATTTCAGAGAATGATGGCAACTATGATAACTGAATGTCCTTACAGCTCTGCTAGCCCCAAATAAAAGGCCAAAAACAAAGGTCTAGTTTAGGGAGGGGAAAACAAAAAGATTTGCCTTGGCTGCTCTGAGCCCTTCATTTGGTAAAGTGTAATTCAACATCTTGTTTATCCCTGCCTGTGCTCTCTCTCACAAATATGTTTGTGCTCTTTTCCAAGCAGCCTCACTTACGTGAGCTTGTAACATCCCACAGCTCAGAGCCCGTCCTTCCTGCACACAATGTGCCAGGCAACTTCAGTGGCACTATATACACCTACATTTCCTTCACTTCCTGGAAAGCCCAAGCCTTAAGAAGACAGCTGTACAACTATTCCACAGCTGGCAGACATACATTAGATAATTATTTAGTACACCCGAAATCCAAGAGAGCCCCAAAGTTTAACCAGCAAAGTCTGACACTGTTGGGATCTGATATTTCCATTTTTCTAATGACAGAAATAAGAGGTGATCCCAAAGTCTGTATTTGAAGATGCAGTATATTTTCCTAGTTTTGAGAAATTTCAGGGTACAAGAATTGGACTGACCTAGCTCCATTCCATTAAATTGAGTGAATGTGAAAAATACTGTATTATGAAGAAATAGGTTCCAACAAATTTAAAATTTTTCTTTTTTTATCCAGTTGTTCATTGAACAATATTTACCTTTTGTTTTTTGCACGTTGTTTGTTTAAAAATATGGATGTGTAACAGCAGCCTCTGTAAGGAATGTTTATCTATGTGTATTATCCTCTATGAAGAAAAGTAAAGGCACTTTCAAGCTCTTTGCTTTTCTCTGGGGTTGTCTGTGTCCTGTGGCTTGGGCTGAGCCGAATGCCTCACATCCATGGGGAGAAGAGGGAACAACTGCTGACCCTCGAATCCAGCTATTCTTGTAGGTGGAAACATTGTCAGGGGCTGCAAGCATCAAGCTGTCTGAAAGGCCAAAGTTGAGCACTACATTATTGGAGATGACACTTTATTCTTATTCTGCAACAATTCTAACAACTTCAAGTCCCTCACTGTCCCTTTATGAACACAGATGTCATTTTGATGGGGGGACAGCCAAAATGACAAGAAGGTGACCTGTCAGTGAACTCGGGAGCAGGTGAGGCCTGTCAGCTTCTAATTTGAAACTGGTGTCAGTCCTGAGGAATGGCTGGTATAATCACATTTGTAACTGATCCCCTATAAACTCTGCAAACATTCACAGTGTGCCTGTTATGAGTAATATGAAATTAACAATTCGTGTTTATGACACCAGACACCAAGAGAATCAAGGAGATTTCAGTAACAGGATCAGCTCTGTCTGTCTTCCAGAGCAGAACACCAAACTGCCCCAGTCGTAGCCAAATGACTCTGTGCTTATGTTACAATAAGCATCGTATTTATTTTGAAGACAAACTTTTGTAACTAGGTGTAAAGTGAGGACCTAAGAACTGACTCCTAGTTGGAATACTCTTTTTAAATTTCTTTCATACAAGCTCAAGCCTTTACGTTGTTTATGATTTTTAAGTTGAAGTTTGGGACCTGACAAGTCACATACATATTTGTATCTCGAATTTTCTGAATAACTGAAGGGAAGGCTCTGTGTAAATCTCTCTCAGACACATAAATTACCAGCTGCATGAATACTGCCATTAAGACATGCAGACAAGTGTAAGGGGTGGGGACAGGGCAGGATGCCCAAAAGAGGTGGAGTCACAGAGAAAACAAGACATTTCTTCCCTGAGTAATTTATCCTTAATCTCTCTTCACTGTAGCTGAGCAAGAATGAACACTACAAGTTAGCCTGTCAGACTCCCTCGCTTCTTTGGCATTAGGGAACTTTGTTTCTGCAAACTAGACCTTTTCTTCCTGGTTCTGTGTTATATTATCCGTAATTTTTTTATTAGGAAAAGTCAAAATTGCAGTATGTAGGCTAGATTTGAATTAAAATCAAATACAAACTCGAACCCAACCTAATTAACAAATGACAGGTACAACAGCAAATAGTCCTTTTGAGGACAATGACAACCCCAAACCCAAGAGGAAGACTAGGGTGCAAAATTCACATTTTGTGTGTATTCATTCTCATACACTCATTCATTTTGAGTGTATGAGAAAATATAGGAGCATTTTGTATTGCAGCTACCTGAATCTCAAGAGCTTATCCTATGCAGCTTTAAAACACACCAGAAATAGTCCAACATCCTTCTGAATCTTGAAACCTTCCAACTGTTCTCCACCACCCAAAAATTCATGTCAGAGCATCAACCTTGGATCCTGAGGCAGGGGCTACAAGCTGTGCACACTGTCATTGATGTGGTCACCTCTGGACACGTAATACAACAGCTCACTTTAAATCTGATGTACAGCACCATTTTTTGGGGTGTTTTGATAGGGCATATAGAACCTTGAGAAAAATGCCACCCATTCAGAGCTTTCCTAGAACCCAGTGAAATATGTTTTTGTTTTTCTCCTACTTAAATGGTTATAATTCAGCATACGGTTTAAATAGAGAAAATGAGGATGGTTTGGACTTTTTGGTGTTTGGGGGTTTTTTTTAACCAATCAGAATTTCTGTAGACTAACTTCTGAGGGTTTTCCACAGTGACCAGAAAACCAAGTGGGGAGAGAAAAAAAAAAAACCAACTAGGTTCCCTTCTGAAAGGAAAGGTAGAAAGTGGAAGAACAGGACAAAAACCTATGTTGAGCTGTTCAGAGTAGACCCTGATCTTGAGCCTATTCCCCACACACAGAAAGGAGCCACAAAGCACATCTGTTTTCATGACGTAGATGATGGTATTTTGAGCACTCAGGTCCTGCACTTTCCCCTGACCTCACAGCACCACTTTCTGTTAATACAATTACTTTCAGGGCACCCTCGGTTCCCACCAGCTTCAGTATTGAAATGAAACAAAATTAGTCCTTTCAAGGCAACTGTGGAATGCACAGAAGCATTTAAAAGCAGGCGAGATGAAGGTGGGGAAAATGAGACTATAAAGCAATATCCCCATTTTTAAGTCTGTTCACCTGTGTTACATTGGGTTAGACAGGAACAAGGAAGGCTGCATCACAGCAAAGAGTTGAGGCATTTGTTTGCCTCCATGTCATGCTGAACAGAGAGCAGCATCACCCCTTGGCTCATTGCATGGGAGATACCTGTGCATAGGTCGTTCCCCTGACTGGCTTGGATGTGTGACTGGTCCTATCTCAGCCAGCTTCTCTAAATGGTGGCTTAGGATGTTTTCTCCCTGACCCTTTGAAATTATAATTAACTCTACAAAATGGATTAGCAGAGCATACTAAGAGCACAACCCAAAGACTTAGAAACTAGTTTGCAAAGAAGGTTCAAGCCCTTGCCCTGCTTGATTCCCTCTCAGGCTCAGTGACTTTTATTTCACAACTCACTGCCCTTTGGTGGCTACAGGGCACCCACATACAAATGCCCCAGTCATGGAAGAATTCCTTTTTTGCTATATACAAAAAGATCACCCCATCTGGGAAACTTTCCCCTCAAAATCAATCCATTTAAAACGTAAGTTTAAGTTTATGTGACTCAGTGTTTTCTTTAAAAAAAAAGAAAAAGCATGTTTCAGTCAAAAACCTGTAATCAACTCAAGCTGAAATGGCAAGGTTTTCCCTGCCCTTGGCTGTGTGGCAACGTGTGTGCAGCCCCGGGGAATGCATCAGCACCAATGCAGTGACCCAGTGAAAATCCTGGAAGCAGGCAGACAGCATTAAAGTCATGCATTAAAGAATGTTTGTGTATACTGCTGAGGCGAATTACAGACCTCCACAGAAATATTTGCAATGTGACAGCTTAGGAAAACCATGTGGGAATTGTACCTTGGACAAGAGATATGCCAGTAACAAAACTAGTGGCTGTATCTCACCCCCTGGAGCTCACCTTCTCCTCTTAAATCCCCAGGAGCCAGAGCTGCAGAGGCAGAGGGGGATGCCCGTGGCACAGAGCCTTTCCCATTTCCTCTCAGTGGCACAAGTCTGCAGAACGATGACACGGATTTACTCGAAGGAGGCAGTGTTGGAAGCAGATCTGGACACATGTGACAGAGCTGGAGGCATCTCACTGTAATTAATCAGTAGTGAAACAAGTAGTTATTTATGTTGCACACATCTAATGAACAAGAATTAGTCATGGCTCTGATTCTTGGGCAACTATTCGTGCAGCTTATCTAATATTGGAAAGGAAACCGCACCGACTGTTTTCTAATTCAAAGAGGCTGGGTGAAACAAGAACTGACTTCTGCCTTTGACTAAATATTAGGAAACTGGTTTCCATGTTCGGAAGTGTCTGGATGTATTTTTTCGTATTCTTTCTTTCTTTGAGTTTTCCTGACTTCAGTCAGGAGGTGAAATGCCAGAAATACCCAGAGACACCCTACCAAACCAGACAGCTCCCCTGCAGGCATTGCAGCCCGACGGGTGTTTTTCCAAACCACCCCTGAACTCTGAACCTTCAAATCATTTACAGATCCCTTCCACACAGAGACAAAACCACATTGCTGCCTGACTTTTGCAAGCAGAAGTGTGGTGGAGAGCCTGGATCAGCAGAGCTCCTCTGCACAGTCCAGCTGCTTTACAAATGCAGCTCAAGTGACTCAAGGCTGCTGTGGTTTCAGTTGCCTTCTGGAGCCGGGAACGGAGGAGTTGTCAGACTCTGTTTGTGCTGGATGCTGTTAAGGTCTGTGGAGCTAAGCACAGGCTGGGCACCCATTAGCTCTGCATTTACCCAAAGAAAATCTTTTTTGCTCAGGGTACAGCCTGAACGAAGCTTAACTAGCCAAAAAACTAGGAGACAATAAATTTCCAATTACCAGCACTGTCTGGTCTGATGGTATTTTTTGTAAGAAACTAAAGCCGGCTGTCCCTAGTGATAAGCTGGTTTTTATTGTGAAATATAACAGTTGTATTGTACATGGCTGTTCTGTACAATGCAATTTACAGAGCTACTCTGGTGACTGCTGTCCCTGACAGGGTGCCCTTTATAACGGGACATGTATTGCATCAACATTTTCATGAGTCTAAGAGAGTGGAGAAAGAAATATTTCCATAGTAGGAAATTCCCGTTAGGTAACTATTTTAGAAGTGTGTATGAGATTGGATGTCAAAACATTTTTATTGTTAGCTGGTAGGAATTACACTGACTGACAGCAGCAGTTTAACAACTGAGAAGCAGCAGATGTAGTTTGTTATTTTATTTGTTTTTCCATTAGCATTTTGATGTGATAAAGCCTGTCCTTAGAAATGTACACAGGGTCCCTGCCTCCCACTTTTAGCACCTTACTCAGGTTGGTACAAGAGGATTGAGTGATAAAAGAGATTAATAAATAGTGCTTTAACTTTGTCATGCTACATCGTGTCAAAGTACCCTGGCCTATTAACAGCATAAGCAATGTGCCGAGGGTGTTGAAGTTCAAATGAGATGTGAGTCCCAGTTAAAATGAAGACGAGCCGCAGTTGGGGTGTTCTCCGTGCCTTGGGGCCGGCTGCGGTTCCGTGCGCGCGGCCCACCGTCCGTTCCGGCGCTGGCCGCGAGGTGGCGGCCGAGGCGGTGCCATGGCCCGCGGGCCCGCGCGGCGGCTGCGGGAGCGCTCCGGGAGGAGCCGTCCGTTCCCCGCTCCCCGGCCCGCGGGTGCTCCCGCTGCGCCGCTCCCAGAGGCTGCCCACAGCCCTGCTGCTGCTGGGACCCGCTGCTTACAGCCGGAGCAAAACCATGCCCTCGCAATTTACTGGGCTTTCCTTATCTTCCCTTGAAAACATTACCCGCTATCACACAACCACCCTGAAAAATCCCCAAACCTTTTGACTTGAACCTTTGTCACCCACGTGTGTGGCCACTTACCAAAGTCTCTCATCTACCCTACACAGAAGGGGGAGCCTGTGACACCCTCTGTGTCGGGCTGTGATGACATCCCCAGCCACATTTAGGTTTTCCACATTTATTTTACCTCTGTTTTCTATTTAATCCCGCTGAACTATTTCTTCAATATTTTTGCACCTTGCTTCAGCATAGAGACTGCAACTGTAAACCAGCATTTCTGAAAGCTACAGAAGCATTTAGGACATGAGCCTTCCCCTGAGCTCGATGTGTTTGTTAGATTGTCAGTGCACACAGGGCTTTGCCACGGAAGGGATGGGAACTATGCTGTTGACACAGCATTAATGTTTCTTGCTTCCTGTCTGTTCACATCATGAACGCACGTAGCTGTGTAATACCTGTGTGCCAAAGTCACAAAAACTGGCTTACATGCCTGCCAGAGGTGCTGAGATGGTTGAGCCCATCTGAACTTGTGTTTCCACAGCAGCCTGCTATGGTGGGACCCCCAGTTTTCAGAACAAAAGCATGCTTTTTAGTCCATCTCCAGTATCCAGCATGTTCTTTATGGTCTTTTAGATTAGGTCTCAGTTGCCATACAACAATAAGAGCCTAAATTTGGAGCTATTTGGGTGAGAATGGTTTAAGGGTAACATCATGGAGGTCACAGGCTTCTGCCTGTGGCTCTGGCACCACAAAAAGCAGTGGCAGTGCTCAGTGTCAAGATGCACTGGCAATGAGAGGAGCTGAGGACTACAGTTAACTCTGGATTCAGAATATCAAGGCATTGAACAGCATTATAAAATAATAGCAGAGAAGGTGGGCAGATGAAAAGGAAAGGAAATAGAAAAAAGAAGAGGAGAAGATAAGGAGAAACAAAAATAATTGAGAATTTATAGGGGAGCTAAAAGGTTCTGATCTGGTTTTTTTGAGCCTATTCATGTGTGTGCACAAGGCATGCATGTGCATGTTAGCACATGACCATAGGAACTGCTGCTGGACAACATGTAATTAAAGGAAATGTGGGAGGAGATGATGAAGAGGAAAGTGGTCTAGAATAAGGAAGCCTGGTATTTTTTGTCTGTGAAGACTGGGCTTGCATGAAGTCTTACACATGGAAGAATTGATTGTTTTGAAAATAAATGCAAAGATTCACTCCTGGGTAGAGCTATTTCAAAGCAGTAAAACAGCTGGCTCCAAAAATGTTTTTGAACAGTAGCAGTGAAACACTCTTAATGGTAGCACAAATAAGGCAGCGTTAATGAATTGTCCTTGCTGGTAAAATACTGCCGTGCTTTTTAAGTCAAAATTTCAAACTGTTTTTGTTTGTTTGCTAGGAGTTCATCTCCCTTTTTTACTTGCTTTTAATCGAATGGGATTTTGGTTCTGCCTGTCATTTTGCAGTAGACTGGAAAAGAGGGAAAGGCCCCTGTGAGAAATGAATTTAACAACCAAATGCTGTCCCTGAGAAACCAGAGCAGTTCCTCTGTGCCAGGGGGGACCAGAACAGCATGAGGGGAGTGAGAAGGGAGGGTCTGTATGCTGCTCAGAGGCTCAGCTCTTGCCCAGCTTCCTTTTGGTCTTTATAGGCCATTGGCAAAATTTTTTTAAATGTTCCAAAATTTTAGAGATTTGAAAGAAGCTCGTCCACAAGTGTCATGAGGAGCTCTGGGTGGTGGAAGCTTTTAGCTGTCCCTTATTTCATTTATGTGCCTAAAGAAAAGCTATCACCTTGTATAAATCTGGCATCAGTGCCAAGTGGTCAAGTTTTGGTTTATCCCCTAAGTTCTGCCAAGGTTTCTCCTTAGAAAAACTTAAACAAAATCCTGTACTTTGAGTACTGTTCACACCATGAAGTTTCAGTTTGAAGTGAATTAAAACCACCAGTGGATCTGTTCAACACTAGTTAGGCTCTGCCTCAGTTGCCAGGAAGCCTTATTTTATGTCACGGGGAAATTTGGGCCATCTTTTACTGGTTTGTCTAGTAAAAAGGTTGTGTCCTAGACCCACTCTCCAGGAGTACAAAAGGCACCCTGCTTGCTCCCAAGGACAAACCCTAGAGAAACAGGGCACTTACTCAGATATCTGTTATATCCACTTCCAGCAGATTGTTTCCTTACCAGGAGATACCAGATTTGGAAGAATTTGATTTCAGGGTTTGAAGCAGTTCCACAGACCACTTGGGCTTGACCTTCAAATGCCTTAGATAGATACAAACCTTGAAAATGACCCTCTGCACCCTGGGAACTTTTGTGGGGAAAAAAAATAACCACCCAGGAGGTATAGTCTTGACTGTGTTGCTGAGTCAATGAATTGCAGTGCTCCAAATGAGCTGAAGATTTAGTTAGCCATGAATAAGTTTCCTTAAGGTAGGAAAATATAACAGTAATAAGGCTTAAAGTTTGTGAAAGTTTATGTTAAATATATGCAAGTGCCTGTATGATAGGAAAGGAAGAGGAGTCTAGAGATAGAGGAGGAGATTTGTAATCCAGTGTCTGCTGTCTGGGAAGAGCAAGGAGCTGAGGAGACATATCCAGGAGCAGAGCCATGGTTTCTGCAGGGTTGCTCAGAGTCCCTGCACTACCATGCATCCAGTGCCACAGGAACACCCCAGTGCACTCCATGAAGCTGCCAGGAACCTGACAGGGAAAACAGCTGGAGCAGCTACAAAGCCCATCCAGCTCTCATTGGCAGTATTTTCAGCATTGTGAACAATTGTAACCTGAACTTGCACCATTGATGCTTCACTGTAAAATGCCCAGAAACAAGGAGAGACTTTGCCAGACCTTCCCAGCAGCACTGGGGTAGAATATGGATCTGGGATAAGTGTGATTTTTGTCTTAGCTGCAGCTGATCCCAACATTATGCAGGCAAACACACTTAATGAGAAATAGGGACAGTAAATTCTGTGGCTTTGTTTAGGCAGTGACATTTCGGTATTGGGGGCAAAATGCTTCACAGAAACCAAGGGGCTCATTTATCTTTTCATACATCATTTCAAAATACAGCTTTTTTGTGAGCTGTCTGTGATACCCATTCCAAACCTAAACAGTTACTGTGGCTCATCTATCATGTACATGTTTGCAGATCACACTGTGTTCTGAGATCTGCTTTCACAGCATTTAGAATGTGCAGCTCCAAATGGAAATGTAGGAGGGGTCAGCACTGAGGGGCTTGCATTTAGCATCGACTACTGGAATCCCAAAACTAGAAATGAGCCAGAGAAAACCAGCAGTGCTCTGCTTTGCATATGCTTATGGCCCAGGAGCAATTCCAAGGACCCAGGTCTGATTTCCCAATTCTGCACATGCACTCCTGCAAATTTTTTCAGTATCTGCACCAAAAAATATGTAGGCATCTGAGGGCTGGATTCAGATCTGAAATGAATATTTACTTCTATAAATTAGGAACAGAAAAATAGTCTGTGATCATTACCTTAACAAAACCAGAGCTTTATCTGTACAGTTGAAAAATTGTGTTTGAACAGAACAATCACAAGATCTGCAAGTATACTCAGGTTCCTCCAATTCCCACTGTTTTCAATACAGACACCTAAATTAAAGTTAAATACATAAATCTCATCCCTGTTGTTTTATACCAGTGACAGAATTTTGTTCCTGTTAAGGTTATATCTACTGTGACATGAAACGGTGTGACATAAAGTAAATTAATACAGCAAGAAAGTCAAACTGTCCATGCAAAACAGGTTCACATACCTGCTCTAACTTCCTAGCCTTTTTTTTATATCTTTATTTATTTGTCGTGTTTCTTCCCATGACCTGTTTCAGTCACTCTCAACTAAAAAACCTAATTACAGTGGTTTTATTTTTTTCAAATTGATGCCAGCTAATTTAATTTCAGGCAGAAATTGAGCCTTGTCAGGACTGGCTAATTCTTGCAGCTTGTCTGATTTGAGACACTAATACAAGGAAAATATTTAACAGTACTTAGGAAATTGTTTTAGTAGTAGATACAGAATTTGAGACCAACACAGTGAAGTTCTGTAAAGCCTACAGAAACTTCATGATCACGAGTATTTACACAAGCTGACTAATCCAAGAGCTTTCACCGGCCAGCCAGACACAGAAACACCCAGCTGCTGTGGCTGGTTCGTGCAGGGTTTGTCTTGTGAATTTGGAATCCTTGCCACAACACTCTTGTAATCACTCTAGCAGTAATTTCAGACAAACTGCTCATGAGATGATAGCCTCAAAGGACAAAAGAGGCTTCAATCTTTTAGTCAAAAAGCATTTTCTCTTTTCTCTAAGGGCTAAGTGCTCTGTGCAAGTTCTTGACTATGAATAGCTCACCCTGCCTTCTAACCCAGGCTCCCCAGTGCTGTGAGCTGGCCCCATAAAGCCATCCCCACACAGCTCTGCCACTCACCCACTGACCTAGGCACTCACTGCTGTTCTCAGTGGGGTAGTTAACCCAGCCCTACTCACATATTGGACAAATCCCTCTTTTTTTTTTTTTTTTTTTTTTTTTTTTTTTTGTGTGTGTGTGAATATATTCACAGATATATTCTCTGTTATTTAGTCAGAGAACAGTAGACACATGTTTATGTGAGCATAACTGTCTGTGGGATATCTGAATACCTCAGTGCTCTTTGGGATCATACTTAGGCCAGTTTGTCAAAATGTGGGGGAAATCTCTCCCTTTGCATCATTTCACCAATTAAATGCCTCATCCTTGCATTTTTTTTTCTTTTGGAAGTCCAAGATAAACTTGGGTGCAATTGAGCCTCTGTGAGGTCCTGCTTTACTCATGGAAACCAAATTAAATGGACGTATTAGCCAGCATCAATCCACTTAGGACAGGCTAGACTGAAGGGTAAGTGTGATGCCAGTTTCTGTACAGCCCATATAACGTGTCCATCCACACAGAAGTCACCCAAATTGTTTAGAGCTGCTGCACCAGCTGCATTCTGAGATCCAGCTGAGAAGCCTCAATTTAGTGCCTGTATTAGGAACTGAATCCAAACTTGCATTTCATATCGAAGCATGTCACCCTATAACACTTCTGTCATTCGTGCAAGTCTTGTTAATTTCTATTTCCCCAGATAAAAATAAATGTAATATTCTTGGTATTTGTAAAACTACAAAAATACCAAAAAAACCCCCCACAAAAATATCCTAAACTCCTACTTTACCTTCATTGGAAAAACTGGTCTTTTGACTGGGCTTGTAAATGTTCTTGATCTTTTTGCAAGGTTGCATGGCAGCAAATGGGGCTTAGAATTCCAGTCTCAGGGTCCATCAGTGCTTTAACATTTAACAAGAAACTGACATTTGTCAGTCACATCTATTGTAAGTTAATACAGCATATTTCCCCCAGCTATCTAAGTGAAGAGGACAGACACTGTATTAACAGCTCTACACATCTCCAGGTACTTTTAATCCCTTTCCTCCCACTCCATTCTTCTATCAGGCAATGGGCTTAGGTCAGACTCACCTCAGTGGCTCAGCACAGCAGTCTGCATTTAGAGGCAGAAAATCTGAATCTTTGCACTGCTGACCTTATTGTTTCACAAACTGCTGATTGCAAGTCATCAGGTTTCAGCAGTTCAAAGGGATCAACCTCTGGAAAACAAAAGCAGAAAGAAGAAATGAACCCATACACAGGACCAGGGCTCAATTGCAACTGAACTGACAAACATGAGACTGATGTAATGTAATGTGGATAAATGGTAGTGTAAAGAGCTTCTCTAATCTCTCGTGTGCAGTGTCAGAACGCAGCCAGCCAGAAGTTTGCAGCCCACCAGTGTGCCCATGTGGCCTGCAGGGAAGGGGTGCTGGCAAGGACCAAAGCCTGGGCAGGACCAGTGTCCATCTCCAAGGGCTCCAAATGGAGCAGTTCTGTGTTTCTTCCTGTGGGCCCATGTCCACCTTATGCTTTGGTGTAAAGAGTGCACGAGGCACGCCCTGAAGCAGAGCCAGGGTGGATAACCATGTGAGAGTGTGTGAACACATCCTCCACGTCCTCATCCACAGCCATCACTTTTCTTGTCTCACAATCAGGTGAGTCCTGGTAGAAGACATCCAGCAAAGAACTCGCTCCACCTCACCAGCATCCCTCAGCTCTCCCTAGAAGAATTTTCATTTCCACAAAAGAGTCAATGAAGCCAAGTTTCTGAAGTTGCATATAACTTACAAAGGTTTGGACTAATCAACACAATTTGGAGAAGGATACCTTTGTGGGTTTATTAACAACTGCTTTTCTTCTACTATTCTTAATAGTTTGTGGTATTGCATGCAGTAAGAAGAACTTGGAGACATCAGTGTTATATGGCACTTGGACTCTAATATCATTTGATATTAAACTCATCAGGGCTTTAGAACTCAAGTGAGGCTGTGAATTTCAAGTGTATTTTTTGATAAACTATTTGCAAAAGAGATGTATTCCAAATGTTTGCTCATTTAATTAGAACATTAAAGATTTTCTCTTTGACTGGAGCTTGCTTCTGACCCTTCTTGCCTGTGTGTGGTTTGTATTGTTCTTGGCTAATGAGATATAGGATATGTACTAAACATTTACACATTAAAGGCATCCTTCATTCAGCATGAAGGTGTTGATACATCAAGGATACCTCAAACATGCTGAGATTCCAACAACTTGTCAGACAAATTAGCACCTTACCAATCGGGGGTAAAATTGAGTTTCACATTTCTCCCTGGTGGGAAGAAAAAAAATCAAAAATCACTGTAGTTTAATGCTTTCTTTGCAAATAGGAGCACAAAAGGCTTTATCACCTCTGTAGTGTAAATTATAGCCCTCACCGACTATCTGATTTTTAATTCATTGGTTTTAAATGATCCCAGGCAGCTCAGAACAAATCCATTGTGTCATTCCTCTCTTAGAGCAGACATCTTCCCTCTTTTAAGTTCATATCTTTCACAATTATTTAAAATCTGCACTTCTATATTAAAATGGAAGAAAACAAAGGTCTCAAATCTGTGTGTTTCACTAGCATATAACTGCCAGGGCGGTCTAACCCAAACTCTAAGGGGTGTGTGGAATTATGGGACTGCATGGCAATGAAACTAAAAAGGTTACATTTTTTAAAGGTTTTTTTTCAGCTGACTAGTGCTTAAAATAAGTGGTCAGTGCTTCAGATTGCTGGCACTCTGCATGAGACATTTAGGGCACCAGAAAAACCCACAGTCAGATAATCCAGCCTAACCAGGTATCCCAAAGGAATAATGGGCTGGGAGCAAGGCTCAGCCTTAGCTGCTGCAGACACTAAGCAGGAGCCAATGACCATCCTTTACCTGTAAGATGCAAATCATTTATATCCTGGGGAGATCATGATGTAAATTCCTGCCTGCACAAGATTTGGGGAGAGGGGGTTACCATCATAAACCTCTAAAATAAGAATTATTTATGCATCAAAAGGGCTTGCTTTAAGTTACTTACCTGACGCAATCACAAGCATGTATTTTCTAAGATCATGAAATCAGCCAAACAACATATAATCAAAGCAAGACAGAGCTTAAGGTTTCAGAGAGATCAGTTATAAAACGAAGTTTACCTTCAGCAACTTCTTCGTTCTCAATAATCTCAAATTTAGCAGGTTTTTTTTCTATATATATACAGGATAGACATTTGAGGAGGATTTGCCTGGTTAAAGTTGCTTTTGACTCCTTTCAGAAGGCATTTTCAACACAAGAATTTTATTATTAGCCCTTCTAACTTGTCATTAAACCCTAATACCTAAACAAGACGTACATACATCTCTGTTCCACACCTGGGTATCTGCTCAATGGGACTGTCATCCAATGGCCACAGCTTCTCCTTTACTGGGACAGGACAAATTAACTGGTGTTCTGTGTGCAAACATCATTGTTCAAAGATTCAAAATAATATTAAACTCTTTATGGAATAGCTGCCTGGGAAAAGAGTGTTACCATAAGCACATATTTAATTCTGAGCTGCCACCTCCTTCTCTGCAGGTGTGTTTTTCAGGGTTCTCAGCACAACAAATGAGTAGAGCTGTTAGTGCTCAGCATCCATAACCAGGGAGATGAGGGCTGCTGAAGCACACATATGGGATTGAATGATGACATTTTGGGCATTGCACTAGTATGTCAGATTTGTAAACCAGATTCTTATACAAATAACTTAATAGAAATATCTGGAGAAAATCAAAGAGTTCCATTTTTCATAATACAGGTTTGTGAAGCACTTAGAGCAGTGCCCCTGCTCAATAACATGTATTAGATACATTAAAAAACTTGCACAGGTTTTTACTTTGAGGGGAAAAAAATATCCCAAAGAAAAATGTGCAGAATGTTCAAATCCTTAAAAGAGGCATTTTTTTCCCCATACATATAGTGACATGATTTATAAATATGTAATTAAAAGGAGCATAAATCTGTAGATAAGTGTTGGTATTTGACTGAAACACTAATGGCAAGCACTAACTGCATGTGGTCTGTTGTGTGGCTACTGGAATCAAGTAGTGAAGAGGATCACAGTTCCTTATTAGTTAGGACCACCTAGAGTGATGGAAAGCTTGAATGATCAAAGAGAAGACAGTTTTATGCTGCAAATGTTGATATACTCCTGAGCTTTCTAACTCGTTTTAAGGTCCAGTGTGAACACTTGACATGCTAACTACTGAGCAGGGAAATGAGCGTAGTATTAGGCTACAAAAGTTTTGTTTGCTTCAAAGATAAGTTAATAATATTCAGTGTTATATTCCAGTCCCTTATTGGATCAAAAATAGTTTTGTATTAGTACCAGAGCTCAACAACTTGTTTTTGCCTACCTTAAGTAAGAATAAATTAGCCTTTCTTCCTAATAACAACACATAAAAGAACCTACCCTGCTTTGTCTGAATATTCACAGTGATCACTGCTTAATTAGGGTAAAAAATTTCATGACTTAATTTCTTTGTAGAAACCAGAATAATCCAGAGTGTGTGTTTGCTTTTCATAACTTAGTCATGCAGTCCCATGGAATTTTTTCTGTCTTATCCAAATAGCTGGAATGTTTCAGAGAGGATGAATGTGTCTCTGCAGTATTGTTGGTCATGAGAAGCTGCACCTCATGAAAGGTACAGTTCTTCCTTGAAATAAATTTGTGAACAGAAACCTGTTCCCATGAGTGTAAATGCTAACAAAAACATGACTGAAACAAGTTCTGCTTTAGAACTGATGTAAAACTGAAGACTGAGAATTGTCTTGCAGAATTCAAGTGGCTCTAAATTCTGTAAGCAAGGCTTCAATTTATTCACATATATCTGAAATTATTTTGTTTGTTGCTGTTCAGACTCCAGCCCTCAGGCTGTTCAGTAGGTTATGGCTTTTGATTCTTGGATTCATCAAATAAAATCTACTCTGGATATGGAAAAGCCTTCTCGTTTAAATGACAGGTGCTGGAAAGTAGTCTGTGTTAAGAAACCTGAACATTGATTTTAAATTCTATCTCAGTAAAAACACCTTAACTTCTGATTGAATAAGAGTAGTGATCTCCTCTGAGAGAGCTTTCATTTAACATAACTGAGGAACATAAGCAGGAGACACATGCAGTAAAATAACAATCTGATGCTCCCAGTGTGTTTTTAATAAAAAGTTTTACCCTCCTCACCAGTTTAGAATTTCTCTTTTATAGCTCTTCACAACTCTTGACCTGATAACCTTTAAATTCTCTAAAATCACCAGACTTTTAAGGTGTTAAGCACTTTGGTATATCAGGTACAATTTTTTATATTTAATATATTTATGTTTGTATTTATGCTACATATAAATACATATTACTAATGAAGCATGGAGTATATTTAATGTTTTCTCACTAAATAAAAAACATACACCAGCTGGAAAATAATCCCAGATATTATATTTGGCTTCTTTGAAGCCTGCAATTAAGTAGATAGTTCTCAATATAAAATGGACAACTGCCTAATCAGAAAAGTTGCCCCTCCCTCTTTGTCAGTATCTGAAATCCATTTTCTCACACTTAAAATGTCAGGACGTCTTTGTTGCAACATCTTGACAGAAGTTGAAGAGAACAGAGCTGCGTGTATGGTCATGTGCTCCACTACAAAGTCAGCATCACTTCACAGAGTCCTTGAGTTTGGTGTAAAGATGCCCTAATCTCATTGGAGTTTGCTTTTTCAGACCACTTAATCCTGTGCAACACTACTACAGAATCAGGAATGAGCCCAACATCCCAACATTCTGCATTTTTGAAGGCACAATGATAATTCTGGTTTGGAGTTCAACTAGAAAACAAAATATCCATGTTCAGATTTGAGGAATTAATTTAACCTTTTTGAAAAAATTAGAGGCTAGGGCTACCAAATTTGAACCATCCCCATGTTTAAGGTTCAGACCTCATTAGTTTTGGCTAGGAATACTCTCTAATTACTAAGAGAGTTTCCTCAAGTTGCACTTTAGAAATTCATCTTTTTTTGTAAGCTGTAAAGTATTCATAAAAAGCTAAAAACTGTGGGAAAATTAGCATTGATGGATGTTTTCTTACCCTCCATCAGGAAATGATGTACTTGAAACTCATTACAGATCTTCACAGCAACTCTGCTGAATGTGCCTTGGGCTTTGTGCTGATCAGCACACACAGAATTTACTGCATAATTCATCTCTCTTGTGTCACATTTAATGTATAACATGTATTTCCTGTTAATTATGAAAATAAGAAGGCGTCCTTTCTTTTGGAAACATAATCATGAAATTACTACAGAAATTAAGAAACACGGAGTTCTATATTACCTCCTGCACAGAAATAAGAAAGCACTGCAGTAAGAACTCACCAAATACGATTTTCTTCTTGATGCACCAGGCACAGCCTCTCCCTGTGGCCACACAAGGAGAGGTGCACGGATGGGATCCCTGTTGTCCTGCCAGGGTCACCGTTCTCACTGGAGCTGTGGTTTGCCATGTGGTCCCCTTAACTTTCTTCCACTGAGAGAGCTTTGGATGTTTTCGTGTCTCTTTTCATGGATGTCAATGAAACATTAGGCATCCTGTATCTCATTTTCCTCATTCAAGGTTGAAGATTATTCAGTAATATTCTACTTCACTTCACCCATCCATCTATATGTGTCTGTTCAGCTTCCCTTACTAAAAGAATGAAGAAACAAAAATCCCATCTCAGCATCATACCCACACCAATACATCTTATGGGTTATATATTATCTGCCATCAGAGGAGGAGAGGGAAAGAGTAAAGTGATGGAGCAGGAGAAGGAAAGGAGCAACACCATAAATCTGAAAACATACCATTATTGTTTGGAATAAGAAGGGGGCTCATCTGTACTCAATGGTACATTTGGCCTGCACATTTTCATTGACACACTGATTATTTCTCTTTGGAGAAACAATCCCGTGCTGGGATTATTTGTTCTGTGGCTGTTCCTCAGGAAAGTTTGATGGGGCCCTTGGAGACCACATATTATCTCTCACTTATGGGGCAGTCCCATAATTCTCCCTTTTCAGAAACTTTAAGTTGATATTCCCTTTTGTCTCCTGCCCACACGAAAATCTTCATTCATAATTGTTAAGATCAGTAAAGCTGACAAGCTGCCTAGAGCAATATAAAGTTGTGTTATCAGTAATAGTGCTGGTGATCTCTAGAGAGACAGATGAGTCTGGATAAAAAGACATATTATCACTACTGGCTTTCAGGAACCAGGATAAATTTCCACTTCTCCACCTGAAGAAACACCTGCAACAGAACCCCACTGAAACAACCCTGCAGGACAAGAGCAAGAAATTGGTAGCTTCTTCTCCAGAAGGTTTTAACTTCACTGTTCCTTATAGAGATATGAATAATTTTACTGCCAGAGTTAGTGGTTAAAGTGATCTGGCAGTTTAAAAAAAAAATGGCCTGAGGGAAGATTTCAATCTGACACAGTTGATCTCTAAGAAACAAAAACAGCCTTGGCAAGAAGAATTTAGGTGTTTTTAACCTTCTTCTTCAGGGTGGCATTTAAAATCATGCGAGCAAACAGTACACTTAGCACTAGTTATTGTAGAATCTAAATTTCTTGTGGCATATTTAAGCGTCTATTCCTAGAGTCACGTGGCTGTAAAATCATCCAGCACTCATTTTTTTAAAAAATACTCTGTTCCTGACTGTGGGAAAAATTTAGGAAGTGACTTCTAAACTGACAAAGCCAGGAAGGCCAGACATACCAAATGTGCTCACTGAACTGGAAACTCATTGCTTTGAAGTCAATCTCATGATTCCTAGATACTTAAAACATATTTTATTGAAGTGTGGGATGCCAATGCTGCAATTTTTGGCATATAACTTTTACCACTCCAAAACCAACCACACCTCTTACAAATCAGTGGTATAAGCAGTCACTCCTGCCTGGAGTGGAGCTGGACAATGCCTCTTCAGCCAATTTAGAAGGTGAAGATGCAAAATGTTTCTAAATAATGTAAGCAAACATGAAAAAACCTGTAAAGAGAATATCATGGAATATTCTTTTATGAAATGTAGAGGTATAATACAGTCATCTTACAATAGAAGCTTTTCCCACCACCTTAGCATTTCACCTCAGGGCAAATTCATAGATTTTTTTTTTTCAGGGTATTGATTCTTTCGTATATCCTAAATGAGATTTAAGTAATAATTCTTTTCATTTTTTTTCACTTTTAGCTCTCAGGTTAGGAGCCTTGCTTTAGAAAAGCCCATTTTATCATTATATGGTGCACTTATTTTACATTTCTTGCATTCTTAGGGTTATTTTGCCATGAAATTTTATTTTTTCACTTTTAATCTATTGAAAGTTGGTTTAAAACATTAGACAAATAAAAAGCAATAGAATTATTGAGACACAATCCATGCTATAGGTCCAACTGCTCCAAATGTTCATAATTTTTCCTTCCAAGCCCATAGATTTCACTAAACCTTGTCTTGTTCTATTTTTCACCCTCGGGTTTCTTTCACTCTTCACTGGCATAAACAGAGAGACTGATATTCTTTGAAAATATATCTGCAAAGATCATTTGTTCTTGACATACAATATCTTATTTGCAAGAATATTTTATATAAGAGCTGAATTATTGATAGACAGCCTTAACATAACATTTAGGGCAAAATATGGTTGCTATATTAAACTATGTTGTATTACTTTCAGGTCAAGTGATGGAATAGTTTGATCTTTGTACCTTTGATCACAGAGATTCAGAAAATTCGACAAATCAAATTGAATCTGTCAGATCAAAATGTGTACCTTCTTAGTTTTGCTGAAGAAAGACTCCACCAAGTTCTAAATTTAAGAGGGGGAAAAAAGAGTCTGTTCTCTCTGTAGAAATAAGGCAGCTCTTCGTGCCCCAGTCTTTTAAAGCTGAGAATTCCTGGCCAATAGAATTATATTGCTCTAAATGAAAGCATATAACAAAGTTCCTATATAATGAATGCACAAGGGAATTTTAAATACAGTTTTTATGAAGGCTTCTCAAAAATAAAATTTTTCAACATTCTCCAAAATTTCTGTCAGTACACTTAACAGTCTTATTGTAGACAGACAGGCTCAGAAGATACTCAACCTCAAAGAATACTAAAACAGCATTTCCCAGATGTGTTATCTCAGGTCTCCTGAGCCCCCATGCTCTCTCCTGGCTCTAATTTAAATTTTCCATTGATAATCATTATTGAGAAGAACCAAACCCATGGCCTGATTCTGACGCCAGGCAAGTTTTAACTCTGGCCTTTTATCTGAAACAAACATCCATAGGTGTAATGGTGCTGGGTCAGAGCTCAGATCCATGTCTGGGATCCAACAGTGAGCAACAGTTGTTCATCATGGAAATACCTATGGAAGGGCCCTTTCTTTAGGTCAGCTGAGGATAAGAATCAAAACTATCGCTAGCACCAAGTATTGCAATTTGCCTTAGCCCCCCATAAAGCATTGCTAAGATTATTCACACAACTACATTCTCCTCAAATTATCTGACAGACTATTAAAAAAACCTAAGCCACTCTAATGAATAGAATTTTGCCAGATTTTCTCAACTCATCAAAGGGCATTTCTCCTGAACATGCAACTAGGCTTTTATATGATGGAGTTTTGGCAGAATAGCTTCATAGAACTCATAGTAATGCAAATCTTCTCCCAGACCCTCAACACCTCACCTTGAGTCTAGAGACTCCTCAAACCAAAGCCCCTCCCAAGTCAATTTAGTTGTTTTCACTCCATATCACAATTTATTGCCCCTATGCTTCTCTCTCAAGAATGACAAAAGGATGTGGGGGAAGCCAATTGCTGATACCTGAAAGGGCTGCCTCACTAGGGGTGGGATTTATTTCACAGCAAACAGTCACAGGACCATTAAGCAACTATTTCAGCATCCTTTACTCAAAGGAGGAGTACTGCCAGAGGGTTAGATAAGACAGAATCCCAATTTCAGTATCAAAATATTTAACCATAAACAAATGTCTCCTTTGCCAGACTTGTTCTTCCTCTCAGAACTGCACGTCACTGTGCATCATGGAAATGAAACAGCAGATGTTTCCAAATATAGAGCCAGAGTCATTGTGCTTTCAGCTGTCTTCCTGGACTGCAGGCATACATTATAATTGTAGGCAGAAAGCCTTCTAAAATACCTGACAAAATTGGGGAGGAGGTCTAAAATTTTAAATAATGAGTATATTCAGAACATTTATAGCCGATATTTGAAAGATGCAGAGTGGGGGAGGTGGAACTGTTAGTAACATCATTCCTGCAGCAAGCCCTTTCAGCTAAATCCCTGTAGAGAGTCCAGCTGGACGGCTGCAGAGGAATTTGACACTGACATCCCTGGTAGTCGTTCAGTGGGTGCTGGCTGATGAAAGATACTGAGTGCTTAGAGTAAGAATCCTGTTGAAAACCCGTGGCAGCTTTAAAAACAAAACCAGGTAGTGGTTTCCAAAAAGGAACAAAGTATATTGTGAACTTGATACTCCTCTCAATTTATACTTGATCTTTAATCTGCAAACCCACCCACAAAACAATTGCTAGTTGATTTTCATTGTATGTCTTGCTGAAAGAGAAAAGGCAATTGGTGATATGATGCACTTTCCCTGTTAGAAATAGCTGTGCCATTTGGAAGTGGTGGAAGGAAGGTATGAGCTGGTTGTTTAGGACTATTTGTCCTCAACATACATCATATAAGATTAATTTTTAGTTAGAAGTATTTGTTTTAAAAGATAGGTATAAGTTACGTTTATCCTTTTTTTTTTGGAATGGACAAAGAGTAAGTTCTCTAAGATCTATGATGACGGTAACTAAAAAGAAAAACACTAGAAATAAAAATGGACCCAACCGCAGAAGCTGCATGGATACAAAACTCAATATACCTGGGATTTCCAAAATATATATCTCTGTCTCCCTAAGCAACTATTTTCACCAGGTTTTGAAGTCAGATGAAAATCTCTTTATTCCAATCTAATGAGTGTAAACTCCTCACTTTCCAGTAGGACAAGAGCCACAAGGGGATACCTTTTACTGTATCACAGAGCATATTGGGAAACAGTCAATATTGGGAATAAACTCCAAGGTAGTCTTGTATAGGGACTGAAAAGACAAGTTCAGAGTAATAATAACTGCAAAATGGGAATATCATATTAATGTTAGGTAATTTTGCAGACATATTATACTGACAAAAAAATTTGTGGAATGCTCAGGATGAGAAGACAACACCACTGTGGTGTGAAGGACCATAATCTCTTGCCATTTATGCAGACATCTGCTTATTTATCAAAATTAGATCTAGTTCCTCTCATTTGTAACTGTAGTTGTTGATTTTATTTGAAATTTCAGAAACAGGAAAGCCTTTTGCTCTTCTTGGGTTTGCTGTGTTCATTTCACAATGAAGATTTAGTTTTTATTTAAACTGGATGGCCCAATATATTCAGTTCAGCTGCTAGATTGACTGTCACTGAGTTGTCAAATGCCTGTTATGAATAGTATACAGAAGGAGAACAAGTTGACCTTGAACCTGCTAAATGTTTTATGAATACTACCCATTTCCAGAAAAATATGAATCTCTTTTCCAGATTTGCTCTTTTTACTTTCCTTAAGGCCGTTCTCAGTAACAAATGCCTTTCATCTTAACTGAGCTGGTTGTTACATGGAAGGTTTGGGAAGGAGAAAACAACATTCTAATGATTAATTTAATACTTGTGGATTGTAGAGGATTGATTATATTGCAGACTAAATTCCTGGACTTAGCCAAAGGCTATCGAGAATATTGTGGCTATAATGCCAGCCTTGCTTCCTAAAACCTGTCTAATTCTGTTTTATAGTTTTCCTTTGCTGGGCTGATTTGGTCGTGGTGACTTTTCTCTTAATTGCCATATTCATCGGTAAGCAAAGTCAGAGCCGATGATACTATTTAAATAAAATAAATAAAAACAATCATGGTTTTGATCTGTCCAGCTCCCACAAACCCATGCCTTGTTTCCAGAGATAAGAACATGACCTTAGCGCCTCCAGCTGGCATTGGAAACATGGAATCCTCATGCATGCACCAAAGAACACAACAGGAGAGGGGGCAGTTAGTGCTATAGGATCCAGGCTGTAACCAGCAGAGAAGCACTCTAAACAGAATTAATTTAAGACACTGTCTTCAGTACTGGATTTTGATCAAATACTTCAAAAATAAAAAATAGCAGTTAATTTATTCTGCCATGAAATACATTGGTTCCTTTTCAAAAGCTACTTTCAGCTCTTTCAGAATTTGTGGGCAAAGTGGTTTCTAGGTAATACATAGTTTTAAATGCTGTTTTGAAAGCCTCTTGCGTGATAGAGTTCATAGCAACAGCTTCTGCTACTGCTTTAAGAGCACAATAAGGTTTAATAAGAAGGATGCACTTCAGTTCATAGATTGCTTGTTTTCTGCTTTACTTTACTCATCATAATCTTTACCTATGCTTAGTTTAAAAAAAAAAAAAACAGAAATAAAAAAGCCAGTGACCAGTATTGATCTTCTCTACTCCACAGCAGGTTCCCTTGATCTGGATCGAACCTGTCTCTGTCAGTAACGGCTTTTTCAGGAGACAGTTCTATTTAAAATGTTTCACAGGGCATCTAGTTATTTGTTCATTTGTCAGGAATGGTGGAAGAGACTATAATAGACAAGCAGCCTCAGCTGGCTGCTGGATGTAAGACTAGATCCAGTCATATCAGAAAGACAGAATGAGTATATATTTTCTGCGCTCTGTGGAAAATAGATTTATGATACATCTTGACCCAAGACTTATTAAAAAACCCATTTTCAATATTAATTGAAATTTAAAATATCCTTCGGAATTTCATTGCAAAAATTTTTACTCTAATACTGGTTTTGATGTTCAGAATGAGAAGTGAGTGGCATGGGCTGCAGTATGGTACACATGGCAGCTATCAATTCCACGCTACAAGATCTATTTTCCAGCTGAATGTAAACGGAAATGTTTTCCTGCAGATCACGTCCCCCATCATCTGTACCACACACTCATGCAAAGCTGGGAAAAGGACAGTCTCTTATGACAATCTTGTTTGTGTACTGAAAGCTGTCTTGGTCTTCGTGGTTTTCAAAGAGCTTCATCTGAAGGAGAGCTTCAATGAACACTGATATACACAATATGTATTCAATGTCATTGAATGTGAGGTACCAGTGTCGTCCAGACCATCCAGAGTCATTTGCAATATCAAAGACTACTGATGTCACTTAGAGAGGCAGTTGGAGTGCCCATCCTACGTTAGACATGGTGAGAAGAAACCGGAGACCTGTTCCTTTTCTTCTGACACACTTACAAGACAAACACATGCTCCATTAAAAATAACACAGCTCTGCTCTGATATGTTTCCCTCCCATGTGTCTGACTTAAAAATATGCCTCAGTTCACAGTGTAATGCTTATTAAGATATAATATTACTGCTCTGCAATGAGCCACTTCAGAGAACACAGCAGGGAAGCTGGCTCCCATTGTGCTAAAGAGGGCAGCCCCTCCAAACTCGGCACTGGAGCTAAACTTTCTCTGCTTGCAACGCTCTCTCTTCTTGCATCCACAGTTTATTTTTGCTCACTTTTTACTTCTCTTTTTCTTGTTTTGTTATTTTCTTGAGTCATGTTGGTTCCACCTCTGAAAAGCTGTAGTGACATAATTGACACTACAGCATCAGAAGCTGAGAGCACTTGAAAGCAGCATATTACATTTTCTTCGCACAGGTCACTGAGCATCCAGTATGATTTTAGCACAACTTCTTGTGGAGAGCTTTTAATACTAATTTGTTACTATTATTTAAGAATAGTCTGCTGACAGGGAGACTACCAGTATGCTGTCTAAACATTAGATATTATTTTGACCTTGCTTTATTTCTGCAGTAAAACATGATCACAGGTGAGAAACATAGGTTGTTATTCATACATTAACCAACAGCAGGGGCAACCCAGATCGTAACTGCACATGGAGGGTGAGCATATGGAAATGACGGAGGGGTTTTTTCTTCTTTTTTTCATCTATATAAAAGGACTTATGTGGCATTGATTTTTTGCATTAAAAAGAATACATCAAATATTAGGTATAAATAATGCAGAATGCCACTGCACCTGTGGGGCACATACAATGCTTCCAGTTGAAACAATGAAAGTGTTGAAGCAATTAGAAATATGACTCCAAAAGAAGCAGATTATAAAATTATTCTTCTCTGTATTTTAGCAGTAAAGACAGTTTAGCTGGATTTGTTGCACAGATTTTTGAATGAACAAGTATAGGAGCACAGAATATCCTGGTTTAGGAGTGGCAGTCACCAGTTTTCCCCCAGTGGGTTCACTGTCCCAGAGATTCCTCACTGTAATCACCAGTGAACAGCCTGACCCCAGGGACAGGATTGCTGTCATGTGGCAGTGGCTGCGAATGTTTCGCATTCTTAGCACTTATGCATACAACAGCTCTTCTTAATTGTTTTTCCTTCAAAATTTCTGCAGAAAAGCAATTCAATGAGGCTGGTTAAAGTGTTACAGGTTTTAGTGATTCTTTGGGTTTTTTAAAGACTTTATGCTTCTGCAAATTTAAGTATCAGTATAAACTTTTTTTTCAGAGCTGAAAGTTTGATAATCTTTATAAACTTCCTCCTTTAGTATAGTTTGTTCAAAATAATTGTTCTTGCTTGCAGCCTAAATTACTATTGCCACTGAGAGCCTCTGTTTGGGGTAATGATCATTTATGAACGATCTTCCATCATGGGAATGAACTTCCATTATGAACTAGAGCAGCTGAAGATTTGTCATGGGTATTTATTCACTTCTTCCCAAATACAACGTCCCATCTCATCTGAGCAGGGGCTTCAGTTTCAACCTCTGCTTGAGCCACATTTCTGAGCTGAAGTTTTTTCAAAAAATGCTGTCCATGTTACCACTGGTAACATGATGCACATCTCACGCATCTGTTTCTCTCAAAAAAACCAGCAGCCCTCTAGCCTAACACCAACATGTTGATGCTTCATATCAGATATTGCAAAACTTACTGCAAATTTTCATGTGTCCATCTAATCCTTTAGTCTTGGACCTACAAATAAGGGGTTCTTTAGGCTGCTGCTGTAAGAATTCACAAAAGGAATCTTCACATGATCTCACGTCCTGGGGCAAAGCACTTCATACCTGGCCAGGTCACCTCATGTGTATCAAATGACTTCATTCTCAGAATAAAAATAACAATTAGATGAAGAGAATTTGAGAATAGTTCAACTCTGCTAAGGCAACATTCACTCTGGAAACTAGAGCAAGGTAAAAAAGCAAAAAGGGAAGTCTTTCCCCAAGATCAGAAAAGAGTCCGAAACAAGAGACATCCTTCCTCTGCACACAGCTGGGACCTACAGAACTACCTCCTAGTACTGCTCTGGGCTCTGCCAGCATGTCACTGTACCTACAAAATAAAGTGGTAGTGTCTGGTAGTCCATCTGACAGAATATCCCAAAATATTGCCTTGTAAGCCAAGAGGGAAAGGAAAGTTTCCGAGCAAGATTTAAGAAAATAAATTACAAGGAGAAAGTGCCTTCTTGGAATACCAAGAAAAGAGGCTTTGACTTGGACAGCACAGACTGTGCAAGCAGATGGGAGATCTGGAAAACTGTGGTGAAAGTGAAAAGGTGTTTCAGTGCATTTAAAAAAAAAAAATTGAAATTTTTAATAAAAAATACAACAAAAGAGAGGAGACGCATAATAACGTCAGACTGAGAAAACAGCCAAACCTCTGCAGGCTGACATGTAGAAGACATATTCAGGAAGTCCAAAGGGGTGTAATTTTGTCTGCCATGAAAGGAAGTAGTAAGAATATGACTGAAAATTTGGAGAAAGACAAGGGTTAAGTTTAAGCAAAAAGCCCAGTAACACCTGGGAGATACTCATGTGCAGATGTCTGACAAGACCATTTTAGCTCACCTTTATGAAGTTCCCAATGGTTAAAGGAGGCTCAAAGGATAAGGAGTACCTAAATACTGTCTCTTTTACCACAAGGACCACAATGCTTTATAACCACTTTAAAAGTCAGTATTTCAAATTAATTTACTAAGGGAAAGGTTAAATCATTCATACTGAACAATTGTACAACTAGGCAACCTTTTTCCCTGGAAAGGCTGGAAGTGCCACATTTTATTGTCTGTAAATCATCTCAGATATTCAGTCAGTAGGCTTGATCAGTAAGTAACTTTTACAAAGCTCTCAAAATCCTGGCAGAGTCTTTGCTCTGAGCTCTATTTCCTTTTGCCTAGAAACATATGTAGAAGACTGGTCCAGAATAAATCTGATTATTTATATCATAAATAGATATCTGACTTTTGTCTTGAAATATAAATAACCAGTTTTTGAAAATCTGTTTTTATAAAGAATAAAAACATACCCGAGACATATGCAGATACCTTAGCATATGCACATTCTTTTATTTTATTTCAGCCTGAAAAAGTAGCTATATACCAGATTCACATTTTATGAGTGTGTACAGACCTGAGAGTGTGGAACCACTCTTCCTGCTTAAAAGTATCATTCCAAGAGTTTTTAATTGTACTTCATTTGCTTGTGCCTAGAGAAACTGAAAATTAGAAACCACAAAAAGACTGAGCAAAGTCTAGCGACGTGGAGGGATAATGGAGGCCAGAGGGTAGGAAAAAAATGTTATTTTCTATTTCTCAGTGGTAAAAGTCCTGATAAGGTGGATGTTTGTTTACATTCCTCAGACATGCCCTCTGTCTAACATCGTGAGTCTTCAGCAAACACGAGCACTGATACAACAGGCATCTATTCAGCTTTCTAATTATGTAAGTACAAATATCTGCCATTTGGATTTTAGCAATTTCAAACAGTAGAAATGAATCTGGTAAGAAAGGGAAAAGGTGAATTTTTATGCTGCAATTGTCTCAGGAGGCAGGGAAGGAGAATTAAGCAGAAGTTTTTGTGATCTTAAAGGCAAATTGGATGACATTTTGAAAGATATCTATAAAACCAAGGTAGTGATTGATAGAGATGGCAGTGAAATTTCCTCAGAGTAATTCAGGCTTTTTGCTTTTTTTCTCATTTGCTTACCTATCATTCGAATCTTTAAGAGACAGTAAGAAAAACTTCATATGAAGGATTCTGCTTTCGTATCACTGAAAGGAGTGCCCGAGACAGCTTCTAGATCAGATTCAGCGGCACATAAGGAGAATTTTCCAATCAAAATTAAGGCAAAAGAAAATCAGGATCATAGTGTGTCCTCTTCCCTGTCATGCTGATGGTTACTTGGCACACTGATATATGTTTACCCACAGCTGCCTACCCCAGTTTGCCCACAATGGCTGCCTTGACACGAAGATTCACTTGGCAGATGTTTACTTGCATCACCTTCAGGACCCCAGTGAGTTACCTTGACTGAAAGTCAAGCCAAAAAGATTCAGTGTTTGCCCCTTTCAGGTCCCATTCTGTCTCCTCAGCAGCAAACTACTCCACTCAGTTCAAAAATCAATTTAGTTGCAAGGTCATATGGAAATACCTCACAGTATGAAAAGCTTGCCTCTGTCTTAGCAGAGGGCTTTGGATTAAGCAGGCAATTGACCACCTAAAAGCTTTGGCCATACTTCACATGCAAAGAACTTTGTGTCCATCTCCTGTGCAGCCAGAGCATAAAACTTCGAAAACTCCGTGTCGTAATCAATCAAGCTCAGAGGACATGGCTGCTCTTGGCACTCCAGCTGGTTTTGCTCCCTGTGCATTTGCTGCAGTTCACTAGTAAAATATGACAACTCACATGGGAAAAGTGCTGAGTGAAAAACTGTCTTTGCAGATGCACAGAACAGTTCAGATGATGCTATGAGTAAGGGAAAGAGAGTTTAGGTTTTTGGAGTTTTTTATCATTTGCATTTCTTACATTGGTTGGAAGCTTGGTTTGGAGGTCAGGTGTCCTCCCCTAAATTGGCCAGTTGTTTTACTTCTTGTTTACTCCTTGTATTTTCCAAATAACTTATGCATAATTGTGAAGCTGATCTACAGTGATGATTTGTCAAAACATAATCACATAACACAACACAGGCCAGGTTTTAATTGTGCTTTTACTGGAGTCCTTGCAACCTTAAAAAAATAAAGCAGAGATTTTTTCACTTGCAACTATGAGCTACAGACATAAGTGGCCCTGTGATGAGCTATTGGTGGGGAAGGCCCACCAGATGGGAGGAATGAAACAGAAATTTTGTTTATTTCTGCAATCAAGCCAAAGTGAGCTGAAAATCCTGAATGAAAAACTTTCCACAGAACTCTTACACAAAGATCAGAGACTTTTTCTTTGGATGTACCACTTGGGAATTTGTGTTCCTTGTTCCTACCTCAGTTGTATAATTTTAACATCCCACAGAGCTGACAGACTTTGACACTAACAACTGTGCAGGGAGTAAAACAGATTTACAAGTGGCAGTGACCTTTTCATCAAGGGAAGTAAAGTAGACTCAAATCCACCGTACCCCCGACTCACAGTCCTGACAACATCATTCAACATACAGTAGGAAAAGCACTTCAGCAAAAGTTTATGAAAGTGACATTGACACAGCACAGGACATAAAATTGATCCCACCAACATGCTGGGAGTTTTAAGTAGCATCTCTTTATTTTTTTTCGTTGAGATTTGATGCATTTTCTGCTTTAAGAGTTTAGTGTCATCTGTTACTCAGACAATTAAAATACACCAGCACCTTTTTAATTACCAATGAATACAGATTTTGACCATCCTTGTAGTAAAAAGACTGATAAATAAAGATTAAACTAACCCATAATTGAATGTTCCTACCAGCATTTCTTCGCGTTCATCTTAGACACCCATAACGCTGTGCTGCCTGGACAGGGCTTATTCACTATCTTGGATCTTGTTACCCTAGCAACTAATAGCCAAGCTGGCTTCAAAAAAAGTAATAGAGTGGCCTCTCTGATTTTTAAAGGAAATTGGCTACTTTAAACCCAGTGAATGCATGTTTTAATTGCACTTTTTATGGTTGAGTGTCTCTCCCTCAGCATTTCTTCAGTTAATAACAGTTTTATTCATCTATGTGGTTTGATGTGTAGATACAGCAAAGCAAAACTCCTCCTGACAGATACTTGAAGCATAGTTGATTCATTTTTAGGTACCTAAAAGGCAAAAATTACATTTTCATTTGTTTATGCAGAATGTCCGCAATTTCATTATGATTTAAAATAAGGCTATTATTTTTAACTTCTGTAAGAGTATGAATAGTTTACTAAGAAGCATTATACAAATACAGTTAAGAAAGATACTCCAACTTCAGAAGAAAGAAAATTGATGGACAAATTTATGGTAAAGCAAATTTTTCCTATCGATCAAGCCCTCGAGGGGCATTAACAACACTTAAGGGACCAAAGTGCAGAAGATGGCATAGCTGACACGTAGAGAGGAGTCGGCAAGAGAGCTGAGCAGGGCTGGAAGGAAATGGAACACTTTAACATTACATCCCGGTCATACCAAGGTCCATTGACCCTCTACGCATTCCAGATAATTAATTTACAACACATTAAACCTCTGTGTGAAGAGGGATGTTATGCATCAATTGCGTAGGAATAAGAAGTGTTATTGATTTAAGAGTCCTATTGTATCATGCACTGACAGAAAGAAACAATCTAGTGGTGTTTTAAAGACAAAAAAACTCTTTTCTGAAGGACAAGTTTGCTAAATAAGTGCACTTTACACTACATTTAACTGAAGTATTGTTGACACCTGAAAATAAATGCTGTTAGGAAAGAAACCCTCAGCATAATTAGGAGAATATGGCGTGACTGGATAGTATTGGCATTCACTCTAGGAAACAAATACTTTGAGGTGATAATGCTCTCTTTTACAGTAAAGAGTTTAAAATAGAAAAACACATTGACAAATATTATTTAATGAATAAAATATGAGTGAACCGGTTCCATTAATACAGGAGGATGTCTAATGAGATTCAAGCCCATTTTCCTCATGGAATCACTGTACGCTTAACATGTAGAAGACGGAGACTCTTGCAGAGTAGCATAGTTAGATTCATGAACATCAGAATCAGTTTCATTTACAGGGGCTCGTTTTCTTCAAATTACAATTTTCAGATGACAGTTCAGAAAATTCAGAAGTTCTGGTGAAAGTTCTGTACTGCTTAGCATTTCTTACTGCAGTTTAGTTTCCCAGGAAGACAGGATGCTAAGAAAACCTGCCCTGTATCACTCACAACTTTCAGCAACTATTCAAAGTTCATTTAAGACTAGGAGGTTAGGAGGTTTGAATCAGGCTACGTGTAAAATAATCCCACACAAAAAGATCCAGGAAATCCAATTTCAGGCAAGCAGTACAAAAAGAGAAAGAAAACACAGAGAAGCCTTTAACTGATCTGAACTACAGTAAACCCCCCAATATGGAGGGAAGGGTTAGCTTCCTGGTAGAAAGCTGGATGGTGTTCTGGATTTGGTATAAAACACTGGGAAAGACTGTATCAAAGATCTAAAATAAAGCCTGGGGTTTTGCAAGCAAGCGAAGCCACTCCAGCCAAATTGAAAACAATATGGGAGCATCCCAAACATAGCAGAGAAGTCAAAGCATTACAAGACTCAAATAGAAAAGTGTGAAGAATCTGACCTATAAAAGCAGGAGAGTGCCCAAATAACTCCAGATGAACTCAGACACAGTGACCAATAGCATGAACTATGAAAATCTGTGTGTTTAGGTTTAAGAACAGCAATTTACATTTCTCTGCAAGAATTTCTGGACACCTGCAAGTATGCACAGTATTGGCAAAGTGGAGGGCAGTGGCTATATTAGATCCATGACCCCTTTGTAAAACCAAACCACATGGAGACACAAAGAAATGACAGCTTGAAAGCCAGCCATGAACACGCAAACAATGTGATGGCAGCAACACAGAGATCACGGATGCAAGAAAGGCTGCAGCCATCAGGAGGTAACTTAAACTGATCAAATAATTAATTTAAAAGAAAGATAAATTTTTCTTCAGCAATAAAGTTGGCTATTTAGGTACTTCTGCAAGAAATGTGTAGTAGTTTCTCACAATAGTACCGTCAGAACTGAAGTCAAGTACATTATTCATCATGTGTACTAATAAAAAATTTAATGTCAGTGCTCTCAAAGAGTGAAGAGAACCTTTGGCCTTAGTCTACATGTGTAAAAAGTTATGTATCTGATTTATGGGAAGTTTATGTTAACTGAAACTGGCTATAAAATACTTACTGCCATTCCCAAAAGGAATCTGATAAGCACCATTATCTCACCCTCTCTTGAAACTGCATGGATTATTTCTCAATTACAAAGAGTTGATTAAAAAAAAATCCAAGTAAAATTTGTTACCTACAGATGTATATACTGGATCCTTTGATACAAGCCCATTGGAGCAACATACTATCCCTTAAATGACACATGTATCCACCTGATATTTACTCCCTCTTCAACCATTTCTAGTCCCAGACAAGGGTCTCAAATGTCAGAGAAAAATCAGGGTATGACCTTAAGTTGCTGTGCTCCTCCCTTTCTTGAGGTGCCCCATACTAACACCCTTCAGCTGGGCTGCAGACACCTGTCAGTCCCTTTTCATCGGTGCCAGTGACCAGCTCTGCTTGCCAGAGACTTTCCACAACAAACTGTGCTCTTCCCCAGACTTAGGATCACACCACTGGCTAAAACAACAGCAATGAAAAACCAGCCCTGGCAGTTCCCTGCTGAAAAGATTTCCTAATACCCGTGCCAAGATCAGCTGTGCACACACTAATAAAATTCAAACTGCCAATCACAAAAATGAAGGGGGTATTATAGGCGTGACTCCTCTATAATCTACCTGAATTTTCTTAAAATGTATGTGTGTTTCTAGGAGTGGTACAGGCTAAAAGGGAGAAAGCTCCTGTTTTGCAGCTCCAGTCTTGATTCTAACTCAGCAACACAGCAACCTCCTCTCCCAAAAGACTTCTTGACCCATCACAGAAATTTGTCAAGTAGGTGCATCACATTTTCCTTTCTGCACACATTGAGACATCCTCAGGATTTATATGATGTAACAACCAAACTATTATTCATCCAGAGCAACTAGACATTTACAGTGCAGAAGGTAAAAACTGATTTTAAAAATCAATTATTTTGGCTAGATATTTTACTGAAATTTAACTGAAATCACTTGTTTTTCATTTAAAAAATAAATTCTGTGATATTAGGATATGAAATGTAACATTCAATGATAATTATTACCTAGAAAAGTAATTCAAATAAAATTTAAAATATCTCACACCTATCCTTAAAATTGTAATGAAATGAAGGGCAGGTATATTGCTATCATAGAATCAGAAGGAAAATATAAGTCTCTTATCACTTGAGACTCCATCAGGTCATATAAATATGACAATATTACAGATTTCAGTATCTAAAATAATAATTTAGTATTTCCCCAGAGCAAACTATAGTCTAAATTTTTTTCAAGTAGAGTGGGGAGGAACAAAATCAAAACAAAGCACAAAACAAAAACAAAAAACCAGCATTCTTCCTTTAGTTTTACAGTAAAAAAATCTGGGGGGAAAAGTGCATTCATCTTGAATGTACCAACCTTAACTGTCTGCACCTCAAATGGACAAAATGATAAAGGAATGTAAGGAAAAGCAAAATAAACTGGTTTCCTGGTGGTGATGCACTCTCTGATGGGTAACAGCAAGAGTACACATTCCCTTATACTTTACATAGTCGATGACATTGTTTCCCCAATCTGCATCAGAGCTATTACGTTACTTAGTAGCCTTTTCAATGATGAGGTGGAGTTAATAAATAACCTGGGTGTGTCTGCCCCTCACTAAATTACAGTTGATTCCAATTTTTCATTTGTTTTCTCTCCCTCTATGGCAAAGATGAAGCTCTCACATATCATACACTTGTGCGAATAATCACACTACTGTTAACTCCTACTGCCACAACCAGGGAAATGTTCTTTTTCTCCTTGACCTACAAGGCATGACCCAGTCTCATGAAGCATCATTTCACTATTTTAAAAACTTTATTTTTTTTCAAATAAGCTGGTTCTGTCAATCTGATGAGAGTTTTGAGATTTGCCTTGGCAAACGTGACAGCGTGTTGAAGAAGGCTGCTACCCCAAGGCACAGACTGCCCGCCCACTGCTACCTCCTGCTCGTGCTCCTGTGCCCGCTGTGCGCCACGGGAACCACGGCACATCCCACAATGTACACTTCCACCACATCCAGCTGCACCACAGTCACAGGGCTGCACATGCCTTGTAGGAAAAGGAGATCAGCCAAGGAACCCAGTCCAGAGGAGCAAACAGAAAGAGAGGCCCAAGATGTTACTCAGGTGCGACAAGGCAACCGTGGGAAAATGTGCCTATGACATTTAATGATGACCAAATGTACTCTGAAAAAAGCTAAAAGTTCAGTTAGGTATAAATATATTTTTGCTTATTTCCCAAGTTAATATTTTTTCATTCAGAAAAAAAAAATTTATATTACAATATTAACATCTTAATGGGATTAAATTTCAGCTTTACTATCCTTTATTGAGTGCTTCATGCCATGCACATTGCCATGGATCCTGAGCACCTGACTGATCAGACTTGCACCCTGCATGTACAGCTGATGCACAGATGGTCACATTTGTTATAATGGACTCAAATGAACACCCACTTGTGAATCCATCATACACTACTCACTGACTCCTTGAGATCTAGCTGGTGGCAAAATTCCATTTAAAGTGTAGCAGCACAGTGTTTATCCTGGAACTGCTGAGATAGCTCAGAGGTTTGGGCTGGGGTTTGGTTCCAGCGATTATTAGGAGCAAACGATTTACTGCACAACAGAGGGTTTCTCTACTAAGATTTTATTAAATAATTGCAAAGTGATTATTTGCAATTGCAAAGAGATGAGCAAGATCCCCATTAGGTGCACATTGCTAGAGTTCTATGATGTTTATTTATCCTATGGATATTTATTTTATATGTGAATTGTGTACATTTGAAAGACTAGCTGTTACATGAATCAGGGTATCACACACACACACATCCAAGAGTGGGGCTATTTTTAAATGCTGCTAATTTCATGGCAATCCAAATCTTGAGTCCCTTCTAAAAACACTTTCCTAATGGAGTATTATGTATGTAATAACTGCAGCATCAGGCTCAAATAGTAACTCAGACTTCCAAAACTAGATGAAAGAATGCAAAGTGCAGGTAGATAATAGGGGTTTTTTAAATATTCACCCATGCTTACTGTGTTCCTCTCCAGAAGTCATGGGTCATTATTCTTTGTAGCTCTTTTTTCTTCAGAGTAAGACTGTGGAATGAAGTCCACATTCTGAAATTACATACAAATATGTTAGAAAAATGGAGTGTTTGAAATCAATTCTAATGTTAAATGCAAAGGACATTCTGGGCTCATTAAGTAAAAATATCTCATTTAATGAGCAGGAAAGCACTGGAGCACACTGAACCCTGACACAAAGCAAATTATTTAAGTGATAAATTATATTTTATGGGGAATGTAAAAGTTAATAATACTCAGGGGTAGGGTAATAAATGCAGAGGTGTAACTAACTTCATTGACTGCTTTACTTACAAACATGCCATATGTACCTGGTTACTTGAAATGGTAATAAAAGGAATTGGCAGAAACTCCAGGAACTGAAGATTCACACAGAGACCTTTGTAGCATTCTTTTCCACTAACCAATCTGGGTTTTATCCTTTTCAAACTCATTATTCTCCTCCCTCTTTCACTTTAGAATATATACCTCCGGTCTTTGCTTTTCACTTTTTGTCAAATATTTGATCATGCAATCATTAAAACTGAAACCTTCTTATCTACCAGAGAGACTAATAAACACAGTGCTCATTTACCTGCGATGATGCCCCAGAAGTGACCTGACACTTTACTTGAAGAGACCCAATCTATGCTGAAGGAAAACTTTTAATCTACTGCCCTTCTAGTGCGTACAAGTTCAGTGGCACTGAATCTCCTGATATTTTTGTCCTCAGAGATCAATGCAACAGACCAGCCCACGAGGACACAGGTCCGAGGTACACCATAAGGGTTGTCACCATGAATTTCACTGTCTGCATTAAAACCCTTTCTCTGTATTTCAATGGTGCAAAGGAAACAACTCGTTCACTTTTAATAGAAAACAGAGGAGGAGTCTGCTCAACCACAACTATTTCCAGTGACTATTCTCTTAATCCTAAAATGGAATTTGCATTACCAACGTGGTGCTTTTTTTTTTCCATTTTCTTTTCTGTTTACACTTACAGGTCAGCAGGTAGTACTTCGTTCCCACTGGTTGTTACCCTGAATTGGTACAGTTTGTACATGAAAAAGGCATTCACACAGCATGAGTATCACATTTGTCAGAGTCCTCCAGCAGAGTTGTTGTACAGAAACAATCAAATTAATTATGACAGGATATAAAGTTTATCCACTGCATTGAAAAGTACCCACATATGTGCAATTGTTTTTTAGGAATAAGAGTTTACATTCAATTCTGAATTAAATCAACTTAATTTTAGCCTGCTTTTTAGTTTACAATCTTGTGATGGTGATCAGTGATCTTATGACACCACATGAATGAGCTTGACCCATCATTTTGAATCCGGAAAATAAAAAAAAAAAAGTAAATAAAATCAGAAAAGCAAAGCGTTCCTTCAAAAAAACCCACCACACTCATCCAAATTCTTCATTTATGATTGAACTCAAAAGGTCGTTTCTAACCTAAAAAATTCTATGATTCTAGTAAGTAACAATAAAGATGACATACAAGATATCATTTTCCAGGAGAAGAAACATGCCTTTCACAGATACCATGACTAGAAATACAGGCTTTGGGGACCCACAATGATTACATTGCACGATTTATAAAATGGCAAGTATGTAAGCCTGCAAAAGAAAAACTTGTTCGGATGGATTATAAACTTTCAAGTAAGTGTTGATCAAAATTATTCTCTCCCTCTAAATATACCGATAACTTACTACTGTTACATTTTAGCTTTTTAAGTCAGTCCTGAAAGGTCCAGATTTACCAGGTGGTTTGAGGTTCCAGAAAGACTGCATTTTGAACAGAAGTTAAAATTTTGAACTAATCCAGTGACCTAGGAACACGGATTTTCAGGATTGATTATTGTACTCGTGAGTTGAAAGTATCAGGAATTTCTGCAGACTTTTTTATGTCTGCATTGGGGGCATATATGTACATGTGTGTATATTCTGTATACATCAGAGATAAAAAAATTACAGATTCATGCCATGAGAACAGTAATAAAAGCAATGTGTTCAACCACTTCAAAAATATTTTTAACTTGAATTTAGTGTTTTATTATTTTTAGGAGAGAGGAGAGAGTCCAAGTTTTAGGTAGTTAAAGCATGAAACATCCTCCCAACAATTTGTATATCTATCTTCTGATTTGTATGTACCCAGAAGACAGAATCAGAATTCTGATTCAGAACTGAGTCCTTAATAACTTGCATGAGCAGCAAGTACTTTTATAAAGAGATAAAGAGTAATTCCCCTTTTCAAAGCATGACTGTGCTCCCTACAGAAGTATTTTCATGGGGTTTCTAAACTGTATTCTGTCAGGAGTCAGATGAAAATTTAGTCTTCCTTACAAAGTTAATAATAAAATTTTCTCTGAAACTTCTTCTAAGAAAAGAAAGAAATATTGCATTTCTCTTTGGAGAACTTCAAAATGGTGCAGGGAGTAAGAGGCTACATAAAGTTGGGAAGCCGAGGGACAGAAGGACTCAGCATGTTCTCCACTGAACTTCCCCATGAACTTGCAGCACACTTGATAACCAAAAACATGTAATCTGCATCTTCTGAACCAGTAGATGCTGCTATTTCTACTTCTCCAAATATTGAATTTATGTTTTCAGTTACATGTAGAATAAGTAATGCACTGGTGCCAGTCAGATACTTTATATCACCAAACCCCCACAAGCAAATTTGTTTTACACAGCAGTTGAATGAAAAACATCCTGTAGAGAGTGCGAACGCAAGGGAATGAAAACAGAAAACAGCACTAGCAACATGATTTAAATTAAGTGAACACTTATACCTCCAAGACATTGCATTATTGCTTCTTACACTTAGTGGGAAAAGCTATAATTTACATGTACAATATTTTTAACATCATCTATTAATAAGATGTGTATAGTTACTCCATTTAATTGATACTGGAAAGAAAAGACTTATTTGAAAACATATGCTGCAATAATTAAAATGCTGTTATGCTGACAGTGCCTTTCTTTGAGGAACTTGTAACGTCTGTATTGGCTGTGATAAGCATTGATTATCTGGAGCGATATAAATATTTGGGAAGCTAATAACAATCAAGTAGGATTTCAGTGCATGCTATAGGCAACCGAGATAAATCACAGGAAGCCTAGATCAAAGCTGGTTTGTGAATAAGTTTGTTTTTGTACTTAATGACTCAATATAAAGCACACACACAGAAAACTCTTCAGAGATTTAAAGCACACGGAAATGCCATAAAGAAACATCCCATCCTGTGCAGCATTTCTGTACATCTGTAGAATCTCCCTATGCAGCAAGAAGGATGTCAGCACACAAAGAGGGGAATGAATTCAATCCATCAAGTACTTACCATGCACAGTTACCAACATTAGACATTTCTTTGAATTACTCAAACTTTTTTAAAGCAGAAAAAAAAAAAACCACCATAGACCTTTTATCCCTTCCCCTTGAGGAGGGTAATTTCATGATGCAATAGGTCAACTGCAATTTAGCTCCCATTCAGACTAGGTCAGCTGCCTCTTGGTTCCACCTCACATATTTATTTATTTTGACTTACTTTCATTAAATTGCTATAGACTGTAATAAGGGTTTACATCACCCGTTGTGGTCCTTTCTAGGTGCATTTTCTCTTCCCCACTCTGATGTCCCACTAGATAAACCTCTGCTTTTCTGCTCCTGGCCCTTAACATCCCAAAGGCTCTCTGAACTTCTGGGAGTGATGCAGGCTTGAAAGAGTCCTCACGAGTCAAGACTGCCTCAAGTTCAGTGAGGTTGAAAGGGCGTGACTGAAAGCAGGATCTGCTCTGTATATTCATTAATGAGGACTTTTATTGCTCACATTTCCTCCTTTGCACACAAGACAAAAGCTCATTCCTGCCAGCGAGTGAAGAGAGCCCCAGAAGCGGCTTGGGCAGCCCCAGAGCTGTGTGTGCTGCCACACGGGAGCAGGGCTGGGATCCAGCCATCCATCCTGGCTGCCAGCACAGGCTGCTCCTTTAGGAGCCAGCACTGGCAACAGAGCTGGCATTACTGGGATTTTGGCCCCAGTAATAAAATGGGAGCTTTTTGCTGACAATTATGCAACCGAGTTTTTACCCTGAGTGACTGAATCAAAACATTTGTCTGATTTCAAATGAGTGAGAAGCCCTATTGACTACCCATCCCCATAGGACTTCCCACATACTTGTGATCAGGAGAGAAGCCCAGTTTATGTAAACCTTTGCCCATGAGTCAGGGTTGAGTAAACAAAGACTTTTCCATATTTTCTGCAAGCATTCCACTGTTAATACACAGCATGCAACATTTGTTTCTTATTAAGCTGTATTTTCATTTCTTTGCTCTTGTAATTTAGGTCTTTCTAACACTCTTTGTTCCCTTTTCTTTAGCATTGCATTAACTTGCCTTCCTGTAACCTCTGTACAGCTTTCTCTGTGATTGTTGTAACAATTTGTCCTATTCCAAAGCACAGGGATTAATTGCGTCTCTAGTTATTATCTTGTCCTTGTTTCTTTCAGACTAGTGGCCTCAGAATTTTATTTTTTTTCAAAACAGATAGAAGACTAAAAAGACATCATCTTCACAGTAGCATAAAGTAATGTTCTGTAGACACAACAATGGCTGTTTATTGCACCTTGCATAAACTGCTTTCATTACCTTCAGATTACTGGTGTTATTCAAAAACATTCATTTACAGCAAAGACCGTCCATGGACAGTTACTGAAACTCTTATACACAGCATCTCGTCCTAGATTGCAGCAAAGCATATTATACTCTTTGTCTATTCAAAAATAGATTGATTTATTCAAAAGAAGCTTCATTTATTTATACAGTTTTGATTATCTTAATACTATGATGGCTTTGTCAATCTAAATTAAATAAATTTATAGCAATTTAACTGAAGTGAATCTTGTAACTTAGTAGTGCAATAGCAGTTTCACCATAAACATATTGCATTTTTGATCAAAATGTATGAAAATTCACACGCTGTTGGCCACACAGTGGAGTTTGCTTGAAAGCCAAAAGGATTCATGTAATTTTCCAAAGGGAAAATAACTGCAGTAGGACCATGGCAGCATGCTAGTAACAATACATGGGAGGATAGGTAGCTTAGGAGAATATTTTAAATGGCTGGTTTTAAATGTTGTTTTGGGTTTTTTTTTATCCCCTCTATGTATTTCTCAAGTGCTTCTGCAACAATAATGTTACGAGACTTGCACAGGGCCCAAGACAAATTTAAGAGCTGATTGTTGGCTATTTGTTGCAGAGTATCACACAGAGATACAGCCAGGCTGGGGCCTTACTGAGGTGATGCTGGGAGGGGGAAATGGTCCCAGTGAGTACTGTCTGGTCACTTAAAAGACACCAGCTGAGAAGGTAGAAAACAGTAGTAAAATGTAGAAACCCCGTTTGTCCTGATTTTTTGTATACTTCAACAGAACTAGAAAATGTATTTCTAGAACGATACTAGTGCCACTACTGACTGTTAGATTCTAAATTAGTTTCTTTGCACATTGTATTTTTCAGGAAGTTTACATTTATTGTTCCATTATCATAAATAGTGTAAGATTGGTTAATTCTTCATTTCAATTCTGATAGTCATATTTTAAATACATGTTGCTACATCTCATACAGCTTCCCGCTACAAGACAAGAAGATTCTCTCTTCAGATTCTACATCTATGTAATTAATTTCCTCAACAATGTGGAAAGTAATTCCATTTGCATGTTATGGAGGCATGGAAATTCACATTTGGGTAGATACCTCTAATTTCCATCTCATACAGTTACAGAGTGCACTGAAGGCTTCACAGGTTTTTTCCATATGCTGGATAACTCCTATGTGTTCCTGTTATGTTAATGATTGCTATAATTTGAGACTGCTTTTCTAAGTACCAAAGATGTCTGAATGCATTTTTTTCTATATAAGAGAGAGTCTGTGACAAACACATACTGAATAGCAAAAGGAGGCAGAGAGGCTAGGGGATTGGAAATTAAAAAAAGAAATAAAAGAAACAAAACATAGCACAGCAGCCTATCTGAATGACCTTGATACAGAATCTGCTTTTTAACTATATACAGGGCTTCAGTTATTCATTCTATTTTACTTCTTTTGGATGATGCCACCTCAGTTAAAGAATGAAAGAAATTTGGGGAGAAATAATTAGATTTTGTCTGAAAGAAAAGAGTGACTTAACAGTGGCATGATAAAATCTCATGTGTCTCCTCTGCTAAAGAAAGAATTTGTATACATCTATAAATTTTTTATGTTTCTATCAAACATTGATAATAAAGGTTTTAATATTTATAGTTACCCTTGGCCAAACTCTGAGAGTTCCCTCTCCAGTAGGGTACACTCACAGAGGTACACATTGCCTTTGGGTACCACTGATTGGGACAGTAAGTACATGGTGGATTTCCCTTCGGAATATAGCACTGATATCCAGCTCTTCTTAATCTTCTTAATATTCAGTTTTACGCATTCCTCTGTAATCAGCTCTATCCTGAATTCTAATGAGTTCTGGTTTTACACTGGGAGCTGTGTCTTTTAACAATCAATGTTATTAAAATGACCCTTGATAGCGCATGATTCCACAGTGGGGATTTTCAAAGCTATGTACAAAAATACATTTCATTACCACTTTAATATAGAAGTTTAAAATCAGAACTTCTCTCTGCCTTGTTCAAAGCAATTTCTCTAGCTTTGAACAGCTGCTTGGCACACCACAGTGACTATAGCAAGATTTCAGCCTCCTTACATGGTGGCTCAGGATCTCAGAGCAGAAGAGGAAATGCAGTGGATAGCTGGTAGATTTATGGTCACAGGTCTGAACACAGCCCAGGAAAAGACTGATTAAAGGGTTCCATGATGCACAGTACTCTGTGTTGGTTAGATTTTTTATTGCATTGTTATAACTTCATGGGAGTTATTTAATGATCTTTTAACTAGTTTTATTGCTTACTGTATATAAGAACTACGAAACTGCTGGCATAGATAAAATATGTTAGGAAATGAGTTTCATCTCACTTGCCTTTTTATTGAATGAGTGAATCTCTCTCAAGTTTCTATCACACAGCAAATACACCCCATAGAGAAGCAGGGAGATTACTTATCCTCTTGTCACAAGCATCTGAACCATGTACTGGTTTCTAGATGGAGCCTTGCTGGGACTCTGGGAAGGCACCAGTTTGCAATGCCAGCACTGCATGTACCCCACTGCACAAAACTGCATCTTGCAGGTCTCTGATTCACCAGCTTCTTACTAAGGAAGGGAAAACACACTGCTTTAAGGTTTTACTTTTCTTAAAGCTGAAATCAAGCTACAAAAAATTCTGCTTTGAGACAGGCAGAGAGAATAAACAAAAATGAAAGTGTGTAAGGGAAGTTTTCATCTGTCTGTCAAAGCACACAGCAGAAGAAATCGGCTATTTTTTGTTGGGGTTTTGTTGTTTGGTTGGTTTTCTTTAAACATAGCAATAGAGAAGGTTGGCAGCTGCTGTGAAGGTAACTATGAGTTTAGAAGCCTGCTACCAATAAAAAGACTGTTTAGAATGAGCAGAAAGGGTACTTCACAGTATAAAATGGAGTAGGGTAAATATAGACCCCTGAAAATCAAATAAGGAAACCTTGAAACTCCTTACCCGCCTTGTAGTTTCAGCTCTAATTTGTTCCGTCACAAAGCAGAGTTCAAATATTTTTAAAAGTCTAATGTAAAACAGAAATCCCAGGCATCCCGTATTCAACAGCAGTTTCCTTTTCTCCTAAATGTCATGAAAGGAAAACCAAAGAAATCAAAAGATTGTTTCAAAAACAAAGGAAAAGAATGCTCATTCCAGAAGAACATGGTGCCTGCTCAGTGTGAAAAGCATTTCCCCTTTGACTTATTTCCATTATTAAGAGTAAATAACCAAACTAATCCCAAAGGTGGGTTTAAAGTAAGCACAGCAAAAACAGCAACACTTCACTTGAAAAGAGTTATTAAACAGAACTAAACAAATCCTAAGTGGAATTCGTGAGCTTGCAGTAACATTTAGGTAGAAACACGTTTATCTGGATGACAGTAGAAGATCCTTAACATGGAGTTGTATCACAAGGGCACGCTTTGAAAAAAAGAATGAACCCTACAAATAAAACTTGCAGCACAAAGTAGTAAGAGTACTTTGCCCATGCAATCTTATTATAGTTCTACTTTTGTGCTTATGTCATTTTATTCTACCCCACCTCTTAAGCAGGTTGCCACTCTGTAGCCAGCCAGCTCCTTTACCCAGACACACAGGTTTGTTTGGCATGTGCTCCCATCTTTGCCCATGCCTGTATTTCTGAATGCTCCAGGGTCTGGATTGAAAAAAGCCACAATGTGCACTCCCAAGCATGCTAAAAGTGCTCTGGACATGAACTGAGAGCTGGGGGGCCAAGAGCCAGTCTAGGACAGCTACAGCCCCAAGCTTCTCAGCTTCTCCCAGCCCCTGCAGTGAGGACTCAAAAGTTGGAGGAATTTTTAGAACATTCTGTTTCATCAGATGTTCAGCACACCACCGAACAGAACCTCTCTGTCTTGTCCCTTAATAACCTACATCCTAAAGGATAGATTTGACTTCAGGTCCTGAATAAGGAGGAAGGCCTGTAAGCCATTTGAAACTTAAATTCACCAGGGGGGCTTAGCCACCTGTAAAACACATCTGGAGGACACTAATGCTTTCCCCCTAACACTCAAATCAGTTTAACTTTGTGGACTTAAACCTCCTTTATACCAGCGTTAGAGACGTGAACCGAACTCTATGTCCTTGCCTGGACTAAACTGGTATTTCTCAATCATTCAGCCCTTCCCCCAAGAATATCTGTGGTTTAAGTACTCTCTAGCAACTTTCTCTCTCATTATAAATACACCTAAACATGTATGATGAGTTTTCCTTCAGATATGTGTTCTAGAAAATAATGTGACAAGCTAAAATGTCATTGTTGAAGAAAACCCTATGTCAGTGATTGTTTGGAACGCTCTGTAGAAAAGAACATTACACATTCTAGAAGACTGTATTCTGTAGGCTTATCTATAACAAACCCTCTCTTTTCCCTTTGCAATTCCTCTCTGAAAAGGGAAAAATGACTGGTAAGTATCTTAAATACTATGATGCTCACCAGTCCAGCACTTTATTACTGAAATTCAAGATTCAATATATCCTCTTGACATTAACTTCCTAGTTGAAGAAATAGATATAATTTTTATGTTCAGGAAATTATAAAGAGGTGGTATTTACTGCCACTTCAGATAACTGCAGAATGGTTGATTTACAGCCAACATAAAAATTGAAAAATATCTGTCATTGCCTCATTGATAAGTATTGAAATCCATGGAAACAAGAAAGAGTACAGACATCAGCATTTATTATCCTATAATATCAGGTTACTTCATCTTGCTAAATGTCTATAAAATAATAATAGTTAATTCTTTTGTTTATTCTTAGGGAACAAATCAAGCCACGGGAGATTTTGCTATAGTAGTGGCTACTCTAGAAATATATCCAATAATCTGTAATGACTTGTGAAGTAAAAAACCCCTGAGTGAACTTCACATTTGTAAAGCTGTAAAAAGGAACTGGTCATATATATTGATTGTCCTTTTTAAAAACCTAACCTGTTTTATTCAGTTTAATCTAGGAGATATATGGAAAATAACTTTAAAAATGAAAAATCTATGATCTTGGAAGTCTGGATACAAACGCACTGAATTAAGCAGTTAGTAGTGTTGATGAAATTATTTATTTTGTATAAAGACTGACATAAAATCATGATAAAAACCCCTAAATTTAGTCTATGATTCCTTACAGGTTTACTTGAGGCCATATTGTATTTCTTGTTTTCCTGATTAACAAATCATCACTGCACAAAGCAACACAGGTGGTCAGTCCCCTTGGGCTCACATCAAAGGGGCCACCACGAAGCTTTAGATGTTACTGAAAAGCAATCTGAAACTTGTCTGTCTCTGTTTGTCCCATCTATTGTACTCCACAGGGTCATCTTTTAAGGACTGTCAAGTTTGAAAAAAAAAAAACCAAAAAAACCCTCACCTTGTAAATGGTGTTTCTAAAAACTGTTTCATAACTGTTAACTTGTTCACAAATGCTCTATTTTCAGAATACGTACATCATAAATTATGTCATTTTAAAATTGTTTTTACAGGAATCACTGTTTGCCATCCCTAGACACCAGAAGAAACGGGACTTTGCTAAAGGATAATTATATTACCATGTAAATAACCATCTCTGTAACTGATGTTAGCCATTGTGTATTTAGGAAATTTTTCAAAATAGCAGAAGAAAACAAAGAAAAATAATTAAAAAGAAGGATTTCAGAATATCTCTTCTGAAAGATATATTCTCACAGCTCTTGCAACAAATTCCTGACTATATTCTTATAAAACAGCAGAAAGAAATCCAATCAGTTGTTGTATTCCTTGGATCAAAACATGTTAGTGGGTTTAAGATATATTCTTAGAAACACTGCACATGTTCCAGTGTACATCCTACACTCATGGAGGGGTTTTTTTCCTGTATGAGGAATTTTTGGGTTTTTTTTTTTCTCATGTTAACACTTTGAAGAGTACCGACATTGTGCCTTATATGTGAGTTACTTGAAAAGATCAAAGTCTTATTAAGTTCCCAGTTACTCCACCAATACCAACAGGATGTTTATAAACCATGATTCATGTTGGGTATACCAAGAAGAAAACACAGACCACAGCTCTCTGTAATAAACAAAGCCAACAACACTTTTCAGCTATGGAAAACTGATTAAAGAGTTATGGGCAAGCTGTCATAGGAAGGAAAACCCAACAGGGCTTCCCACTTTTAACAGACGTGCAGGAAGCTGACTGCAGAACACTTTCTGGGTTTCTAACTTTACCCTATGCACTCTAAAATGATCTGATACACTCTCTAGAGAGAATTTATTAAACCCATAATTATTCACACAAAGTTGAGGGATTTTTCAGCAAATAAAAATTTATCAAATGTAGTTTTCAGCAAAAACCTATTCAGTTATTTCCAAAGTTACAGTTTCACCTCAAAATAACCGAGGACTAAAATAAAAAATAAAAATGGAAAGAAAGCAGTCCCTCCCTGACCAGCAGGACCCCAGAGGTGAGAGCACTTCTGCACAGAAAACAGTGTGCTTGAATTCCTCTTCTGCTCAAGGGGCCCTTCATCCATGTCTGCTATCTGGTCACAATGTGCCCAAAACAATAAGCTAGAGGACGGTCTCACTGGCTCCTGAGACACACAAGACATTGAAATATTTGCTGAAACAAAGGGTTCAGTGGTCCTACAGTTCACATTATCTTTTGGGAAGTAAACTCCAACTGAGCTAGGACATTTTAGATAAGAGGAGAATTTGACTACTAGTTTAATTTCCTGATGACATGCTAACATTATAAACTGGAGACCTTAAGACCAATGGTTAAAAGCCAGTGCAAGGCAGCCCAACAAACATCCTTTCATTTTCAGGCCACTTAAGCTTGCTGGGATTTTTGTTTGTGTGGTTTTTTCTGGGTATTTCTTAGGAAAATGTTCAATGATGGAAAATGGAAAACAAAATAAATAAAATAAAAGCATTTCATTGGAAATCCCAAAATGAAATTTCCCAGTTTCCAAACTTTTTACTTGAGAACAAGGGGTGGGAGGTCTGCAGCTCTGGAAGCACTGCAACACTCATCCAAAGTCTACAACGAAGTCATCAATTTCTCATAAAAATCTGCACCATGTAAGCACAAAGCGCTTAAATATACTTTTCATGTAGTTTTAAAAATAGACATCTCTAAGTTACATGGTGAAGGCAGCACATTTCTGCAGGAATACCTTATGTAAAAATGTGAAGGGCAGTTCTGACTTCATGAGAAATATTGCATCACTCTTACACTGGAAAATACTATAATAATGTAAGTACTGTTGTAGAAATGTATGCAAATTATATTAATGAGCTTGTTTTTTGTAATCAAAATTTCTAATGCACATTGTAGGATTCCATAATTTCAGTATTTAAATGTCTTATTTAATTATAACACTTCCTTTTGTTAAGGTCTGTCTGCTTCCCTTGAAATAAAGATTTTTATATATATACTGTTGGGGAAGTAACCATCCCTAAACAGAAAATTACTAATTTAAGAATCATACCAGAATCAAGAAGAGATATTCATGAAAATGGGTAGTGAAACAATAGCCTGAAAAAATTTTACTCAACTGAGAGTCTGTGTGTGGTCAATGCTTACAAACCAAACAGCAGAAAAGTGTGTTCTTGCATTTACTGTATTGCCTGGAGCAGTTAAATTGACCTCTTAGGAGGGTAAACATTGTGTCTATCCAGTTGACTGTGTAGTCAATACCAACAGGAGCAAAGGGGGCTTTTTCCAAACTAGGAAAGTAACTCCTCAGTGAGACTAATTAATTTCTCTGGAAACATCCAGGATATCGATTTGAGATTTGAAAACACTGCTGATGTACAGTAGTCAGCTACACATGAATGAGAGGGATCTTTGATGGAACTTAGAGGAAATGGAGCAAACAGTATTTCACAGTCTGACTTCCACTGCTACACAGCAGACAGCTCAGCTAAGCAGTAGAAAATCTGAAAATTTTTACAAACAACTACTTAATTACTGCTCAGAAAGGCCCATGATTTTCTGCAATCTTAATCAAACAGATTTTTGAGACATTGGCTGAAGATTTTATGATATAGTTAGAAAACATAAAAGCATCTGAACTATCTTGTTTCCCACCCTGACAAGTCCAGTTTACCAGTGATCAGTGAAGAACTTGGGTTTGTCTGATATCCTAGAGATGTGATGCCCCCACACTGACTGTGCTTAAAGCATGAAGGTGTGGTAGTTTCAACAGCCAAAGTTTACTTTACTAACAAACTCTAACTGAACACTCCTGAGTTACATTCTGCCTTAGGCATACGTACAACAAGCATCTGTTTAAATCATTGGCAGTGAAACATTTCTTGCCATATCAAAATGTATTGATACTAAGACACAAAATTCAGCTTTATGCAGAGGATGTGGTTATTCGTATTCAAACTTCTTGAGGAAGGGGCTGTGAAGATGCCCCTCCACACCAGTGCAGTTGCTGAGTTTAGTGTAGGGTTTAAGATGGGTTCAGCCCCAGGACCTCTGCAATGGGACATCAGGCTGGGCCAGCCCTGCACGGCTTTGAGCTTTAAGCCCAGTGATCTGTGCATCACCCCCAGCTCCCTGACCTGGGGCAGAACTAGGTCCTCTTCCAGAGACACTGCAGCTGCCCCAGAAGCCTTCATCAGAATCTCAGGGCAGACAACACAGGATCATATAGAATAGCATATAGAATCTGTCCCATGTCCTGGACAGTGCCAAAGCTCCATGGAAGAATTTTCCATTTTCAAAAATCAAACAGCCCAATAAATGTAAATAATGCAGAGAAGTCAAACCTGGCACAGTAACAGGAAGCAAGACAGAAGGTATGGACTTCATAGTGCAACAGTGGATGGACAGTGGGGGTCAGCCAGGAAACAGGGAGATAAAGACCACCAGTTTGGCAGCTGCTGACCTTGGTGATACTTTGCAGAAGGTATGAGATTGTATGTACCTCTAAGAACATGACTCACTTCTTTTCAAACTATAAAATATCCAAATAGAATTAATTTTGAGAGTCTGGTTAGAGCAGCCCTTTTGTCAAATGCAGCCTGAATGTATTTTTATGTGTGTTGGAGTTTCCTGTTAAATTACAGGGGTTTTTAATGGAAATGCTGACAGGACCTTAACCATTGCAGTGTGAACAAATGAATAACAATATACATATTCTTCTTGCTAATAAAGTTTTATAGCCTTGAAATTCAGTGTAGAATTAGTCGATCGATTCTAGAGAGAATTTTTGAAAGAAAGGCTTCATGGTGCTTTCCTCCTTCCATGATGCGAAAAACAAATCATTCCAGTGTTTTAATTTACTATCAGGCTTTTACAGATACCTTTAGTTTTTTTTTCCCTAATGTTTTTTGCAGTCTGTTTATGACAGTATTAAAGACATAAGCACAATTTCAAAAGGATGTAATATCTTTTTCTGACTTGAGGAACAAAATATCCAATTTTTTATTCATTTAACTAGAATCATTGCTTACATCTCAAGTTCATCTTTTTCTTTGATTTTACACTACATTTCCCAAAAGGTTTCCCCATTAATATTAACATATTTATGAATCTCATTATTCTGATTTATGTATTTTCAATATATTTAAGGCTATGTCAATATTAAGCTATTTGTCCCTTGTGAGCACCTTCTACAGAGTTAGGATTAGAAATATTTTTAAACTTAACATACTGAGAAGGACCACTTTGGGCTCAGAGGTAATATACTTATATAACCAAACTGTTTCTCCATTTGCTTAGTTTAGTTACTGAGTCTGCTTTAAAAAAGGAATAACTCAAGCAATGGAACAAATCACTTTTAATCAAAGATAGACTATCAAAACAATTCTATTTAATTAAAAATATTATGTTCAAAGACTAACAGGATGCTGTAAAGGTACCATACCATCGGATATACTGTGTACATTACCCCACCCCAGAGTCTGAAGCTCCTTTACAGCTTTCAGAGGCCACAGTGGCCTTGCCTGGACCCTGACACTGAGCTGATTTGCTCGACTCCCACCTGCCCACACAGCTACTGCCAGCTTAGTTCCCAGTCTTGAAGTGACAGTAACCTGCTTGGGATGAAGGATGCAGCTCCACTACTGCCAGAAGCAGGTAGGAGCTGTAGCCTATAAGGGCACTTGCCATAACACATTACTTACATATGAAATCTAAACCTGCAGCACAATGCTCCCCTCTCTCTGGGTAGGCATCAGAATGCAGTTTCTTAGTTTTTTTTTTAATGGGGCTCATTGTCATCATGAATTTCAGACACAGATTCCAGAAGAGAAAGCTAGAACTTGGCCTATCCCTATCAATATGGTCATAGCTTGTTTATGTATAAAAAATGTTGTTTATTGATATATTATTGATTTCATACAGTCATATTGTAAATTCAGTAAGAGTTCCCAGACTTTCTTACATGGGTCCTAATGACTAGACTACATGAAGAAACAAGCAAGCAAAAAGCTAATTTTTCAAGCAAAGAATCCATGGTGTGTGAACAGAACAGTCTCTTTTTCTTTGCAGAAAATCTGCATAATACTTGAATTGATTGCTCTGTTAATTACTGTGCTTGCCTCTTTTCTATTACTGTGTCAATAATAAAGATAGAGCTGGTGTTGAAACATTTTGTTATAACTGTCATTTTTATTAAAATCTAGTTGCAATATTCCTCTTGCAACCCTTTGTATGCACATACTGAATATGATCAGAAAATATGTTGAAAGTAACTCACAGGTACAATGGCAATCAATGCTTGGGAAAGAACATCCCTCCACGGACACACACTAGTGAGGCTACCAGAAAGTGATTAATGCAAATTGCTTATTAGAGAAACACATGGACATAATTTCATCTCTTGTTAGGTGAGTTGCAGCTTTGCACTTCTGCTTTCCACTCTGACCTCCCACTGACTGGCCTCTAATTCCCAGGGATTAGCCCTGTTGACTTTTTCAAACAAACAAACAAAAATAATTTTCACGACAATTTCTTCCAGGAGTACCTGTTTGTTATTGGATGATGGAACAAAACAGTACAAAGATTTGGCCCAGTGGTGATTTTTCCTAACATTTTTCTTTAGCTTTTTATCATATGAAATATGAACTTCATCTGTTCCTCTGACTCCATCATTGTATCGCTATTGGGCAGAGCTAAAAAAGACCTTACCAATCCCATAAGTGGCAGAATTTATTTTAGAAGGTATTAAACATATCTCTAATACAACTAAAAAACCCATACCAACACTCAGGAAATGTACCTGCTAAATCTAAAGTTCAAATAGGAACAAATTGCATCAGGTTCCTAGGGAAGATTGCAAGCAAACTTATTAACTCCATGAAACCTGGACTTCTACTGCTTTAAAAGAACTGAAGATGTGTTAGTCTGCTGGTTTTTCTGCATCTTTCTTGCATATTTCTAAGAGATATCAACAGGGAACAGAGCTCCTTTTTAAAGATAAATTTACCAAGTCATAATCCAATATATGTATTCTCTGTATCTCCTAATTAGCAATAATGTCTGGAGAATATATTTTTCTCGTACATTACTCTAAATTATATATTGGGAAGCAATAAGCATTAAGTTCATCTAAGAGGAAGTATCATTTTCACAATAAAAACTTTAATGTGAAATAACTTGGCCACAGCTAGCATTTCCTATCATTCTGTGGTTATGGTGACATTTGCTTTATTAAAACGAAATCCACCAGCAACACAGCAAGATCTACTAAAAGAATCAATTGTGCTGTAATTTATACATACCCCATGCTAGCAAAAGTAAGTTTAGAGTCCAGAAATCTTAATATGGACTTAAACAGCAGTACACATTGCAATGCATATGGATAAATATGTCATAGCACATCTGCCACTGCTCTGTGTTTGCCATATATTGATTGTCGGGCCTAAGCTTTCAAATGACCCCACGTGCACAGATCGTGGGACATCAGAGATGTTTGGCTGTGGGGGTTCTAATCAGAATGAAGGGGAAAAGTATAGGTCAGCATTGCCTTTTTCTTTTTCTTCTTAAATTTTGTGGGCTATAATCCAAATCCCAGTTTTCAACCTGTCTCATTAAGAGACACCATCTGTCCAGAGGGATCCTTCCATCAGCTCTCAGAGCAAAACCCACCTTACCCTTTGCTGGAAGGCTCCTACTGGGTAGAACTGCCTCACCCCTCCTGCATTTACCTCCTCTCCTTTCTCATTATATTAGAAAATGCTCACATTACTTAAAAGGATGATCCCTGCCAGCCTCTCCATAACCACCCTCCTTCACTGGTTATACTTTGAATGCACAGCTTCCAAGACATTAATGCTAGAGCAAAGCATGAACACCCAAGGCTGTCTTTCCACACTCAGAGCCCTTCAGATAACATCCAACAGCTCCCACACCTTGCTGAACTACAGCACCCATTCTCTTTCTGCATTAATATAAAGGTTTTCTGAATATCCAAGGGGGAAAAAAATCCTCTGTGCATTAATTTTATTGTATTGTTAATGTCAGTTTGAAACTGGCACTCTACAAATATATTATTATTTACCTACTGTTATTTCGGTAGCAAGTGGAAATCCATCTAGTCTCTCTCAGAATGAGCAGAATCAAAACCTGGTGGCCAGAATCAGTTGTGTTGTTCCTGAAGGCAGAGTGGGAGCCTCTAAACCAAGACCTTGGTGCAAGGTAGAGGGTAAGCAGCAAAAGTGGGAAGCCTGAACTTTACAGCATATTGGGGAGGTGGAGGAAAAGGAGAAGCCCTGAGACCGGGCTCTGACAGGGATAAACCCCTTCACAGGCTGCCACCACACAGAATAAGGAAGTGGCAGTGGGGGTTTGAGCTTCCTGAAGGAAAAGCTGCTCCCAAGACATCCTCTGGCAGTGCCCAGGTTTTATTGCACTCTGCAGGGCAAGAAAGAGAGCAAGCAGAGGACACCCGGCCCCAAGAAGTGCTGTACTGCAAAGTGCTGTATCTCCACCTGAAATGCTTTGCATTCAGTTGCTCTGTTTCATGCTCCTGGTGCCAGCCAAGAAGGCACCAAGGAGAGAGGCAGTGCAGAGTCAGCCCTCACAGACTACATAAATCTGCCTTCCTGCAGCAGCCCGGCCCTGCCAAAGCCCACCCTGGGCTGGGGGAGGGAAGGTGAAAGCCAAGACCCATGGCCAGAGGCTGGGACAGGCCCTGGCAGTGAGGACAGCAGGAGCCCTGCAGCCCCTGAAGCACAGGCCTTGCCCTGCACCTCCAGCTGCTGGAGGAGGGTCATGCCAGCGAGTCAAAACCAGAATGACTGCTGGCTCTAGGAAAAATAATTAAAATAAAAAATCAATAACCATGCAGGAAACATAGACTTCTAAAGTCCACCTGATCTGTAGAAAACTAATGATATCTATAGAAGAACTTGTCAGATTCCTTCAGAAAGGTAATGGTGGTTGAAATTCTGCTTTCAGGCAATGTAGAAAATTGTTCTGCATAGTTTAAAACAGCACTCTGGATAAGCATCATCTAACTCTGCCTTGAATAATCTCTCATCAAAAGCCTAATTTCAACTGCAAGCTGGAAAGATTCAGGGACTGAAACTCAGCTGCTCTTAACCTAGCCCTTATCTGAGCATGGGCACTGCTATTGGCAACAAGAAGGTTTTTAGGCACACTTCTGCTCCAGAGATGTAAGACTGGATTTTGTGTTACATAGGCTGAGCTCAGGCTTAAAAAAAAAAAACCCAGATATTTAGCTATATACATTACCTCTGAAGAACAATTATAAAAAGCCAAACTGGCTAAGTGGTCACTCATATTTGTAGTTTTATTACTCATTTTTTTATTTTCACTCCAAAACATGGATCAAATTATTTGTACCAGGATATGATGGCACAGGATACCAACGAATGGAAATTATTTCTGAGAAACAGAAAAATACTTTGTAATTATGCAAAACCAGACTGCTAACATCCAGATTCACTTGAGCAATCTGAGAATCAGCATTTCACCCAAGCTATCAGCCAAATTCTTTTGACAGTTGCTAAAGAGACAAATCCTGTGTCTCAATGATTTATCCCACCTATCTTAGTGAATGACTGAATTACTGTAATTCATTTACTGAAGGTGCCTCTTTCTCCATTGACTAGGGAGGGAGCGTAGTTGCTGAGGACAGACCACATGCCCGACTCTAGACTGCTCAAGTTACACAAAAGAAGCCTCTCTGTCCTTTAACCTACTAAATTATCTACAGAGCAAGCAACAAAAGGTTCTCCAAAGCTTACATTCCCTGCTATGGAGAAAGCCAACATATGATCAAAATGGGAATTAAGTTCATCTATAAAGATTTAGGAGTGCAAAGTAATTGCTCTTAGCCTGATGAGCATGAAAAAGTAGTGTAGATGGTTTAGAACATGCAAAACTTAGCATGAGCAGCAGTGAATACTAAACCAGTACCTCATAACACTTGCAATTGCAGCCATAGTGGTCAATATCCAATAACACAAAATGAACCCCATCAAAAAGTTCGCCTCATTATCAGCCAGGGAAAACCATGCTACTGTTTCTGTCACATCTTCTCCCTTGCTGTGCTGGAGATTAATATTTTCCTTTTCACCAGTCCAGCAGAAAAAAAAAATAAAGAAAGAAAAAGTTTGTTTTCAACTTTCTGGTATCAGTAGGGAAACAAAGCCACGATAAAAAGGACAAACAGGAACCCCACACCTGACAACAATGAAGAATCTTGCTTTCAAACATCACACAATTGGCTGACACTATTTTTTTTATGGGCTAGCAGCTGCGTGACTCATTTATGTATGTTTTGCCTGCCTTAGCACTAAGTGGACTGATGTAAATAGGAAGTGATGAGGAAAATCAATTCAGGGCAAACACATTTTTTTCAAGGCTGTAACAGGAAGAGATAGGAAGCCCAGGAAGATACTTGATAGATATTCAACTCTGTAGAAAAGAGGAAGCAGCATGTTGAAGCACTAAGCTGGTTATTTTGAGTTGTTGAACGGAAACGGGATACAGTGCAGAAAGGATGCAGATAGGATGCATTTTGTTGCATAGCAACCCAGGGAATAGAAGCTCCTGCATATAACTGGAGACCATCTGCTAGTATGAGAGGGAGAGAAAAAAACACGTGTTTAAAAGGGAAAAGGGGAAAAAAAAGTGCAATACCAAAGAAGGAAGTTTAACTACACTACATGAAACCTGGCCAAATCACCCTGGTAAAAGTTTAAGGGATAGATGAATTTAAGGAGTAGTCACTGTTTGCAACTGCCTACTACTGTATCTTTGTGTCGAGATGGTTTTCATAGAACCAGATTAGGCTTTGGTGTAAAACTGACAAACTGCCAGTGAAGATGCTGCCACTTAATTCACTTCCATTAAAGGCAGATTGCAGCTTCTTTTGTTTTCTCAGCAATATTTACAGTAAAACTGCACCAAATTTTAACATCAGTATTTTCCACAGTGTCGTAGTATACTGCCTATCCCCAGAGTACCACTCAGTCATCAGGTTGCATGGGAATATTATTCAGTATAAGAACTCCAGCTCTTGGCACACTTTTCAGTGTTCATATGTTTATGTTTGTTTATAGTTTTGTTCATGTTATTAAATGTGATCTATAAATAAAAGGTTTATATATTCAAATTAAAAACATTCTTAACTGATTTCACTAGATTCCTGGGTCAAAATTGATTCAGGATTTTGTCTGATGCATCGAATTGATGAAAAATACAGATAAAACAATTTACTAAGAATAGGAAAGAAAAAAGAAAAATGCATTCTGGTGAGATTTCCATTAATAAGTGAGGTTAGGAGAGAACAAGGAAACGAACAGGAACCTGAGTCCTGCCAGATGCTTCTGAAGCTACCTAGGAGAGACTGTTCTGATCCTGGAGCAGCTGGCACCCAGCTGAAGGAGACCCTGAAGGGTAGGGGACAGGAAGCAGAACAGAAAAGTGACAGTCCACTGCAGGAATGTGCCAGCTATTGAAATGCCCCTGCACAGACTGTGCAGGAAGAAAGGCATTCCAGAATACCCAGGTAAGGGAGAGTCTTAGTCTCCAGATTTTGGTGCTGTATTCTGCTTCTCTTGACCAGAGACAGAAGTGCCAGTCTCTGTGCGTGTGACCATGAGAAATACAATTCTCACTTCTCTCCATCATTGTCCCCCATATGACTTTATAGAGCACCCTTGCATACAGCTCTCTGATACTCCAGGAGAAAGAAAAATACAAATATTCTCCTTATTTTTCTCATTCCAATTTTCTCCTTTTTAAAAATATTTTATTATAAAGATATGTCAGATGAGCCCGCTGTCATTTTCAGAGTCATTCAGTGTGTAATTGTTGAGGAGAAAACTGTTATAACCTTCATATGAAATTTATGACCATATACTGTGCTGCACTGCAGAGCTTCTAGCAACATTATGGTGTTCCCTGGACTGTGTTTTTCCTTATCTAGCAATTACTCACACAGGACTTGCAGTGGTCTTTAATTAAACATAGGTTCTCTTCTGCTTCTCATACACACCACCCTGAAACTTTAATGTGTTCCCTGACCTGCTGGAAGCTGCTTGCTCTGCAGCTGAGGCGGATTTCTCTGTCCTAAAGGAAAACATCCCCTTTTTGCTGCCAGAGGACTGTAAAGTGCAAGGGATCTAGGCCAGCACCCAGCCCAGCACGAGGAGGCAGCAGAAGACCCAAGTGGCACTAGACTGGCATCAGGCAGCCTGTGCTGCTCTTCTGCTGCAATAGAAATTCAAAGCATTTGACTCTATATCCCACCTCACTCTTGGCCTAACTTTCTAATTCATGTGTTCTCCCAAGCAAGGGAGATTTCCTATCACGTTTTGGCCCATGCTTTGTATGTCTCTTAATGCCCATGATGCCTCAGATCTACTTTTATCAAGGCATAGGAGATTATGTGTCAGCACATGTCCTTGTTGAAGTACTGCTGCTTTATGCCACCAGCAGAGTTCATCCCTGAAGTTGCACAAGCTGATTATTGTATGCAGGTGGCAGCATAAGCATCTACTTTTGAACACATCAGCACATATAAATATAAAACAAAATTATCAGGTAATAGCAATTATAAGAGGTTGGAGTGAAAGCAAGTACTCATTAAATTTAGCACCAAAGCTCACATTGATTTTCCTTTTAAAATTCTCACTTCAATACACATACATCAGAAAACACAAAATGGTGTAAAATGGGTTTAGCGGTTTATTTCAGGAAAAAAAATTCTCAGTGACCTATAGCTGCTTAAAAGGAAGGACTTATAAGTTTCATTAGTTGATTAGATTCCCCTCAAGTCTGTAACTTGAGTTGTTTTACCTCACAAAGGGTTTCACCAATACAGATAAAACAGAAGTCATATGGTGCTCACAGAGGCAGGACAACTTTTAATCTCCTACCATCCTCTGAAATGCCACATGCCTCCCAAGTAAACTCAACCAAGGCTGCAGTAAGGTTCCCCACAGATGTACACCCTGCATGTGTGATCCCCAAACATGTAGCTTCCAGCAGAGAAAAGTACAAAACCTGTGATATGTTTCTATAATAATCTCACATTTGAGCTCGTGTTCCCAGGTAAAAAGCTCTCCCAAGCTCATTCTTTCACTAATTTTTATTATTGCTTTTGCTTTATTGGTCAATTTATAAAACACCTGCACACTGCACAGCTTGGCTGCCAAGTACAGCTGCACATGCGTGAAGGTGAGCTAGCAAAGAACAAAGTTATAGCAAAATTCTTGAACTGAATAAACTAGAGCAATAGATAAAATTATGAACTTGTCCAAAGACATGCAGAAAAGAGCTGGCAATACTTTGAGGTTTAAAATAACTGGGACTTGTCCACCTAAAAGTGGTTTTGTCCAGCAGTGTTACATGAGAGCACTTGCAGAAACCAGCTGGCAGGTCTGCAAGAAACACCTACACCCAGCAAGCCTGAACACTGTTTCACCATGTACTTTCCCCTCCCCTCCCCCCCCCAAAGTATTGTATAACTTTAGAAAATCATTATAATCCTGATGATGCTCCCAGGGCTCTTACTCAGTTGAGAAAATATTGGTACAGCTCAGTAATTACTCTTTGCAATGCTCAGCTGCCCGTGGCAGTAAAATAGTTCCTAGCTTCTCCTGCTGTACACTTATTCTGTAATATCAGTATATATTTTTCATCTCTAGCACACCAGAGTGCAGATTATTCTAATGTGACTGATGGTAGGAGTCACCCTCTTGGCCAGCAGCATATGCAAATCTCCAGTGGCCCTCAGGAAAAATCTTTACCTTAAGGAGCAGAAACCAGTAACTCACCGAGGCAGAGTTTCCTGCACTCCTCTGGGGAGCAGCAGGTACTGACCACAGCCTGAGAGAGGGGCACTGGCCCAGACTGAGCACTGATCCAACAGCTCCTGTATCAGCAACTCATTCTCGTGGAGAGGGGCAAATCACAACCCACCAGCAACAGTGAAGGAAAGCATGCTGGTGTGCTTGGCATTTGAAAAATGAGGGAGGTAGAACAGAGAGCTGACCAAGCCATGGCACACCTCAGTCTGTGATGTGCAGTCTCCCCTGACACCGCCCTGATAAGACATGGAAAGGAAGCTGATCTGATACCAAAGAAAGCCATCAGTCCTGTGGCAACTTACAGGCTCTACAGGAAAAATAACCAGTCTGTCTTGCAAGGAAAATGGTTTTTTCTTCTTCAGAGCTCACATGGGATACATAGAATATGCAGACAAGGTTTTTTAGCATGCACCACTGTCAGGTAGTCCCACACTACCAACACCTGTGTATTTTTACTCATTGGTGGAGTCATTCAGTTCTTTCATGGAGGACTGGAAAACCCTGCTCTATGAGCTGTCAGACAAAATCAATCTTTTACCCAAATAAAAACCATAGGGCAAGCAAAACATGCTGAAGCTGAAGTCATGCCAACACAGTAGTGCCCAGGCATTACACTGGCCCAATGTTTTGATTGATTTTAATTGTTTTGAATTTCAAACATGGGCTCCCTGTACTCAGGGCTTCTTGTGACTTTTAAAGTTCAGCCCAAACTTAGATATTTTGCTGTACCAGTCACTACAGAGACATTGATACAGGTAACCTTTCCTATGAGAAACCATATCACATGACTAAAGTAGCCAAAGGAAAAAGTATAAAAAAGCTAAAGCTAGACTTCCTCGTTAGGTGAGTATTACCCCAAACTGGTGCCAGGACAGTCCAAATAGGACACATTTCTGAATAGAGATGGTGTTTAAGGGATGAAAAGCCATGGGTTTTAGTGAAGTTAAACTGATTAAACATTCTCCAAGAACTGTATTAAAATGAGACATAGCATGCTCATGTAGACAGTATGTAAGTATATTTTGAAGAGCTGTCAGAGTTTAAGGCTGAATTCTCATCTTCAGTAATCTCAAGGCAAATCAGGGAAACCATGTGTATCAGTTTTTGTAGTATAAACACACTAAATATGTGTTTCCAAAATGGGAACGACTTGGAAGTTTTGTGATCATTGCAAACTCTTTTACAGTACCAGCAAAACAGAACCTTAGCAGAATCCAAGTTATGCCATCAAATCTCGTGTCAGGTCTAGTTAAACCCTAATAATTTCTGAGACTGATACAGAGAGTTCAATTTTGTAAGAGCGCCCATAGCTCATTTTGCCCTTAATGGGCAATGATTTGACATTTAACCTCATTAGGGCAAATGTACTAATCCTCCAAAACATTTACCTAATTCAAGAATATGCCTTTGTATGCCACAGATGTGCATTACACTTTTCAAAACATGGTAGAATATTCCAAATGTTGAGGGAATACAGCTGCAAAATCATTGCTACTTTTGGCTTAATGAGCAAATGCATTAAACACTATTATCTGCCTTAAGTGCAGTTACATGGAAAGATCTAAGAAGAGAAGTAGCATTCACCGAAGAAACAGGGTCTATTGAATGATTGATGCTCCACAGATTATATTACTTTTCCGTGTGTGGAGAATACATAGGAAAAAATGTAACCAGCAATAGGATAGTTTGAAATATTTTCTTGCAAGTATAAATCAATCTTAACTGCACTCAAAGTATTTGAATTTCCATTCAGTTTTTGCTAAGAGTTCTCTTGGTAAGGAATTGCTGTGAAGAGTCGTATCAGTCGTTCCATGAAGAAGCACTGAGTCACATCACAGAGAATAAAGTACATAGCACAAGTTTAGGTTGTTTTTAACTGAAAACTGAAGCTCTGCTAATAAAAAAGAATTTATTGCATCATAGGGTAGGAACTTTGGCATACTCTTCTGTGCTGCTGTAAGGCAAAGCCTGAGCTAATTGTCATGTACATCCATTTGATATTTGAGAACCACATTGGTGGATGCCACTGGGAACGTTCCAGGATTTTTTTTTCTTCAGTTTAATATATTTCCATAATATTACACTTCATCTGAGAAAGAAAAATCTACATTGCACATTTCTCCAACATAATTAAAAATGTAACAGGGGAGAACACTTAAAATGTGTGAATATTAATCAAAATGCAAAAAAAACCCAAAAAACATTCTCTCACATTTTTCTATGTATCTTAATGAATTAAAACAAATTGCTTCTGTGTTCCACGCCAAACTGCAGTTTTTGATACTGTTTTCTGTTGTCAGGTATGTGTTCTCCTATTTCTTGCAAAAAAACTCCACCCAACTGAATGAAGTAATTCAATTTTATTGGATGGATCTTTTAATTGTTTCCAAACCTCTTTTCTCTCAAAAAATAACTACCAAGAGCAAGTAGTTATAGCATTTTTACATTTTTTGTACATTTATTTTGGTATACGTATACATGCATGTATGTTTACACATATCAGTACCAAACTTTATATATATTAAATGCATTTTCATTCCTATACTAACAGGTACAGAGCAATTACTGTTAGGTACTCAGATTTAGTGTCTGTATTTAGCACAAAATTTTGTTAATAAAATTCTCTTTGCAAAGTTTCATGGCTATAAGACAATTAGGAAAAGTGAAACAAGTAAACAGCTTAATAATAAGTAAAAACAAATTCCTGAATGTTAAGACTTTACCTAAAACACATTTCAAAGACTTACTGAATGAATTAGAAGGATTAGGAACAGGTCCTAATCTTCTTTATATAT
>VZRO01005794.1:514657-545769 GCA_013397915.1 Daphoenositta chrysoptera | reverse complement strand
TATATATATACTGCTTTGTATAGCTAAAGTTATTGCATATTTACCAACTACACTAAGACTTCATTAAAACTGCCAACACTGGCCATATCCCTTTAGGACAACAGGTGGCAGAGAGTTTATTTGCTGAAATAATTTCTCTTATATAATTTTACCTGCATGGCTGGGTTTTGGATTTGGTCTTGAAAATAAATTTGTGTGAATGGTTCTCTGGGATTGTTCAGCTTCCTTCCACTTCCTTCTCAATGCCCCCTCCTGCAGCAGGACATCCTGCATTTTAGGAATTTCAGTTTCTTATCTCAGCAGCTTTAAAAGCATTGTCTGAGTCAGGAGTTTTCTTTTATGTCTTAAGTGTCTGGTATGCAGCCGGCATCTAACCTCGAACACGTGTGTACTCTCAGAGCTATCTTTTTCAAGTTGGTATTCAACACAGAAGGATACGTGTGGAAAAGCCAAACAGGACAGTGCTCCATGACAAGCAGGCTGCCTAGGATACTCTGACTTATTCTTTTTCTTAGCAGTTCTTCTAGAGTGTTTTTTCTCTCCCTTGTCAAAATTCTATAATTCTCATATTGCCAAAAAAGCACACAAACAAAAACAACCACCACCAACCCCCAAAAAACTGTTTCAAATATTCTGTGCATTAACACACACAAATATATGTTAATAGATATATTTATGCAGATGAATTTAATTTCACACTTTTCTTCTTACATGGTAGTTTGTTACCCACAGTTATCTTTGTAAGCCAACACTAAAGGCTTCATTACCTCGATATGGTATATTATCTTTAGTGCTAAAGATCTATCTTAAATGTTATCTTAAAGGCTGGCTCCAGATCTGTGACAGAGCTCAGACACCACACCAGGGTTAGTCAACCCCACACTATTATATTCAGTTTGGTCCAAAAGTTTGCACCACAGATTGTGTGCTGGGGGATCACATCATTTCTGCGTCAGTCAGCATTCCCTGTCAGTAAATTGATCTGGATAGAGACGACTGTCCCTGTCTGAGATTTTTCACAAATATCCAAAGGGAGCTAACGGCTATCAGTACAGGCTAACAGACTTGTGCCAAAATGAACTTGGAACTGAGGCTAAAAATAGATATAGGAGAGACACTGCCTGGCAATGACACTTTTTTTGTCTTCATATATGTTGTCAAAAGTCTGTACAACTTCCATGTTCCGTAAAGGCTTTTTTTTTTCCCCTTATTGAGACTACAGAAGAAATGTTTCTGGGTATAGGTCCCAGGATCAGGGACCAGTACTTGAGGGTTTTTTGCTGTGCCATATGGTCACTTTACCATCCTAGACAAGTCATTGAAACACTCCACACCCTATTACACTGGAGTTTGTGACATGACAGTATCATGGAGACTCAGTATGATAACTGTTTCTGTTATACTTGGCTTAACATAAACAACAAAACAAAATTACTTTTGTAACTTAGTTCAGCCATAACAGATATTTCCTCCTCATTTTGAATACATGGTAATTCCTAACAGTGTAGGTTTACAAGTTAAAGTCTTCAGCTATTCATTAATGAGTCTTAAGCCTACCTTAAAGCTTACCCTATATATTTATATTAGTTGATATGAAAATTTTAATTTTCTAAGGCTGCAAGTTGCAGGGGGACACTTTTTATTGATAAAGTTTATTTTCCCTTTTATAGTCGCACCCAGAGTAGCAAGCAAGCATTCAGGTGTAATGTGGTCTTCACAGATGCTAGAGGAATTGAATGTAATTCCTTAAAAAAATCATTATAGCAAATGCTTTAAATTAACACCTTTCATATTACTTATTATTGTCTGTATCACTGCATTCCACTACAACAGAGTTCTCTCAGAAAGAAGCAATGTCTAGTTCACTTTTACATGCCTGTTTAGAGCTCATTCTTGACTTTCTATTGGTACAAATATAGGCTTCTGCTTTGTGCATTTATATAGCTTGTAACTCTACAAGGTATAAAAGCCCAGTCAAAAGTTCTATGAATCACGGATTTTGTGCAACAAACTATGGCTCCTAAAGATGCTCAATTTCGTGTCACTCCAATAATTAGATATTTAGCACTTAAGTGCCACAAGAAAGAAAAAAAAATAACAGAACATTCAGCAGCATTTGTACCCCACTTCAATGGTTTTTTTTGAGATAAACTCAATGTCATCACATTAATGTCAGTGTCATGGCAAGAACAACAATGACATTGGAAGTTTTGTAGTAAGGTTTAATATCCTTTCCCCTGAGGAATACTTGCTCCCTAGTATATGGAATGGTGTTAAGCTGTAAATTATTTTAGGTAGATAATTTAGTTAATAGCTAATTAAGATGACTTACCCAAGAAAAAGTTGGTTCTGATCTACTGAAAAGTGTTTTCTGCAAAGTAGAATAGCAGTACAGCAAACTGCCTGTGATGGAAACTTGTCTTCTTTTTGTTCATAAAGCTCTAGGATGGCTTAAGAACACAATTATAGCTTCAATTGCAAACATACTCTATATTGCACACCTGTCAACCAACAACTTCTGAATAGCTACTTCTGTCTAAGTTGATACCTGACTGCTCATAAACCTTTCTGTTAAAGCAAAACCATAAAAAAATGTTATAGGGATGCTATTTGCACACACACCTCAATAAAATGGAAGATTATTTAAACACAAAAATCACACACTTGATGGTGGACCACATAAAGTGTATTTCACTAATAATTTGCCAGGTCATTGACATTATATGGCTCACTATTGTACTAACCAAGCCATAAAGGCAGGGTGACACAAAAATACCTGACTCAGAGTTCACGGTAATAACTACATTAAAAGTGTATTTTCAAAAGTGTATTGTCACAAGAAATTCCTGTTAATACTGTTTTTGAAATAGTGAGCCCTGCTTGGGGTCAGTGGATGCTTATGTGTCAAGATATATTTTCTGTTCATTTGGTTTGCCCCAGCCCACCACAGTCACCTGTATATGCTCTGCAACACGGCCCAAAATCAATGTGCAGCTGAAAAACACCTGATTATCACCAAGCCACTTCTGCTTGTGTCCTCTTAAACCAGAGATTCTACAAAGGTGTGACAGCAAAAGTAATCCATAAAGTACAGACTTCCATTGAAGGAAACCACACCCCTTTAATTAGCAGCATTCACAGCTAAGGAGACGCAAGATGAAACAGCGATTTGAATGGCGAAAGCCAAGCCTTCAGCAAGAATACCACGTGCTAGGAAGCAAGGCTGGAAACATATCTGTTCTTGAAAAACTGATCCCTAAGCTAGATACCTGAGGTTTGCTATACTATCCTGGTTAAAATTTTGCTGCCATCCTGAATAGGCACATCCCATCATAGCAGTGACCCATACAGCAAATCTCTCCACACCCGTCTGGCAATCGTTGCATTTGTGTCACATCCAAGTGCAGGGCTGCTGAAATTCAGATAATAGAGGTAGTATTGCCAACATTGTTCCTTGCTGTCCTTTATTTTGGAGTAATTATTACAATTATTTACATAGCCCTAAGGTAAGACACCTCTAGTCACTTTTCTAGTCACAGGTTCTGCCTAACCTTCCCTCCATGCAGCATTAAAAAACAAATGAGGGAAAGATTGAAAATTAGAACAAGCATTTTTACAACACAGGGCTACCTTGTTTAGAAAGCTCTGTCCCAATATAGCACTGTATTTTGGAGTCCTAAGCCCAGGGATGGACAGTCTGAGACAGCAGCAGGAAATGCTAGCTCATGTGTTAAAATGCAAATGTTTTGAAGAGGAAGCATGTGGCATTTCTGATAGACTCGTCTTTGGGGAATGAGGATGCTGTTCCTCTCTGCTACCCTGACCAGCCATACTCTGCTGCAAATGTGTTTGATCAGAGCCGTGCATTGCAAAACTGCAACCTATTTTGCTGAATATTATCAGTCTTTCTTAACAAGATATCAGAAATATGTTGGCTTTTAATAAGAATGTCTTGGTTAGGAAGGATGCTTTGGAGCTGAATCAAGCTGAGTACATGAGGATCAGAGTGACCACAGCAAACAAGAGAAGGGCATCAGAATAGTTTGTCCACTGGTAGATTAAAGACAAAACACTAGTTTACAAACAGGGATATAAGATTGGTTCATTGTGATGCCTCCTCTGCATAGCATTGAGGAACATGCAGTTCTCATTCATTTACATTGTAATTTCCCTCAAGGATACAGTTAAAACAGTATTTAATTTTGACTGTAAGCTTCAGCCTAAGTCTCCACTGCTTCAGTTGTAATGTCTTAGTTTTATCTTATCAGCGTAGCCAACACTCAGTGTATTCAGAGAACTTCATCACATCTCCCTAGTGCCCAAACACATTTTTCCCTAATCACCTACCCAGCAGATTTTGACAGCTTTCACTGCAATTGCCTCACTGCTAACTTAGCATTCTACACTGCCATCACATGGCAGAGTACTTGCTCTGTGAATATTTCAATAAATTCACGAGAATCACTAAAACGTTCCAGATAAATGAAGGTGGAGATAAGAACAGATTCCCAAGGGTGCAGTCCTCTATACCCACTCACCTCTGGAAAGACAGCCCAGTTAGGCTCCAAACCTTTTGCATGCATCTGAAAAGTCCTCTGGAGGATCCCGATCCCCTGGACTACTCCAAAAGACTCAACACTTAATCCTGTGAGGAAAAAATAAAAACACTAAATCATTCCAACTGGAAGGAATCTCAGAGCATCTCTGTCCAGCCTCCCACTCAAAGCAGCTTCAGCACTGAATCCAGAGCAGGTTTCTCAGGGCTTATCCACTTCCAGAAAATCCCCATGACTGATTGCACTTGTTCCACTGCTTCATTCGCTCATAGTGACTTCTTTTTCCCCACACCAAACCTCCAGATTCAATTTATGACCAGTCTTTTGTATTCTTGCCATGTACTTCAGTGAAAACCTGGGTCCACCTTCTGCTGTTGGGTTTTCCCCTGCTCCCATCCCCTCTTTTGTCCAGGGTGAGAAAGTCCTGGATGTTCAGCCTTTCTTCACAGGGCCACTGCTCCAGCCCCCAGGGAGCTTGGTGGCCTCCACTGAACTCACCCCAGTTCAATCCATTCTTTCCTGTACTGTGTGGGACCAAAAACAAGATGAAATAACGAGGTGCTCATAAACATAGTAATAGCTGCTATTTCTTTGTGTAGAGTTATAGTAAAGGTTTTAAACCCTTCAGAATCAATGAAACAGGTCAAAGGATTTTAGCTGAATATTTCTTGATGCTTAGTGGACAATGGCTCAAGACTCCATTGTGCTTGTTACTGCAGAGCTTTAGAGCAACAAAAGGGGAGAACAGGCTGCCTGTTAAGTGCTGTCATTTTGACTTAGCTGTATTTTCACATCCTCCCGTTGTAAATGACTCTACAAGGTGATGGTCAATAGCAATTCAGGCCGAGCACCACTATTGCTTTAGAAGCATCTTCTGTTCATCGCACTTGATGGCATCCAGTCTGAATGTTCTCAAAATATGAACAAATTTAATCAAACTCTTGATCGACAGCTTTAAAAGAAATATTGGCTTTGTGTTTGTGGCTTGGTTGTGAAAACATTATTCAGTGACAAATATTCTAAAAGTCCCATAAAAAACAATCCCCTAGTATAAATCAAAGAGGGTAAACCTTGCAAAGCAATATCACTGATGTCTATTACCTAGATATGATTGATTAGCTGCTTGCCCCAGCCTCATCTAAGTGCCAATATATGGTACCCAATACAAGAACATTTGTTCCTAAAAATAACAAGAAAATTTGGCCAGACCAAACTCACCACCTTTGTCCTAACAACACTTCACATCTGAATCAAGAAGTTCTTAAAAAGTAATAGGATAAAAAGGAACTCACTAGCTACAACTATGACTCCTATCAGGAACAACAAAAAAAAAAAGGTGTAAGGAAAATGCATTGCAATTTAGAATTTGATTAATAAATAGGAGCAGAGTCACAACGGGGTGTTACAGACATCATTTGATGGTTTCTGTACTAACAGGACATTAAGAAATCAGAAGACTTGATGCATCCTCATTTTATCCACTTAAATAAAAGTCTCTGACTGGAAGTTCCATAGACAGCTAATAGTGTCAACCTTTATATAATGGAAAGAAAGGGTTATCCACACATCTGATAATAATTTAAGGTTCAAATAGTTCTGAACCTTGATTGTACATCAAAGTTGTGCATGTTCTCATTCGCCCTTATCCTATCACTACATGACATTGTAAATGTAGGCTTAATGGAAGCAAAAGCCCCAAACCAGAATATATAATATAATAAACAAAAATAATAGGCAAAGACCTTTCTGGAAATCTGGCTTCAGTCAATAATATATATATATACATATGAATAACAAAAAAAACCATGTCTGAGCACACATTCACAAAATATTTTAGTAAATTTTCAAGCCAAATTTGAATAAAATATATTTGAGATACACTGGTGACAGAACTTCATTTTCTTTTCAAAATAGAAGCAGGGGGAAAAAAAATCATACTATCAGCATAAAAATCACTTTCAAAATTCTCGGGAAAGAGTGAGATGAAAATGTTGCTATTTCACTACAAGTTTGGGAAACCTTTTTTCCAGGGTATCTTTGTTGACTCCTCAAAGTGGAAGAACTGTTGAAAAAAGAGCTTAATCTTTCTAGAGCATGAAAACTTCAGTTATGAAGTTGTGAGACTTCAGTTAAGTGCTAATAGTCCAGCCTGGTCCTCCACAATGGTAAGATCTGACAAGGCACTTAGGTGCAGAATTACACCAGAGTTTGGCACTGCCATGTAGTCAACACTGAATCAATCAGTGAAATTTATACCTAAAAAATAATTATGCTAAAGTAATTTCCTTAGCAAAGCCACAATAAAAGCAGTATTATCCATGTGTTTTTTTTAAAAGTTCATATTTTAAATTCCTATTTTACCTTCTACGTGATTTTTATCTTAATGCCTTCATAATGTCTGTAAAGTGTACTTTACCAGCCTTGATACACTAAAATGCCCTCATAAATTGTATTAAAATAGGTTTGTTAAGCATTCCTAATACAGTATAATGCTGGTAATGCCAAACAATAGGTGATAGCCTGAATCATAAATGCTTTTCTAAATATGTTAGAATTGGTTTTTAGCATTGGATGTTCTGGTCTGATAAGACACTCCTGCACTAAGGCAATCAGTCGAAATTAGCAGCTGGCATGAAAATTACTGTACAAGAAATTGCATTGGGTTTTTCTCCCTGCACTCTCATTATGCCTTTCTGAACTCTATAAAAACAGATTAAAGTGAAAATTCACAACTAGGAGAGATGAAAAAGTGGGAAAATATTTTCCAGAATTAACCAGAAGTATTTTAAATTTTGAGATAGGCTTGATATTGAAGAACAATGACATAAAAAGAATTCTTCTTGTCAATCTTGTATTTCAAAACATGTTCAGCTGTTATTCCACGCAAGTCACACTTGAACTCATTGAACATATCCCTTTGCAATTGATCCAGTCTCTACTAACCTCAGTTGTGGCACTCAACTTGCCTTTTTCTTATTAGTAAGATACATGCAAATCTACTTAAATATAGGATAATGCAGAATAAACGAGGATGAGCTAAGAATGAAAGTTTGGGGATTGTTTCTTTCTTTAACCAAAACCGCTTTGATCCCGTTACTTTCAAACAATGAAATCACATATCCCAAGTGAGTTCTGAGACACTTAGTGCTGCTAACCCACCCTGAATTTATGTTTTTTATTGCTTTCAACCTTCTTGGGAGTAAAGTTTCATACATATTTTCTGTATCACTGTACAAGACATACAGGCTGCTAAGGGCATCTGTGCTAAGATACAGTTGTGAATTGAACTATTGATGCCAAATCTAAAACGTATTTAATTTTTAATGGCCAAAAAAACCCTCTTTCTCCCTTGTTTTCTTTCTTAGAACAGACGGACAGTGAACTTATTCTGCATGCTGACAGGTTTTTGGCTGCTTGTAAATCCTGAAAATATTGATCAGTTAAAAATATTTGGACGCTTGCATCCCTCAATTCTGCTTACCACAGCCTTTCTTCCTGGTCAGCTAGGAGAGCACCAGCAATTTTGTTATAATGATAAATGACCCTCATAGACAGGTCACTCTTTTTTACCTAAAGCCACAATTTTCTCCTTCCTTTAGGTCACAACCTGATTTTTCAGGGTGACAGATTTATTACTTTCTTTGTGTGCTAAAAAACAAATCACCAACAATTGCTCAAAATACAGTCCTGTCACAATAACTTTGAGCACTTACCAGCCAGAATGATGCAACATGAGGGTTTTTTCCTGTTTTCAAAGCAGCAAAATCACTTCTACATTTACCACAGCTGTTGTGAAGAGCCATTTGGCTCATTTCATTATATACAACATGTCCAGGCTACTCCCCAAAGAATAAAATATTAAAAACATTATTAAAAGTAAGTCCTCCATAACAAGAGATGTCACTTTTTTTTTGAAGTAAGGGTCATGAAAGAGTAGCTGGCCTGACTGTGAATAAGAGACTTTTGGGTGGAGGTAGTGAAACAATAATTGCCAAAAAGCAAGTGAGCTTAAAAGGCATTTCTATCACATCCCAAATATCTACTGCGGAAACTCAGGATTATTACCCAGTAAAATTTGTCTTTCTAGTTCTCCTGTGTCTCCAGGAAGACTTCTTGTCAATGGGTTTGAGTAACACAAGGGTCTCAGAATGCTAATTCCATGCAATGTCGAAGAAACCAAGAGCTCTTTGGGATATGAGAAAAACCCTAATCCTCAGGCCCCAAAACCTTGGCCCAGCTGCAGTTACCCAACTGGAAAAGTCAATGTGACTAGAATATGGAAGGAAAAGAGGACTGAAGCAGAACTGCACGAGGTTTGGTGCCTGCTTCCCACACTGCATGCTAAGGAACTGGAAGACAGTACCATAGCTGGCAACTCAAGGACAGAGTCATGAGCAGCCCTGGACCAGAGACTCCTGACCAGAGCCTACCAACAAATTTATATTTGCCAATATATAAGAGACGTTCAGGATGCCCACTACTCTAACACAGAATCCACCAAAGTCCTCTGTGTACAGTGTATCCAACACACCGGCAACATTTAATTCCCTATGTTTACTCTCAAAGTGTTAAGCCTTGCAGTGTGAATATTATATTTTATAGGGATACAGGAATGGCCAGGAAGCAAGCCAGTGTATGGCCAAAACTAGGAGGTTTGGATCCTATATACCTGGTACCAGGTAGACCAGCTGTGACAAAAAAAACAATGTTTGTGACACAAATTATGCTGTCTTGCAAGAACCTTATTTAAAAGGCAAAGAAAGAGCTCAGATACAAAGCAATGTCTCCTTTGTTATGAAGATGAAACCACAGGACCATAATCAAAAGAACTGTCAGCTTCCCATCTCATATGGTCTTGGTGAATTACTTAATCAGTTTGTACCTAGACCTATCCAAAATACACAGTAATATAGCCCTTGCTTTTACCTGTGTGTCCTAGGATAACAAAAGAAAATACTAATATTCACCTTACATACTAATAACTATTAGAACAAGGACGGATTGGCTTGGATGCCTGGATGCCAGTTCTGTACAACTAAAACCAACAAAGAGGACCCCAAAGGCAGACGTACATCTCTATTTCCTGATGCAGTTTGCAAATAAAAGCATTATTCTCCTATGAACCTCCTCATGAATCTTGCTATCAAGAACAGTTTAATTATATTTTTCAGAGGTTTGTAATATTCAATCATGTAAGAGTTATCATCTACTTTCAGCACCCCTTTTTTGTGAGGTTGGTAGAGGTGTTTGCTCCAACATCAAAACATTCTTCAAACATCAACAGTTACAAAAATGTTCAAATCATTCCAAAATACATAATTTGGCACAGGTAAAATTTTATAGGGCTGCAACTGAGCTTCAGCCCTACAACCCTCACACTGCTAAAGCTCCTACTGAGCTCAAGGTGTTTTCCTGCACAGAGACAGGGGGAAACACTTCACACAGGGTACATTTTATAGACTGTAAACTGCCAAGGCTGGTCTATCCAAACTTCTCATTTTACACAGAGTTTCAAACCCTGATTAGTTCTGGTTTTCACCTCCTAACAATATACTTTTTACTAAGCTGCTGTCCTTATACTGTGCAGTGTTTGTAATAATATGCCATTAAACATGCACAGTGTAAACACAGAGTGCTGGTTAATGCATAATTTAATAGAACAACTTTTGATAACCTGTGTGTAGTAATGTAGAGTTCATAAGGTAACAGATACGAGCACAAGGAAAGAAATGAAGCAGAACTATTTCATTTAGAAATGAGTGCATCCTTTGGAATAACTCCAAATAGATTCACTGGAATGAATAGCATAGCTGAAACTTATATTAAAAAATACTCTGACAGAGCAAGTGATAAAAGGAGGAAAGCAAGCACTAAGGAGTCCAGAGCTAAAGCAATTAGGTGAGACTGAAAGAAAATCTTCTTGGGCTAAAAGACCTGCTTCGGTGTGTCAATTCAAATGTCATTAGAAGTCCAAATACACAGAGCTAGAGAAAGTTCCAATTTTCGCTGGGTAACTAACATTACACCTCAGTCTTTTGGGTAAAAAATGAGACACTGTGGTCCTGTATGGCTTTTTCGATCTATCTGTGCTTAACATACACATGGGGATCCCAAACTGTCTCATGAGATCTCAATATAATGCTCACTTTGTCCTACTACGTACTTTAAATGAAGATGTTTGCAAACAGGATCCTTTTTTGCCATTCCACAACATATTTTCCTGCTCCCGAGCTTTACCTTACACAATTTGCAATAAATGCAAGCCCCATCTAGTTGCTTTTAAGGAATTTTGATTGCCCTCCCAGCTGCAGTCTTGTACATACATATGGCTGCCTCCAGCTGGTAACCCTCCATGTCAGAAGAGCCACATAATCAAACAAGTTATTTCCATTTCCCCCGATGGTTCTAATGAGTTAATCCCTGAGATGTCTTCAATTAAAAAACAAATATATATATAAATAAATAAAATCACACAGTCCTAAGACATGCAAACCTTCCACTAACTTCCAGCATAAGTTCTGTGTAAGAGTATGGCTTGAGATACAAATCCTCAGAAAGAGATGTAGCCATCAAGTGAGCTACACACACCATACCTGTACTCTTTACGGGAAAATATAGCCTGAAAAAGCCTGCTTATCTTTACTGATATGTATTGAAGACCATTTTCTCTATGAAGCTTTCTGCATTGTCAAAAGAAATTACTACCTTTTCAAGCCTATCCCCTGAAAGAGTTGGTGATCATTAGCCAGCTTTATTCTATTTACTGAGATAAGGTTTATAGCTCTGATACAAGACAAAATTCTCTCAAGCAGCTCACTCTAAACTTTTAGCACAGAAATATGATGATATTAAAAGATGCAGTCTTACCATGACTGCTGCTGAAGGTTAGAGGGACTGACTTACTACAAGGTAGAGAGACTGACTAAATGAGCAAAAAGTAACTGAACTATGTGACATTGTTGTGTCAGTTTATTGTCACTGGGTCACAGAATACTCTTCTTGGCAGACAATTGTTTTGCAAGCTATAACAAGACACAAAGTTGAAACTGCTGCTTTAATTTAACCTGTCTTGCCCATTTTTGCACAGGTCACATTCTGTGATTAACTTGCTCTTTTTTTCCCTTACACCTGAGAATCGGCAAAAAACAACCAGTTTATTAAACTTTAGATTTTTCCCCTTCCTTCCCATCAAGGTAACATGTGAACCTGTACAAGGTGCTTTAAACTCGTAAGTAAACAAACCTTCCCACCTGGAGTCATCAGGAGAAAAATCTAAAGACTTGCAAGCTAGTTTAAACACACTAAACTGGAGGGAGCTTCTCACCAGAGTTGTTCACAAGCATCTCAAAAGCTCATCTGCCAGGCCCTCTCATGATTACGAGCCGGAACGTGCCCATTAGACTCAGAGCAAAATAAAAATCATACTGTTGTACCAATACAGTGGGAAATGCTAAATTTCCTTGCATGGGTGCCAGCCAGCACAGCTGCTAGAACAAAAGTTAATGTTCAGAACAAAATCACCGTGCTGTGACCTCATTCTGAACATGGCCCTTTCCAAGCTGAAGAAGTCAAGAGTAGACATGGGGACCTGCCCTGGTCCTACCTTTGCTCTGAGTTAAGCAAAACCATGCCTGCTAACACAGATTAAAGAAATTAATGCCACTAAACATATGGACAAACACGAAAACAGATTTCCCTCAGCTAAACTTATTCTTGTAGAATCTTAGGAATAACTAATGCAAGCAGAAATAACCCTCAGAAACTGCATATACGCGGGCTTTTATCAACTTAACTTACTTACACAGAAACCTTGGGAAATACTGGCATCAGAGAAAAGTGCAACTACAGAAACCTAGAGGCAAGAAAAATTCTGTTGGCACAGTTGCACTTCTGTTTGCTCACAGTAAGTTTTCCCTAATATTTCTGGTTTTTTCCCTTTGACTCTAATTGAGATCACTTCCTTGTAAAGGTGACTTTGTGCCTCTTTGTCTTCAGGAATCCAAAAAAGACAAGGAAGTCCCTGGTTAGAGAAGTCTGGCAGTTAAAATCACGGGCTTCCTTCCCTAACTTGTCTTACACATCTTGAAATGTTTGCCAGTCTTGTTCACTGCTTCCCTTCCTATTATGAAGTTATTAGGGATTCAACTAAGTGTTTACCAAGCTGTTTGCAATCTTCAAATCAAGGCCCAATGATGTCACTTAACAACTCTTAATGGTCAGGGTTGACAAGGATTTGTCTCTGCTTACCTGTTTCAATCAAAAAACTACATCAGTGACAAGAAAGGTACATTTCCACTCTCCTTGTTAGGACTACATTGAAATAAGGACCATATACACAAATACCATACATCTCCAGAGCATGTTTCTAACTGCTTGTCTTGGTGCATCTTAAAACAAGCAATTCTGCATTTCTACAACAGCCTCAAATCAATGTGAGGGATTTTCACTCAGACTCTCTTTTGACTGTACGCACAGAGTTACCTGATGCTTGTTCCACAGCTGTAACAACACCTAACAACAGCTCAGCTGCAGACAATGAGCCACAGAAATTTGCACCTATGAATATCAGCTGCCACTTTTAGCTACAGCACACATTTCTGCCACTGTCAATCACCAGGACCCAGCAGGACACACACTTGGATTGCACAAGACACCTGCACATGCCCTCTGGAGCCAGAATGGTGAAATCCCAGCAGACAGAGAGATAACCACCCAATGGAAACAGTAGCACATTTAAAAGCCTGCCTGCATATATGAGGCAGCTTTATCAGGGAAAACTGAGCTTTTGGAAGGACATCCCAGAGCACAGTGCTTCCCACCCCCTCATTCCCCCAATTTAACTTCTGCATGCCTACCCTTTAAGGACCTCAGTCAAAGATCATTGATGTCAATAAACTTAGAAGCACAATCACTTTTGCATGAAGGATCAAATCACACCAGATATTGAACCACCACAGGTTTGCTGTTGGCTTTGTGCACACATGAGGCACTTACATAGATCAGCTGTTATTCCTGAGGTGATGCAGTCATATATATCAGAAATCAGAGTTTTGGCTTTCATTTAATGGTCTAAAATTCAAGTTCTGCACAGACAACTTAAGCTCCTGAGATGCAGTCCACGTAAATCAAGCAAAACTGATCAGCTCTTTCCATACCTAAAGCATTATTCTGGCACTGGCTCCTTGCACTTGGACTCTTTCTAGCTTTCACTGTCTCCTCACACGTTACTCGAGAGCCAGTTTTCCTTTTCCCAGGCAGCACAAGCAGGCAATATTTACCCCTCTTCAGTGTAACCCTCTCAGCCTCTTCTTGCTGCAGTGTGTATAGACATAGAAAATACAGCAAGCAAACCTCATTGTAATAACCACACAGGTAAATTCACAAATTATTTAATAAACTAAACATCTAAGGAAAGCTTTTCCACACCTTGAATGGCACTAGTCATTCAGACCATAATAATATGATTTTAGCCTTTATTCCTGGGCCTTTGAACTCCTTCCCACCCCAAACATCAGATCAGTAAGCACTAAAAAACATCACATTGCGTAGCCCTTTTTTTAATTTTTACCTCCTTAAATCTTCAGTTCTCATCTCTTGGCAAAATCCATTTAAACAGGGCCCACAAGTTAATGGTTAAACTTGTTGTTTGTAGTACCATTAATATAGGTCAAGCAGCACAATAGTTACAACTGCTGAGGGGGAAGGTACATAAAGACACAGTAAGCAGTTCAGGACCTTATTACAACATGTCTATCAAATGCAGGATTACAAACAATGTGCCTGATTCATCAAAAAGATAACTTCTGCTGACAGTACACACTGTTCCCTGGAGTCTCTTACACATGGTTCAAAAATTAAAATTGGAAATGTAAACTACACAGACACATTCTTGCAAATGTGAGTATGTTTCAGCACAGTGAGCACTTCTATGCAAAATAACAGATATAGGCAGTGGAATGAATTCAGCCCTCATTTGCATCACCGAGTACTGGAGAAACCAGCAATAGCTATGACTTTACTCTGCATTTTCTCTCAGGTAACCAAGGGAAGAATTTGTCTCACCAGAACCAAGGACACACATTTTTCACCGTGGGATGCACATGCATAATGCCTGCAAGAGGAATTACCTTATGCTTTATTCAAGAATATTCAAAAGGACAGACCTCTATGCCTCAAAAAGTTAGTATTTCAGCAATACTGACAGTAAGTACTTTTTCGAAACTAATGGCACCCTAAAGTTTCTCAACACAGATTACTTATGCTCAGCATCAGTCATTCACTCCCTGCCATTTTAAATATACATCATTCCTGATTTGGGTCCCAAGACCCCTAGCCAAGGTTCCCAAATTAAATACCCAGGTACTTTTCTGGAGCAAAAGCAAACAGAATAGCCAAGCTTCAAGACTGACAGAACTCCCCATGTGTGTCACTGAGACACCTCCCTCTTCTCAATGATTAGAGCATGTAGAGAGATCAATCCAATCTACAACATGAGATTCATTTCCCCCAGAAAAACCAAGCATTTGGAAAGTACAAATATCATTTCAAACAGTTTCTAACTTTTTAAATGAAATACTTCTAATGATTAGACCGAGGCAAAAGGATTTTAAAAACCTCTGTTTATGCCCAAAATCTATCAACTGTAATTCCAAGAGGATCAGTTTTTCCATTGTTAATCTGGGCAGGAGGAATCAGATTAAATTTAGGCAGGATAATTTACTGTGTGTAACAAATTGCAGAGCTGATACCAGGCAAACAGAAGTCATTGCATATTGAAGTGATGGTATAAATAATATTTTCTTTCAGACTTCTGTGTTTTCCATTGTTAAAAATTGAAGGCAATTTTCTTCCATATACCTCACTGATAGAATACTTTGCATTTTTGTGATACTTGCTATCCCTTATTTCAGTGTACTTTATGAACCTTGGACTAGATCTTCAGCAAGTGTGAATCACCATAGCTCAATACTGATTTTAATAAAACTGTTTTGAATCATGCTACCTGTGGAGTGATTAACTGATGTTGCACTGTCCTGTAGACAGAGAAGGGACATGTCACAATAGCATGACATTAAAGCAGCACATCTCAGGCATAATATTACAAATATTTTATGAGATAAAAACATCCTGTTGAACTGCAATTTTAAAACACTGCTTAAAGTTCACCAGAAGTATTTAACAACCTTGTGGATTTTATAGACTATTATGTATGTCTCATCTGGTGTTTTCTCCATTAAATCAAATCATGTCACACAGTTAAAAATGCACTTCTGGCACTTTTCAAATTAACTCCACAGCATTTTATATATACACTACATAATAAAGACAGATCAACAAACTACTCTATCTTCTCACCATGTTCGTGCTGGTAGGGCAGCCCAGGTTATAAAATAGTTTGCTTCAACATAAATTCCAGCATGATAAAGGGATTTTTATGCATTCATCTGGACATCTTCTCTATTCTATATTATAGGTTCTCTCTAATAGCTTCATATGTTGCACTTCCCTCAGTGAGATGAGATGTACTCCACTTTAGCACAGATGTACAGGAAACCCTGCTACAGAATAGTTCCTCCCTATTAACAGAGCTGAATCCTTTTTGTATAGAAATTGTTTATATCAATGAAAACATCATTGCCTCACACTATTGTCTTTCATGAACATCAATAAAGACTTGGTTGAATTCATTTGGTAATTATAAAAAGGGAGAAATCAAGTAATGCAAGGTAAAAAAAAGTCCACAGAAAGTGTAGAGTAAAAAATATAAGAGTCCAGAGAATGTGATGTAATTGCCTGTAAAAACACATGTGACATGGTAGGAATACAACTGCATCCTTAGGTACTCAAGGGACCTCTGCCCAGTCATCCAGGAAGCACAAGGCAGTTGTGCCCTGCTGATGTTCAGATTTCTAAGGGAAGAAGAAAAGGACTTTATCTTCTCCCACCCACTGCCATCACTTCACCCTAAGTAGATATCTGCTGAATTTCAGCTAACATTTTATTCCATTTAAAATAGGGAAATAAGACACTTATAAACCCAGCAGAAACAAAGTTAGCTAGACCAGTTCTATTAGCTTCTAAAATATTGTTCTGATTATGAAGATCTGTGCTGTATTTCAGTGAATTTCCCCTTCTGTTATAAGTGTCCTGTTTAAATGCAATTTTAGGATGGATACAACTAAAGCTGATGATGTTCCCTAAAACATTTGGTAAATGTTGATAAATTAGTAAAATTCCACAGTAATACTTCCAATTTAGGATAGCTGGGATGACAGCAATTCACTACAGCCCTAATTTAACACTAGACTTTTGTAAAACTGGTGTTAAATTCTGAAGACCATTAAGCCCTAATAAAGCCATTTAACAAATCATAGTTCCTTATTAGTGAATCCATGTACCCACTTACGAAGCAGGTGAACAGCCCTGGAAATGAGATGTGGCTGTGAAGAAATGCAGAGTGTGCTGGTGGTGCCTTATCCAAAGGCATGTGCACACTGTGTGGGGAGGGTACCAAGGAGGTTTCATCTCTAAGTTATATATTTAGTAAGGATCCTCCTCTTGGGTGGCATGCTTGAAACACGATAAACCATTCCAAAACTATTAGGAGCAAGCTCTCATTTACAGCACATGGTAGGACAATAGGGTCTTTGTGCTTTGGAGTGACTCTAGGACTGAATCATATCACCAAACTGATTCAAAATTCTTTAATGGCTTCTCAGAACAATCAAATGGCTTCTCAGAACAATGGTATAAAAGCACTTGAGGCTTAAGGAGAAGCACAAAGTACCACACACTGCAGACAGCTTACAACATTGTGAGCAATGAAATCAAAGAAGATAAAGTGAGGATCACCTCCTTCACTAGCCAGCCACTTGGGTCTGTTTGCTTTAAGGATGGCTGTTTCTACCTCCCACAAGCAGAAAGCTGCAGGTCTTAAGGTCCAATCTGTTAAACTCTACCAAGGTCTCAGAGTTTCCCTGTGTATGCTGAGGTCTTGCATGGAAGACTTCATTTTCTTGGAGGTTTCATTTTAACATGTGTAACTTGTATTTTCTAATTAGCTTATCTCAAAGATGGTTTGGCAGAATCAAAAAAATAGGTAATTCTGGGATGCTTGATTTTACACAGGCTGCTCAAACTGAAATATATTCAAATGGGATCGTAGCTGTTTTTATAGATCTCAGGCCAAGGCACCACTTTCAGATATGGTGTGTATTCAATTTGGAGTTCTCAACAGTTACCTCCCATGTATGAGACCATCAGACATATTGACATGATTGCCTGAGCTGAAGCCTTTCTCAACAACCTTTTGCAATAGGATCAGGATTAGTTTCAAATCCTGCAAGACTATTATAAAGCCCCAGAGCTAAAGCTTTCTAGCACTGCTGTGGAGTTTTGGGTTTTTACCAACCAAAAAAATTGTTGGTTCTTATTGTTGAGGTTTTTCTAAAATGGGACAGGGCCTTTTTACACTGCAAAACCACTCAGGCTGTAGCTTCACAAACTGTTCTGCTCAAATAGCCCAGACCAGGAATGGGGTGCCAATACCCCCAGCATCCAGAGTAGTCAGAGGGACTTGGAAACTGAAACATTGTGGATTTCAACTTATTATTTTCAGAATAAAATGCTGCAGAACTAAATGCCATACTGCAATTAAGGCAAACACTATCACAGGAGGTGAAGGAATATACTATAAATTCAAAGGTTAAAAGCAATCCTTACTTTTCCAGACTACAGTGCAAGAGTACAGCCTTAGACTGCTAGTCCTGCCTGCTATTTCAGTGTTGCATGTATAGACTGTTTACTGTGCCCTCTTCTATATAATCATTTCTAGCAGCAGCAGTGCTGTCACTGCAAGCAGCAAAACAGCCTAACCTAGAAACATCCTCAGTATCTGTATATCAGAAGGTTCTCTGTGCAGGTACCAAGATTTCAGATATATATGGGAAGCGGCAGCCAGAGCAAAGCTGTCCACAGGCAGACACTGACAGGCCAGGCAAAGAGAGAAAAATGACATCTACAGCCAAAAGGGAGGGGGAATAAAATCAAACAGCAACAGAATAAAAAACAAAAGATTAAAATGTTTGTGCTTGAAGTAACAACATGTACTTTTATTCATGCTGTGGAAACATTGTTAGCTAAAACTATATCACTAGAATTCTGCTAGTTTCTTAAGTCTGCTGATACTATAGGAGAAATGATATAAGCATTCCACTTAACTTGTTGCCAAAATCCTAGGGTCTGTTGCAAAATCACAAAAATTTTGCAAACTTTTGAAATTTCAAAACACTATCTTATCTCTTCTCAACATTTTATACAACTGTAGTCCCAGTGACTTGATTAAAACAGTTCTTACTAGGATAAATTAGAAAAGGATTCTAGGTCATTATTTCTTTTCATAAAGAAAACCACAGAGCTTGTTTAACTCTCCACCAAATGAAGCCAGTGTCTCTCTGTATTTGCCTAAACACTGATCTCGAATCAGAAAGAATTTCCACTCCATTCCACCCCTCTTCTGTTATTCAGTTTGCCATTTCCCTCAGTGTGCTTTAGTTAAAAAATTGATAAAAATTTATTTATTTTAAGCTTAACAGATGCTTGCTCCAAGACAAAAAATCATCAGAAACATATATATATTGTATAGTCTGATACTCTAATGAGAGAATTCTCTACACTTTCTTGAGATACAAGGTAAGGGTCCAGGGAGGGCAAGGAGACTTTTTTCACAGCCAAACAGGAATGTCTACACTAGCATCCTACCCTCACTCTCAGACTCAGAGCTTGTCATGCCGTTAATATGAAATGAAAAATCAATAGCTATTGTTCAGCCGCTATCTCACATCAACTGATGCCTGAGTGGCAGACATGGCAGTGGGTTAATGGTAAAACAAGGCACAGAGGTTGCTTTTCAGAAGCATGATTGAGCTGCACATTACATATGTCCTGGCCCTAGCTTCTCACCTCATCGAGTTCTCTGTCCCCTCTTGGGACACTAGTGAGCAGCTAGGAAGGGCTATGCATCCATACAGCAACCACCTGGCTTGGAGCCAGTGCAAGCTCTTCATAGGCAACGTCTTGTGTAGGTCATTAAGTGGCCTGTCCAGGCCTCACCAAAGGGACAGAGCATGGTCTTCTTAACTGCCCCTCATTGTGAGCTGTATGAGCAAAATCCTTCCCCCTTATAAAAGAAAATAAAAAACAAAATTCAAAAAACCCAAACAAAACAAACAAAAAAAACCAAATTATCTATCTATAGGAAGAAGCCTAAGACAATTAGGCTACTCTCTGAAAAGCCTCCACATTCTAATTGAAAAGCACTGCAAGCCCCCAACTTCATCATGAAGCCCCTGTGCTTCATTACAGGAGTAGTTATTGCCAGTTCATAGAAAGAGATGAGGAGAGCACCTACAAAAGCCTTCAGGGGAAAGCAAGAGCCAGTTGCACCCTAAGAGGAGGCAAAATGGAAGCTAAAGGCAGCAAGAACAAAGACTGGGTAGGGCACCCACCGAGGGAGCACAGTTCCACTGCAGAAGAGCCAGCCAAGCACCGCAGCACCAAGTCCCATCGATGCTCCCGTGGTCATTGTGCACATTGTGCTGTCAATAGCAGCCAAGGCCTGAAGTCAAGCCAGAAAATCCCAAAAATTATTTTGAGAATATGTCCCCATCCAGCAGAGCTCAGGGAAGGGGCTGCACTCCCAGCTAGAGCTTAAATGAGCAGGTGGCCCAGTGGGCGGGAGCTGTGAGGGGGGACCATGTGAAAGCGATCAGGGCCATTAAGGCCCCTTAGTGACCTGCGGTCCTGACAAAAGCTTCCCTTTCTTATCACCCTACTATTGCTTCAGTAAAGATCTCTTATGTGCATACACGTCTTTGTAAAGACAGCATTTTCCAGAGGTCGTGAGCAGTTCTCCATTTTAGCTGTACACGCTGTTGTCTGGGCCACTGAAAAGCATTTCAATCTAATTGGATTGCAGGCAGGGGTGACCAGAGGAAAGAGTAACAATTTTAGGATGAGAATAAGGTGAGTTTGCAGTTAATAAAGGTACCTGAATATCTCTTTATATTTTCTTGTGAGGTAGAAGTACCCAGAAGCCGTAGTCTGAGACAAAGAACTTAGTTTAGGCACCATACAAACAAGATTTGCATGCCATTGCAAATGCATTAACAGTCTAATTTAAAGGTGGTTCCTGAAAGTCAGGACTTCTCAGAAGTCCCAGGTGCCACTGCTTTCCCCAGAATTATAGGTACTCTAATTCCAGAGCCATCTGCATTTTTTTTACTGTGATCTAAGCACATGAAATAAGTATACAAACTATAAAAAACTGCAGGCACATTGTATAAAAGATACAAAAATATTAATTAATGTTATACTAATCTATTATTCATATAACTGCACTAGGGAGACTATGTTCTTGAAGGAATTAGTATTTCTCAGATCTTAAGTCTACTTGGTTTCTGTTTTTTAAGAGCTGCAATATTTACCAAAAGTGGTGTCTAGGTGACTTGGAAGACAATGAAAAAAGTGTGTTATTTCAGTGCTATATATGCTCCTGAAATCTATCCACCGTACAGAATATATAAATTCTTTTATTATGAAGTTTACGTGTAAAGTAGTTTCTGTTCAGATTTCAGCACATGGCTCCAGAAACCAACCACCTTAAGTTTTAAATTGCCAAGAGACAGACTAGTGTTCTGTTTAATTATTAGTGCCATAAAGCAGAACAATATTTACCTGCCTATAACAGAGCTTAGGAAAATCCACTTATCTGTCCTGCCAGGTGCTACATTTCTCACAGTTATTAATAAAATGATCAGAAATCCTTATTTCTGAATGGCCTTTACCCCACTTTTCTCTCCTGCCCAGTGTCCTTCCTGATGAAAGTCAGCTTGGAAATTGGAACAAATTCTGCACGTGCTCACTGGGGAAATAGAAATAAGTGGGAGTGCTCCTCTACACCAGATCTGACCAGCCACTTGAGCACTAAGCCTTGATTTCTCCTCCCTTGGGCTGGAATGTGGCCCGTCGAACGTGTGTTCCATGTGGTTCTGCAGTTCATCAGCCTCCCAACATCCTTCTATTCCTGGTGCAATAAACGAGTTTCAGTAAGGAGATCCCCTCTGCTTAGACATGAAATGCCACTCTGAACTGCTTTCTTCTGCCATTCTTTCACCTTTCATTAGCATTCAGCTTGCACCTACTCCATGGTCTCAAGCAAAGCCAGTCTGTGTGGTGTAGCACACATGCAGCTTCCTTCAGGAATAGAAATAATTCAGAAACTCGTCAGACCACTCAGGGTCTTTCAAAAATCAGTTTCCTGAGGTAAGACTCAGTATTTCCATCCTGCCTCAAGTTAAGATTTGGAAGGTTTTTGTGGTGGGAGGACAAGGATGGAAACAGAGTCATCCTGGCGTTCTATGTATGTATCTTAAAAAAACCCCATATAATCTAGATACCAAGATCAGAGGGCTTAAAGTTCCACTTAAGATTCATTTAAAGACTCCTGCACCGCTTTCTCCTCTCCTCCTTTCAAAGTAATAAATTCCTGATATTTTATTAATAGTGTTCTCCAAAGAAACTGTTGTCTGTTCCTGAGTGCTGTGTGAGATGATGGATGAGTTCACAACACCTGTTACTGCTACATGCGTGCAAGTAATTTCCCCCTGCCTGTTTCACTGAAATCTGTTCTTTTCTCACAAAGTCAAACACTCTGCTCCTATTACCAGTAAATATCTCCTAGATAAGCTTTGGAAAGGTCCATAACTATTTAATAACATTCTCTTTGTAAACCAATAAGATAGATTAGTGGAAAAAAAAGAAGGTGTACAAGAAATTTAAATTTAAGCTTCTTACACAGATAGACAGAACAGCAGATGAAACTCCTCATGCCATAAAAAAGTTCTATTTCTCCAGTACAGAGTTTGGGTCCCACCAAACCTCATGCTATTCCTTAAGTTAAGGCTAAAAGTGAACTTCTGTGATCCACAACTCTATGCTTCCATCTGCACAGAACGGAGTTTTCCTTCTAAGCTGTCCTGAAGGTTACCTGGTTGCTCATTTAACCTTAAAAAAAAGTGTTTACAAATATCTGCACTTACCTCCTCCTCTAGACATTAATTTATCAGCAGAAATATTCACTGAAATAATTTTTGTAAGTAATTATTAAGGAAAAGTCTCAGGAAGTCTCTCTCCTAAAGTTCATTATTCATCTCCAAATATGGTTTATATTAAATTGTATTCACCTAAAAAGAGAACAGCAAAGTGAGAGACTAATATATTCTGATAAATGTAATCAAGGAAAACAGTTCATATTTTGACACAAAAAAGAAGGTACCATGCTTCTGCTCTCCAGAGTTCCTTTCCAATATGCTGAAGACTCTGAGTACAGGAGTAGCATACACTGAAATGTATTTTAATGCCATTGCATTCTACTGAGATGATAAATATAATGTGTAAAATACATACAAATAAAAAACCAAAACTAATAAGAAATTTTAATAGTGCAGTCATACCATAAGACCAAACAGGAATTAAAGATCAGCTGATGGAAATTGCTTAATAAATTAAATTTTCAATTTCAATACTGTAATCACTGACAAATCCAAAAGGTAGAGATCATCAGATATATCAGATTCTCCCAATTTCTTTAACAGAACTACTGGGAAAAAGGCAAAAAACTGTATTTTAATCCCTTGGTTTTGCACATGTGAAATAAACTTCATGAAGGTGGAGAAAATACGCTGAAGAACCCAAAAGAATTTTAAATGTCTGTGATAGATCAGGAGGAACATTGGAATGACTGAAACAGAGAAAAGTTTTAGAAGAGTGATTTCTAGATCAAAGAACAGAGTTTGCAAATCTCTTTCCACCTAAGCAAAGCTCCAGCTGAAACCAACTGGACTACTCTCAGGACCAGAGAGCTCATGCCTGGAGGGCACCATGCCAGGATCAGTGCCACGTTTGCCCAGAACTTTCCATAGAATGAGGATCATGTCCCTCACTTGATGTGCACTGTGCTAAGCACACACCTTTTCTTCATGGATATGGATAATAAAAACAAAAATATATTGAGATGGCATAGAAAAATGACAAGGAACATATTGAATTCAGATAAACAATATCCAAAATGTTACAGGAAAATTACAAAATCATGACTGAGCTTACGAAATTTACACCAAGATATACAAGTCAGGGATTAAAACTCTTTGAAAATGTCATTTTTAATTTCAGCCCATTTTCAGGGCTTATTTCTTAATATTCTTACATACCCAAATAAAATGCCACCTGTGGAAATGACCATCAGAGGAGAAACTCCTTTTGAATCCGTTTTTGTGGTAAATGGTTGCAAAACAATTTGATGTGCAAGAGTCAAAGGAGGGATCGTTGCCAAGCTTTTGAAATCAGGAACAGTTTCTTTGAGGGACATTAGTCAGAGGGACAAACAAGGGACAATTTCATCACACAAGAATTGGCTAAACAAAAAAGAAACTAACAGTTTATCAATTAATTATCTTCCTGAAAGACCTGAGACAGAAAAGCATGTTTGAAACAACAAAATTAACTTGTCTCACCTTCTCAGGATGAAAACAGGGGAAGGAAAGAAAGGCGGGGGGAGTAGCAAAAACCAGAGAAATACAAGACGAGTCTATGATGTTTCAACCACAGTTTGGAAAAGCTGTTCTGAGTGAGGTCAGTGGCTGCCTTACCAGGGACTTACACGTGAAAAGTTACAGTTCCAAATTCCTGATAAAGCAAAGTCATCAGCCATGAACTTAGGTACTTCAGTGGCACAACTTGTACACCTCATTCCACACAGCCTTATGGATTTGTTTCACTTGGACTCCAAATGGATCACTGCTAAACACATTGAGCTGTTGGATCACAGGCTGATATAGGTTGTCCTGGAGTTTCCCTAGGAGTTTCTTTTCCCCTACTGGACTAGGTATAAAGAAAGGCAAAGAAAGTCTGTCTGGTTATGCACCTGGCATACATTCCTCTGTCCATGGAGACAAAGTATCAGAAAGGGAAAAATAGAACATTTTTCAGTGACCCTGACATTTGATACTGATGCAAAAAAGGAAAGGAATTACAGTGTTTGAAGCCAAAAGCATGAAGTTTCTTTATATTTCCTATGATTTAATATCTCTCTCCCCCACATACGGCAGATTCCTTTATAGAAGCTCTTGAAGATGGGCCAACAGTGCTCCAGCAAATGTCTCTGATGATACAATGGAAAGTTTCTAACCACAGTATCATTTGCAGCATTTCTCATTTATTTTATTCCCAGTCCCCAAAGACATGCCTTTTCTGAAGGAATAAATGTTTCTTTCCACTTTTTATGAATAGAATTGAAAATCTATTTGATGACCAAACGAATTAAAAGAGACACTGAGTCAAATTATTTAGGTTTATATGAAATCTGCCGTAAAAGCTGGCTTCCAGCTTTCACTTAGTCTAAACAGATAAAAAATATCAGTGACACTTAAAAAATACTCACAGTACCTGTTTAACCAGATTTGTAAATTAAGTTTTTTCCAGAGATAAATATGAAGGTAAGAATTTGGGAAATCAGACCTTCCCTCTACAGACTGTCCTCCTTACTAACAGGGGCTCTAGAGGAGTGTAGTACTGCACAGACCAAGTGTTAATTCAGGATTCCTGGCTGTAAGGCCCAGTTGCTGCTTGGTTTGCCACACCAACCCCATTTTCAGACCAGCTCTCAAGCTCTCATCCTATCCAAGAGAAGCGGTTCAGTTTGTGCATGAACTAGTCTGTTTGCCACTGTATTACCAAAATCTAACCATCATGACAAAGTATATAAAAAGGCATGTGCTACTTTACAGCCCTCTGCAAGTTTAAAGAGAAAAAACTCCCACTGACTTCAAGAGGCTTCAGATCTAGACCACAGCGGAATAGCTTCACTCTATTTTTCAAGAAACTTGAAATATAAAATATCATCTGATTATTCAGGCTTGAGTCTGATCTCACAAAGTGTATGCAATAGACTTAATCTATTGGGCGAGAGCTGCAGAGGCTGTCAGTGGCACTGCAGTGCAAGAAGGCACACTGTGCTCAGGCTGGGAGCTAGAGTGCCCCTGCCTTTCCTCTGGACGGGGTGAAAGCAGATCCTGACCCACTCACAGCTGAGTTGAAACATCACCCAGCCATCTGCACAGCTGATTATTAAAATTATTAATTAATTATTATTAAAATTATTTCAAGCCAAACCCTTCACAGCCATTTGACATTCTGTGAGTAGGTTTTGTGCCTCACAGCCTTAGAGGTGAGTGCAATACTCTCTACGTATCATAATCCTGGGATATCAATGTTTAACCATGTTGTAAAGCTCTTTAGTGAGAAAGTAGTATATGCTTTCAACTAAATGGCTACAACCCAAAGCAACTCTCCAGCCTGAGGACTGGGGCAATAAAATGGTTTTGTCTGACAAACTATCAGCAGAGATTTGCTGGTGCAGTCAGTGTAGAATCCCCAGCGCATTCAGAAGCCTCCCTTAAGGAATTAATGCTTGATTGTTTTGCCATCCAAAGAGTGTTTACAGAAGCCAAAACAACCATGCTTGCTGTCCGCTGTGCAAAGAGGTGATGACATCAAGAAGACAGGTCACAAGTCTGAGTTTATAGACACTACGCTCATGTTGGTATGGCTTTTCATCCACTCAGTATGATCTTATGACCCCACAACTTTACAACCTTCCCCTCTCCAGGCTTCATAGCACCTCTCCACTCTAAGTTAATCATTTCTCTGCCATTATCTGCCAACAGTTCTTATCTCTTTTGCTGTCACTTTATAACAGGGTCTCTTATCAAGCTGTACTAAATCACGTGATGGTGCCAAACCTATCACAAGTTCCAATTCTTCTGATTAGAGACTATCATGAAATGAGATCCATGGTTTACAGCAGGTCACTAATGCTGGAAAAAGTACAGAGTCCACTCAAAGACATGCTTGTTACTTTCTGAATTCTTGGATAATTTTTTTTGTTGTTGTTGTTCATCACGCCGACTTTCACTGAAGGCTATTATAGCCTGGGTCTCAAGGCCAGAAAAGTTTACAGGCTGCACCTCTCCTGTACTCAATGCTGTACCCCTTGTACCCAAGGGTACGGTATATTTACACCTAATAATGTCTTCTGGTTCCCACACAGCCATCATACAGGAATCTATAAAACATGGAGTTACATCAGTTGGTAAGTAACAGTTTTCTAATTGTTTTGATGATTCTGCATAAATATATTAGATTTGTGGGTGTCCAAACTGAAAAAATCACTACAATTGGGCAAGCCCATTATTAATTTGCACATATATTTAGGTGAGAGAGAATTTTATGATCTCATGTAAAAATACAAGAAAACAGATGATGATCCATAGAATAACAATTTTCTCTAGACGTAATGCAATTATCAAATATATATAATTAGATAATTAACAGTGTCTTTATCTATTACAATTGATAATAACTGTGAAATTGTGTGTGTGCGTGTAGAAATGTTTGCAAAACCTAGATTTAAATTGCTTCTGGCCTGATAATTCATGTTGAAGAAAACCTCAGGAATGGTTTGGTGTCTTTTCAGTAATACTGTAGTTTCTGTCAAATACAGATTCTTTCTTACAGCTAAAAATTAAGATATGTCATTCAGTGGGGGTGGGCTGGATAATAAAAGTCATTTAAGACTTCAGAGCAGCAAAGAAGGGAATACTTTCAGTAGCATACGGAAACAGCACCCGCTCCCCGTCAAAAGGCATCAGGCACGGGTTGCTCTGGCTGACGGGCACAAGGGGATTGCACAGGCAGCTGCCCCAGGCTGTGCTGGCTGTGGCCATGCCCCTGTGGCTGCATGTCCCCACCACCTCCCTGCCCTTCTCCACACATTTTCTGTCTCAGGCCGTTCTGTCTCTCACCACACACCTGGAGGGAGGTGTCTTTCCTTTGCGGGAGCAAGAGCATCCCCTGTCCCACCAGGCTGTGCCAGGGCTGAGGCCTGGGCCAAGCAGGGCTGGAGAAGGCTCACCAAGGGAAACCTCTCCTTCATGGAGCAGAAGGCACTTCACAAGCCAGCCCAGCAGCGCTGCAGGTTCCACAGCCCAGGGTTTTGCAAGGTTGTGTCTCAGCACAGCAGTTCCTGGCAGGGATGAAGGAAGGGATCTTTGGCCCACATGCAGAATCAGGGCACGCTTTCCTCCTCTTGCCCCAAAGTGCGTCATCACACGGCAGGCGAGGAGTTCGCCCTGATGCTGGGTGTGATGTGGGCACCTTGCCATCAAGGGAAGCTTTGGGACTGTGGGGATGGAGGGCGCAGCAACAGCTGCAGGAAATAGCCTCTAACATAGCTGATCTTTATCTTCTGGGTGGACCCGCTGCTTCTCCCAGGGAAGGGCTCCCACATTGGACCCAAGTGTGTTTCAGTCAGCTGTCCCCTCAGAGCCCCTGTGCTTCCCCTACAGTTTTGGGGTGCTCCTCCGCACAGCTCTGCCCCCCAAAATACATGGAAAAGGTGGCAAGTCCAGCTTCCCTGCCAGGCCTTGCTCTAACTGTTGCTCTTTCTGGTTGCTGGGGAGGGACCCTCTGGTTCCCTTTCCTGAGGGATAGTAAAATAATTATACATCTCAGTTATCTGAAGAGTAGTCACTCAGATAAGGTTTCTTAAGGTGAAAGGATGCATCCCTAGGATAAGAGAAAATAAGACACTTACCTGTGATATTTACACCAATTAAGTGCCATTTTAATGGTTTCCAGAAGACTGGCAGGTCTTGATTCCCAAAATCATGTGGATATGAGAAATCAGATTGGTGGCAGTTGCAGAGACTTTTGTCACCATACCACTTACACATGTGCTGTGTCACAAATACACCAGGATAGATTCACAAAGCATGGCCCAGAAAAAAAAAAAGCAGGTCTAAATCTTGTGAAATTTTCCAAAATCCTGTGTGCTCTGAGTCAGGGGGAAGACTCTGTCTTTGCATGACACTGCTGAGCTAGAACCCATGATAGCCTCCCTGAAAAGCTCATCTAACCCGGCCCTGTAAACTGATCACCATGTAGCTGTAAGGGTTAAATGTAACCAGCACCAATCTGAGGGCCTCTGCTGGGAGGTGGAGGAACCAAATAGGAAGGAGCCAGATTCTGTTCTCATTTGCACTGGAGAGTAATTCTTCAGGAGAAAAAGCTAAAGCTGTCCCCCCAGGGTATAAGAACAATCAGCAGCAGGGTCATGTGCTCATAAGACTAAATCCTATCCCCAGCCTTTCACTTTGTCCAGTCCCTCCTGGCATCTCCTTCTCTTTTTCCTTCCTAACCAAGGCAGAGCAGGTGGGTTGTGAGAGGCTGTCACAGCCTCTGCACCCTCAGCCCACCAGCCCCTCAGGCCAGGGACACTTGCTGCTTCCCACCACAGAGGCTGAGAGTTGCCCTTGTCAGGGAGCTTTGCAGGGTGCACCCTGTGCATTCATTCATCCCTGTGGCCATAAGTTAGTTTTTGTTATAAACCAGTGACATGTAACAGCTTCGTCCCAGCAAGGAGGGCATCTTCCAGCTCCCATGAATGCAAGTCAGACTCTACTGATATAAATAGCAGTGGATCTCTCCCTTGGAGATCAAACAGAACCAGGCTGGAGCTGGAGCTTGAGTGGGCACTACTGGTTGTTGACACCTGCTTTTAGGTTTATAGTCATATGATCAAAGAGACAGCTAGAATTCACAAAATCATAATAGCACATCCTATCTTCCAGATGATGAACACCATATGGACTTATAAATGTTTTTGTGGAAGTGCCATGATTTTTTTTCTTCTACCAGATTCTGAAGCAATACAAAGATACTTGACTAGTTTTATTTTTCCTCTAATCAGCCTCTTGTCTTAGTGTCATCAGGGACACTATACAATTTTTATAAGCATTAGCTATGATTATTTAACAGAAATAACTATTTCATTAACTAAAAAAAAATGGTTATATAAGAGGAAAAATAATCTACTTGTGGTTTCCAACTGTGAAATTTTTCAGCTTGTAGAATACTTACTGCCATCTTAATTTTAATGTATGTCCTCAGGCAGTTAATGGTATTATAATTAGGGCTCATGAGTTTGGCAAAGTTAGTTTTTATGTTTAGTAGTAATAAGAGTAGTGGCATTTTCATATGATTAACAAAGACAGGACATACTATCTTTAAAAGTTTCGATTAGGATTTTGGCTAGCAATTCTGCAGGCAAAGCTTCCACAGAAGTGAACAGTTTGAGCTGTGTGAGGACTGTAAGACATGCCATAGGTTATTTTCTTATATCAGTGGACTTTGCTGTTACTCTTTACTTTTATCAATTTTCTTCCCATTTTCCCTGTGCTTGTACTGCAAATGAGCTATCTACAAAAGGGGCAGTATTTGCATTTGCATCCGATTTTTTCTGTTAGTCTGGTTTTAAATACCAAAATACATGAGGCAAAGTAACAATGATGCCTGGGGTCTTCTGAGGGAGATCTCCACTACTGACAAAGTGCCTCAAGCTACTTGTCCGTGTGGGTAATTTAAAGGTCAGCTCTCAAACTTGTCTTAGATACACAGCCTGAAAAGGAAGAATTGTCTGCAGGAGGGGTTGTGTGTGTCTGTCTTGTGGGGAAGCCCATTAAAACTTCTCATGACAGATCATTATTAATGTCTAAAGTTTACTCACACATTACATGAGTACGTTATATATATTACATAGATATGCAACCTTAATATATATTAATACATTATTATGTACAATGAACAGACATGCATATGTACATAACCCTTATCAAGATTTCTCAGTGTAAACTATGCCTGTTTTATCTTCTCATAGTTTATGATTTTACATTATGTGTGGATAAATCTTGAGATAGATAGATGTGTACGAGCTTAAACTTTTTTCATTATAAAGATCAGCAATTAAATTATTTTTAAATAAAGTTTTCCAAGCTTTGAAACATGGGGGGAGGGGGAAGGAAAAAGCAGACCTAAACCATCTTTTTTTTTTTTCTACCAGCAGATCAAGGTCAGTTGCCTCAGCAAAAGAAATTTCATTTTTAAGCCTGTCTGTGCAAGATAGACATCAATTATCTCTTATGATACAGAGACCCGTGCTCAGCTCTGACAGGAGCCTTGCTGTATATACAAATATATTTGGAGTTCTAGCTCTAGCTCTAGCTTTTTAACTAGAGGTTCCACACTCGGCTCCAAAAGGGCAGCACAGACAGAAACAAAAGAGCCTCTATCAGGAAAGTAATTATCAGTGCTGGGAAGGGGCGATCGGATGACTGCGGAGGGGAGCATCGGGATGGTCCGGGCAGTTCCTCGGCCGCCGCGGGGCAGCGGCTCCGCTCCTGGCCGGGCGGCCGCGGAGAGGAGCCCCGCTGATGGGTTCGCCTCCCCGCCTCCGGTTGCGGGGAAGCCGCCGGCCCCGCGGCAGAGAGCAGCGATCAGAGCGAGCGCGTTTCCCCGTCACACAGTTAGCGGCAACAGGTCCAGGCAGTGCGGGACTAGAAGGCGTTTTCCCTACAGAATTAATGTAATTGATGCCGAAAGGGG
>VZRO01005794.1:496011-509232 GCA_013397915.1 Daphoenositta chrysoptera | reverse complement strand
CTGTGTCAGGGCCCCCCTTCGCCGGAGACCTCGCTCCCTGCAGCCCCCGGGCTCCGGGAGCGCCGCCCCGCGGGCCTGGGGCTAGAGGTCCCGACTCGGCACCTCCGCACTTGTACCGGGGGGAAAAGGGGGAGGAGGAGAAGGAGGGGGAGGAGGAGAGAGGAAGGGAGGAGGGGGACGGGGGTGGGAACCCTGNGCTGCAGCTGGGCAAGGGCTGGCGTGGAGCAGAGGAAGGGAAGAACAGGAAGAGGGGGAAGAGGCAGCAGCCGCCGAGCGTCCCTTGCTCCAGCTAAATCTGTGCTGCCGTGTCCAGGTGCTGGTGTCGCGGACGGACACGGAGCCCTCAGCCCGGCCCGCAGCCGCCTTGTCATGCTACCCAAAGTGGAAACGGAGGCCCTGGGACTCGCCCGGTCGAATGGGGAACAGGGGCAGATGCCGGAAAACATGCAAGGTAAGGGGGGAGACGTACGGCGCTCCCCCTCCGCGCACGCTCGGGTTTCCCTCGGCAAAGCGCCCCTTCGTCCTGCCAAAAAAGTTTGCGGCTGTTGCTTGCGAGCTGCCCCGTCACCGCTCCGCGCCCCGCCGAGCCCCTGCCTTCGCGGGCCAGCTTTCAGGGTGACTCGAGCGGGCACCGGGGGGCCGGGGCACCAGGGCCGACGACAAGGCCCTGCTCAGAAGGTGCAAACGGGGCCGAGGAGCCGTCAAGCATCTGGAAGGCGGGAGCTTTCCCTGGGGTGCAGAAGTCCCGTCGGACACTGCCCGGCCCCGCTGCAGATCCAGGGGATCTCGGTTTAATCGCCGTTCCGCGCAAAGCTGCCTCGAATTTTATGGCAGGGGGAGTTACGCGTGGAAGTGCTGGCGAGCACCCCGTGTGCCACACACCGTCCCAAAACGGGACCTGAGGGCTCTGTCCCGCGGGTGCGGCGCCCACAGGTACCGTGCAGGTGGCAGCAGCGGTGTCGCGAAACTTCTCAGGAAAGAGCTCCGGACTCCGTGGCGGATTTGCGCCCTTGCGGGGTACCCAGGAAGGCAGAGGGATGCCCGAGCTGGGTGGCGCTGGAAATGTCTATGTGGGGTGGCGGAACCGGGCTGTTCCCGATGCCCTGCTCGGGACCGGAGCGGTGCGCGGAGGGAGCCGGCGCAGACCCGCCGAGGGTCGGCTCCCTGCCTTGGAGCCGGCAGCCCGGTATGCGGGCACTGCCCGCCCCGCCCCGCGCCACTCTCCCGGGGCAGAAACTCCCGTCCCGGCTGCTCTTTAGAAATGATCCTTTCTCCTCTCGGGAGCCTGCTGGGAAGTAGGGGCAGAGTCGGCCGGGGGCTTCGGAGGTGATGGGGGCGACCCGACCGCCCCTTTCCTCTCCCGCGGAGGAGGCTCCGTGCTAGCGCACGGCGCTCGGAAAACCCCTGCTTTCCCACTTGTTTTTTCCTACGGGGAGGAGAACTTCGTCCCAGTGCCGGACCCTGGAGCCGCGACCGCGGGAGCAGAGGGGGAGGGCCGGGCCCTCCTCCTCCTCCGCCTGCGGCCGCCCCGTGTCCGCCCCACGCCGCTGACAGGCGGCGGTCCCCGGCCGTGCCGAGGTGGCTCAGGAAAGGTTTTGCCGGCAGTGTGCTGGCGGGATAATGCCCCGCGCTCCCCGGGAGCTCCCTCGAACGCCGGGGCGCGGCCCCTCGCCTTGGCAAGCCGGGCGGCCGGGCCGGGGGCTTCGGGCGGAGTCTGACCGCCCCGGTGCCCCCGAACTGTGGCAGCCGCGGAGTTAAAGAGGCGACATCGTAAGCAGTCCAGAGGCGATGCCCAGCGCCTCTCGTCGTGTTCAGGAGTCCTCCGCTGCCACGGTACTTGTCGAGCAGGTCGGAGGTTTAGCAGCAGGGAAGGGGAAGGAAACCGGCCCTGCATTGAGCAGCAGGGTTTCTTATTAGGAATAACCGGAGCGGCTGACTGGGCTCCTTGTGGGGGGACCCCGGCTCGAGTGACCGCGCTCCGTGCTTTCATTCCGCATATTTTAGCCCCCCGTTTCCTCCTGACGGCCGGCTCCTCCCCGCCTTTTCCGCGAGCGGCAGAAACTTCAGGCGGCCCCGGCGTGCAGGTTTCCCGCCAGCCCCCGGTAGCGGGGACGCCGGTGTGCCGGCCGGGCAGACCCTGCCGCATCTCCCGAGCACGGCGGTCCCGGCTCGCTGTCCCTCTGCCGACACGTGGACAGCTAAAAAGCGTCTCCCTCGTGGCCGCGGACCCGCTGGCTGCGATAGCCGGGGGTGCCGGCACGCTGCGCTCGCCCGGCCCGCAGGGGTGGCGGTCACCCTGACACCACGGGCTTGGGAGGCTCCGAGGACGTCGTTTTGAGCTGGTTTTGCGAGTAACTAACTTGGATTTCACGCAGTGCAAAAGCGCAGGGTCTGTGAGAAACAGGTTTAGTCTAGGCAAAAATTTGCGGGCTGATGTTGAAAGAAAATTTTAAGGGAAAATAATTACTTTCAATATTCAAGTGACAATCTTTTCGTTCTGCTTTTTTAAAGCTTGCTCCTGATCATTTTCGGATTTAAATTAATTCTTTCAGTTTGTGATTCCATAAAGTAAGGACTAGGCTAAAGGCACTCTATAAGTGTAAATATTTAGAACATAAAACTTAGAAGCTGATGTGTTTTGTTACACTTGCTAAGTACCATGCAGATCTGCTGATGGACAGTTGCATGTCTCCATGCAATTTTTTTTTTTAAATAAAACTTTTTTCTCCCTATTTTCAGTGGTGTCCTTGTTTAAGTAAGCTTTCTCTCTAGATGAGAAAAGTTGCAGAATATTTGAGTTAGTAATGCAAATTCTAATTGAATGTGCTATTTCTCCTTTCCCCCAGTGTCTCAGTTTAAAATGGTGAACTACTCTTATGATGAAGACCTTGAAGAGCTGTGTCCAGTCTGTGGAGACAAAGTGTCTGGGTACCATTATGGACTTCTCACCTGTGAAAGCTGCAAGGTTTTGTACAAATTACTACATAAAAATACCAGCACAGAAAAAAATGTTCCAAATATAAGTAGGGGGAAAAAAAGGATAATTAAATAAATCAGATGTATAATAATATGGCTTATTTCTGATATGTTTCTTAATACATTCACATAAAATAATTTATCACCAAAAAGCTTTAGGACTTAAAAGTCTCTTTGAGAGAGACATCTGCACAAATGGAAAGAGCTTGGACTGTTTTGCATTGTAGTTGTGTCATTGCTTTTAAGTATTTTGCTGCTGTGATGTAGTTCTAGAACAACTTTCATTCCTAACTGTGCTAAATATTGGTTTAGTTGATTTACATATATTCAGAGTATTTCTTTTTCTGGAGGATAAAGTAGGAAGATTATCCTCAATGCAGATCCACTTTGCAAAATCTAATGCAGCTTTCTTAAGATTTTTATTTTCACCCTTCCATATTGCAATGTAGATTTCTGTGACTATAATGACCATGCACTTTTTTCATGCAAACTGTAACTGTCAGAGCTCCCTTGACAAACAAAGTCAAGTAACCAATTAACATATAGAAAGATGAACATACCTGTGTTGGTCTATTGTACTATATGGTTTAAATAATTGTGAATTTATGACAGGTCAGATTTTTCATGTAAAAATTTTTAAGGTTTTTTACAGTTATTTAAGCAGTGCACTGTAAGTGAAGCTCCTTTGCCAGAACAATACAATTTAAAACATTTAGTTGCATGGAAAAATTAACTTAGCCCACTATATTTTCACTAGAAAATAATCAATGAGAAGTGAATGACAAGCACTTACTCTGCCTCCAGCATGCCCCACTGGGATGTAAAATCGCTAGAGGTACTCTGTACTTCTCTTATCTTTGCAACAGTGTTCCTACTTATTTCATGTAAAACTACTTTAAAAGGAAGACTTTAATAATTCTGCAATGATTGAAGGATACGAAAGGAACTGGTCAGTGTCACTATTTCTGCCACCAGTGTGAGAAGCACAGAAGGCTACAGCCTCCTTAAAGTCTTGCCAAGCTTTGGCATTAAGTCTATAAAACATAGCACTAACACAAGGAAACCTCCTCTGGATTCTCGTGGCTTTCTCCTGGGTTCAGCTGACTAATTTAAAATAAACTACGTAACTTTGTAAGTGCTCGAATGACATCTGAAAATTATATTACAATGATTTCCATAAAATGCTGAAACACACGTTCAAGCAAAACAGGCTAATTTTTGTGTCTATCATACAGGGATTCTTTAAGCGAACAGTCCAGAATAACAAAAGGTACACATGTATAGAAAATCAGAATTGCCAGATTGACAAAACACAGCGAAAACGATGTCCTTACTGTCGATTTCAAAAATGTCTAAGTGTTGGAATGAAATTGGAAGGTAAGAGCTACAGTCTTGCTGATATCTTCAACTATACTATAAAATTATAGGATTAATGCATTGTATTTTATATTTATATAAAAGTTATATATTTATGGCTTTGAAATGATAATAAAAGGTTACTTTGTATGCTCAGTGAATTTGTTGCTTTATAAAAGAAATCTAATAAGTAAATGGTACATTGCTACCACTTAGCAACCAGTCAAAACCATAATCCATTTTGTTATATAAGTATATAGTTTGATATTTCAAGCTTTTACAGTTTGTTACTTCATTGCTGTAGATTGAATAGTCTTGCAGCTTTTTAGAAAGATCTAATTTAGATTAAACATAAAATATGTAACAAGTGCCCAGAGTAGAAAAAAAAATTATTCCATTTGCTATGGAGAGCGATCTGATTTTATTTGTATTTTATCTAGGGTTGGGTTGTTTTGGGTTTTTTACATATGTTCTTCTGACAACAAGGCAGAACACAAAGAAACAGATGAAATAAGGGTTTTTCTCACACCAACTTGCCTTTGAGATTAAGGAACCAAATAATCTCTAAAGTTGTGTCCTATATTTTTGTGATGCTACACCTGCAAGGCTATTGCAATTGAAAGAGAATAAGGCATTTTGAAGTACACTTTTTGACTTCATTTCACTTTCTCATCTACAGAGAACAATGAAAAGTGTACAATGCCCTTTGAGATAACTGAATGCAAAAATATCAACTTGAATTTGTGAATCATACATAGTTCACTCTAACTTTGATATATAAAATATTAAAATTCAGATTTCACAGCAGATGACATTTTCCCTTGACCAAGGACAAGCTCCTAAATTCCTTATTGTTACAATTGTACTGAAATGACATTCACCCTAGACGCTTAACCAGGAAAAATCAGGCCAAGGAGGAAAATTGTAAACCATGAAGGGAACTAGAAAGGATAAAACCCAGTCACCAGGCTCTGGCAAAGGAAAGCTGTTGATGTAACTGAAGATAAACAGAAAAATCAGCCTCCTGCAGTTTGATTGATTCAATACTGTTGTATTTGCCCACAAGACTGAGCACTGACACACTGCACCAAACATCCTGAATCACCGCATGTGCTTCCAAACTCAAATAGTACAATAACAGGACATGTGGAATCTTTTTTTTTTTTTTGTTGGCATTAAGAAGAAGGATAAAATACATTTGTCTACTCCTACTTTTAACTCCTCTCACTTGCTGACAATGATACAAGACCAAATTTTGTCTTCTGTGATTACACAAAGTTCACCTTAAATTTAAGTAGGAGTTATACAAAAGCACTTGCTAATCCAATTTGGCTCACAGTTTTTAATTGCAAAGTACCTGTGAGGATACTGTGTATACAGATTTAAAATTAATTACATTTACTAGTGATGTAATTAATTTCATGCATTTTGTTTAAAGTCAGCATTCAGCAGCTATACTGGCAGCTCATTTTTCCTACAAATTCAAGCAAAGCACCTGTAGTTTTAAAGGTACTGCAGAAAATGTACTTTAGCTTCCTTATCTACACATCCATACAACTTCTTTTCCCTTGTTTAGAAAATTTGGAGAACATATGCTCGACTAATTGTAAATACTTGTGACATTTATATGAGTATTTCCCTGATAGTGATATAAATCGCCTTAAAAGTCTACTTCATAAATTACCATGGACCAAAAATATCATTAAACGTTAAACTCCTTACGATAAGGTACAGTATTATGCGTATCTAGCATTCATAATAAATTTTTAATGTCCTACTAATCCCTAAGATAAAAAGCTCAAGAACTTAACCTCCAGCAATCTCAGCAGTCTCAACATGTCACCGGGCTGTCAAAGGTTCCTCTTTCAATCTAATTGCCATTGGGCAAGGTGGGCTTGGTGAAAGCTCCTCACTAGTCCATTACATATATCCCACAGTGACAGACACTGCTGTGACAGAGACCACCAGTATGACTCCCAGGGCAGCTGTTGAGTAGGATTTGTTTTAATTATTTCTAATTCCAGAGATATTATAAGCCAGAACAGTGTCAAGAGTTTCTGTTTCACTTCTACTTTCCATGGGGAAGGCAGCAAGCTGACAGCTTTCTCTCTGCACATTCCAACTGCAGCTAAACATTTCCATAGAGCTGTTCAGCTAACTAGAAATCTCAAGGTTTTACACCAACCTGAACAGAATCATCAAAAGGAAATGCTTCCTTTTTGCCAAGAGAAATGTATTCTCCTTTGTAACTACTGAACATTTCACAATTTACATTTCAGATGTTTTGCTGCGGTGGAAGGCAGTAATGGAATGATTATAATGAGACAATGTGGTCTGCTGGATACATCTCAGACAAATTCTGGACTTCAGCCCTTGTTTCTTAATGACATAGTAGCTTGCTATAAACCCAAATGTACATTGAGATTTCCACATGATCCCATAGCAGGTGTGAAATTCCTGTAGCCATCCATTGTGTTTGTCCCTGTGTCCTAATCAATGTACAGAGAAGTCCTTCTTTGTTAGTAATATATGCATGTGACATTTAAATCACTAGAAAAAAGTGACATTTGTTAAGTCAAAATAAATCCTTTTCTATAGGAATAAAAGTGCAACTCCGAATTTGGAAAAAAAAAAGAACAGTTACATTTTTACATTTCTGCTCTTTCCTAATATATGTTTGATTAAAGAACGTTGATTCCAAGTGTTAATAATGATTTACTTCCTCCTCTTCCCTGACAGCTGTGCGAGCTGACCGAATGCGTGGCGGTCGAAACAAGTTTGGACCAATGTACAAGAGAGACAGGGCATTGAAGCAGCAGAAGAAAGCTCTTATCCGAGCAAATGGACTGAAACTGGAAGCCATGACTCAGGTGATCCAAGCAATGCCAACTGACCTGACAATATCCTCTGCAATCCAGAACATCCATTCAGCTTCTAAAGGCCTACCTCTGAACCACACTGCCTTGCCTCCTACAGACTATGACAGGAGTCCCTTTGTGACCTCTCCCATCAGCATGACAATGCCGCCCCATGGCAGTTTGCAAGGCTACCAAACCTATGGCCATTTTCCAAGCCGAGCTATCAAGTCCGAGTACCCTGACCCTTACACTAGTTCACCAGAGTCAATAATGGGCTACTCATACATGGATAGTTATCAAACAAGCTCACCAGCAAGTATCCCACATCTGATATTGGAACTCCTGAAATGTGAGCCAGATGAGCCGCAAGTCCAAGCTAAAATCATGGCATATCTGCAGCAAGAGCAAGCCAACAGAAGCAAACATGAGAAGCTCAACACATTCGGGCTTATGTGTAAAATGGCTGACCAAACCCTCTTCTCCATTGTTGAGTGGGCTAGGAGTAGCATCTTCTTCAGAGAACTTAAGGTAGGTAACAATCTTACATTATATTAACATTCAGTCAAGAAAAACCTACCATTTCTTACAATCGTGTACTTCAAGCAGGAAAGCACAGATTTTGTTTTCTCCCCCACCAAGCATGTAATTCTTTATTTATTTGGCCTGAAGTAGGCAGACTATTACAAGGAGAAATTTGCCACTGACTTTAACCTGAGCCTGTAATTAGCTGTAGCAAAGAGATTCAATATTCAGTGCTGCTTTTCTGTACTTCAGTATTTATCATAAATATTGTTAACATCCATAGGGCCTCACATAAATTCTACTCCTTCCCTGTCAGCACCGCTCACTGTTTGGCTTGTACTCAGGGCTGTAAGCACACCTGTTACACCATTCCACATTCATTTATGTAATTATTTCATTGCCTTAATCAACATATGGGGGAATGCCATTTCTGTCCATCTCCATTCACACTTTATATAAGCCCATATTTGGAATATTCAGTTTCTCAATAGGGTATTATTTTATGCATTCCTGTGTGTCTAATTAACCGTGCAGGCTGAAACCTAAGTAGGATATAGAGAGAACAGAAAGCAAGGAGGAAGCAGATACCTCAAGGACTCCTTTTGGTTCTCATCACCACTGATATATGGGAGATTTCCTTAGTCTAGGCTGCTACAATGACCTCTAGGCTCCTCATTTTGTTGGAGCTCCCAGGAAATCCTCATGCACAGCTTTCTGATGGACAAAAACTCCCCCATCTGCATTTCTCAGACTTATTTTTAAAGCAGCTTGGTGGTCTGTTACGATCAAGTCTGAAATTTCAAGTCTGAGATTTTAAGCCAGAAATTTGAGATCAGACAACAGATATGAACTACAGTTTTTAACTACTGTCTTGATACAAAAATTAGCTCTGGAAAGAATAATCTTCAGCCTCAAAAAACCCCTCAAGGGGATGAACTCAACTCACATCTGAATTTCCTTGTTACATTGCTAGTTACTGTGTCTGTCTACTTCACAAGGCTGGTTTTGCCACAAGTGTTTGCTACTGAAATCTGTAAAGTTTTGTGACCACCCGTAATTTCTGACTACTTTCAAGCTAAGGGAAAATAACTCAGCTTCCAAATATAACAATTACCGTAGGATTTCACTGAGAGTTGGATCTACATTAATTAAGAGCACAAAAGGGAGATCCATTGAAAAGCTGCACTCAGAAAGCTTGCCACAACAGTATGTCTGTCATGACCATAAGGACATGGACTCATAAAATAAAGCCTGATTACAAGAAAAGCAAGCTGTATATGAGGCATATACAACTCCAGCTTCTCTCCAGGTTTTTGTGAGAATGATTGCAGGAATAATTGAAAACTCAGTCTATTCAAAGAGAAAGAAGAGAGGAAGTTTACTCAGAGAGAAAAACCAAAATGCATTAAATAGAGGAAAAGATTGTCACATATTTGCTATCGCAGTTGTATATGATTTTGTAGTCAGCTATAAGCCACACTGCCCATTTAAAATAATTTAAAAATTGAAATTGTGAACATGTTATATTTCCAATAGACTACGCTGTAAATATTTGGGACTACATCTTTGTATCCATACACTGGGAAGTACTTTACTCCAGAGTAACAGTGTTAAAAATGACTGTCTTGCATATACCTTTCAGTGCTAACATTTTTAAGTTATGATTTGCCCTAAAATACCATTTATGATTAAAGTGAGAAATCTTATAAGCATTCAACATGCTATATTGGGAACAATTTTAAAGATGGCCTTCACCTCCACCTCAGCCTGGATTATGTTCTTCAACCAACCTATGTTTACTGGTATGGACACAAAAGATGCAGAATTTTTTAAATGAAAATTCTGAGCAGCTTCTCCTGGTTCTGGATGTATTATACATTACCATGTACATACAGACTTCTGGAAATACATATATTCTAAAAAATTACTACGTAGAGCCTTTAGCTCATGAACTGATTTTCACACGTGTAGAAGGCTTTGCTTTCACCTTAGTGTTTGTACCCTTTGCATCTTGGAGGCTTTGAGGTCAGACAGTTTCATACCTTCTTGCATATCCAGATTATCTTTTATACCTGGACAATACCAACCAATTGCACAATACCAAATACACAACAATAACAACTCACTTCGAAATCCACCCACATCCAAAATTTAGGGACCAGATTATACACAATGCTAAGAACTTTAAGCTTTTCAATTTCAAATGCATGTTTAGATCAGACCCTACTTTTTTAACAGCACTGGGTAACAACATCTCTCTTTTCAATTGAGAAGACAGGAACAATATTAAACAAAAGATTTCCAAACCTTTCCTGAATACAGTTCTCTTCTATCCATCCATGATTTCAGGTTCTTCTGACCAAGGCAGCTATTTCAGATTGCTCCACAGGACATGAATACCTGTGGGAGAGGGTAAAAAAAAAGCCACATAAGGATATGACAGATTTTAATGCAGAAGGAAGGGGAGGCAATTGTGATGAAGATGCAGAGATTTTCAGAACAGCTAACTTCCCTACCTATTCACAGCTGAGAAAAATGTATTTGCTCAAAAAGACATTTTACTATTATTCCTACCTGTCTAAACAAATGAATATTGAGATGTCTTTCACATAAGACAGGTGCATTAGCAGATCTCCAGGATTAAAATTTTAAATTACTCAAATATTTGAACAGTAAAAAAGTATAAATGCAGTTTGTATGAAATTCATCTCGACTTTGTCATGATGAGCGATGCCTTGCACAACTGGATGTGAGTTACTAGGCAGCATGTTTGCAATTATTTACTGTATCTTTTCACTTCATTCTAAATTTTGTCTTACACTCTTGTCTATTCTATTAATATAAAGGAGCAGTCATTTTCCTTTCTGCTAAATGTAGAGATTTGTAGTTAGCAGAATTCAGGAGGAGGATGTGATAAAAAATGCTATCTCAGTCCGTCAGTGGTTTAGGCCACATTTACCCTAGAGATAATAACAAAACTCCACCACTGAGCTACAGCTTTTAAGTTTTCCTTTTTTCTTTCCTTTTGACAGCATATTTGGGGTTTTTTAAAGAGATCTCAAATGAAAATAAATCTGTTTTAAAACTTTATTTTCTGAAGCTTTTACCAGCTTAAGCTTATCACAATCTTCTCACTTGTTGCTCTACAAATTTTCATCACCTCTTTTGGAATATGTTACACATTTAAGGATGTAAAAGGGAAAAATATTGACAGGGTAGAACTACCCACAGCATGCACTTGAATATGACCCGCGTATGGATTTGAGTATGTACTTTAAGGCCAATGTTCACCCAGATGAGAGCAGGTCCTCTCATCTTCATGCAGGATATCAGAAACTAATTGAAAAATTAAAGAAGCCAACTACTCAGGATTAATAATAATGTCAGAGTAAGATCCAAAGCAGCCAATTGCAATCCAGTAAATTTGAATTTAACATCTGCTAAAATCTCAAACATCCCAATATGTCTTGTGAAGCCAGAATACTTTGTAAGTAATAATTAAGTCATAAATTCTGGGGGTTGAGATTACATATTACTTTTTTATTCACAATGAGATAGGTTTCTATCTGGTTCTTTATACACAGATGAAATAATACAGAGGTAACATCCCAATAGACTCAGGATGGTAGTAATAGTAATAGTAATAGTAAAGAAGGCCTTTGTTTGCTATTCTGGAGTTTTTGAAAGCTCAGTAAATATAAAAATAAGATATATCCATCTTATCCTCAGCTAAGAAAACTCAGGAATGCCCTGGGGATGCTAGATTTGTTGCCAGCTGTCTTAGTTAGGTGAAAGGTCTTTGTACAAAGCTAAAAAGAAAATATTGCAAGAGTTCCTAGAGTCCAAAGGCTGCCTGGCCCCAAGGAAGGATGCAGACAGCTTCTCTGGACTGGTCTTTCCTCATCAGCCCACATCAGGGAAAATTCAAAGACTGCTTCCAGAGCCAAGTATTCCTGAACCCATAAAAGAAAGCAGTCTCCGCCTGGAGCAGGAGAAACACAGGATCTGCATTGTAGAACAGTCCTCAGGATACTTTCTCCTGGCTAAGGATCAGAAAACCAACTAAATGTTAATAGTTACAAAAAAGGCACTCAAAGAATGGTGACTCACAAAAAATACTAGCTTGCCTTATTTGGCTATTTTAGTGAGGATGTCACAGGTCAAAGTACTATGTGAGCACAAACCATGTAGTGAATGATTGCAGGAAGAACCAGTGTACCTCATGGTAAAGAAGCTCATCCTACAATTACTCACTGAGTTTGCAAATTTAGGGCATTCATTGATGTCAGACTGTATCACTTCCAAGCCAGATTTCTTGCTGTAAGTATAAATTTGCTCATGCTTACATTAGCCATGGCCTTCAAAGAAACACTGGTTTAGTCACATAGCTCAAAAGGACCCTGTCTATAGAACTTGCACTGTAAATGGCATCACAGATATTTTGGCAGCTCATAAACATAAGAAAAGCCTGACTTTGTGTTACATATTCCCCAGAAGTGTGACTATATTATCAGAGTTTCAGCTTGTTTCTTGAAGTGCAAACTTACTGTGAATAAGATTAACAGAACTCCTGGAGGCTCTTAATTTCTTCTGTGAAATCTATTTAGATAGATGTAGTAATGTAATACTCTATATACCAGCTTTAATTTCAAATTCCAGTCTATATGTAGTTGAGTATCAAGAAATGCATAAAAAATAAGGAATTACAGTACAGAAATCCAATCATTAAATGGAATTAGCACTGAACAGCAAAAAATAATTTCGTGTTTTGCTGGGGTTTTGGTTTTTGAGAAAAAAATCAGCAGTGAAATACCTTAAAATTTTTCTTAGGATGATGAAAGGTTGATATATTATTTAGGCTTAAGTAATCAAGCGCAATTTGATAACTCAAAGTGCTTTTGGACTTTGTAGTGTGTGTTTATCAGGACAGGAAATGAAACTCACATAGCTGATGAAATAAAATTTCTGCAGTGTTCTTTCAATCAGGGAAGCTGCCAGAAACTAGGTGCAGGACTACCCTTAATATCCGTAATCAGATTAGTTAATATTTTGTCGTGTGTAACTGCTGATTTTTAGCCTGGCTTCAGTCTATCTGGATCTAAGAAAAGTATTCCTCAAACATTTAAAAATGTAGAGGAACACATTGATAGAATAATCTTCATTATGATCTTCTGTCTCTTCTCTGAACAAAGGCTGTGACTAAACACTGTAATTCAGCATTTGGGCATGGCATTTTGCAGCCTTTCTAAAGAGTTTGCTCAGTGCTGGCACGTTTTTTAGGCATAAAGGGACAGATTACATTCTCTTATGCCCTTCCATGTCACAGCTGGTACTTTTGTTTCACTGTCCTGTAGGATGTTATCACCCCTGATAGCAGGAGACTGAGTTTAGTGCCTCTGGATTAGTAATTTTCTATCTAATACCCCGTTAAGCATCATGCTGTGGCTAAGAACCATGTTCCAGGCAGGTTATTGGAAGCACTGCCACTCCCCTGCACTTGAGCACCTGC
>VZRO01005794.1:373057-494371 GCA_013397915.1 Daphoenositta chrysoptera | reverse complement strand
GGGGTCGGGGCTGGCAGCCCGAGGCGCCGCTGCAGCGCGGGCAGGGCCGGGCCGGGCCGGCGTGTGGCGGGGCCGTGCCCAGCCCCGGGCTCCAGACTCGAGGGGCTGAGGGGCTCCAGCGGCCCTCCCCGGCAAGGGCCCGCTCACTTCCCTGCGGCCCCCGCGGAGGGGCTGGGCGGGCTGCGTGCCCCTGGCCAGCCCCGCCGGAGCTCCTGTGTGACACGGGGACAGGGACACGGGCGCCGGCCGAGCCGCGGGTGCCAGGGGCTCTCGGCAGAGCTGCCGCCCTCACCTCATCCTGTGCGCGTACGACTGNGGCACGTTTTTTAGGCATAAAGGGACAGATTACATTCTCTTATGCCCTTCCATGTCACAGCTGGTACTTTTGTTTCACTGTCCTGTAGGATGTTATCACCCCTGATAGCAGGAGACTGAGTTTAGTGCCTCTGGATTAGTAATTTTCTATCTAATACCCCGTTAAGCATCATGCTGTGGCTAAGAACCATGTTCCAGGTAGGTGTTATTGGAAGCACTGCCACTCCTGCACTTGAGTGCACCTGCCCCCAGCAGCTCACCAGCAAAGTTACCCAGGTTGCTGTGAATAGCCATGGAGCAGGAACAAAGTTTTGTTACTTACTAGAGAAAATGTGAGCAAGCAACAATTGCAAAAGCTGCCAGCCACTAAGCAGAGATATAATAGCCTGATGTATGGACACAAGGAATTACATAGCTACAGCCACTCCTGCTACAAGTCCTGAAGCAGACACTGAGTTAATCTGAGTTTGAGGTACTGGTTACATGAAACAGAAGTTTAACATTACAGTTTAATTGTTTTCCTTCAAAGTGTAAGCTTCCAATTTTAGTTTGACAATTGCCAGCAGTGACATAGAAAGATTACTTGGGTGTGTTAGCAAATGTATATCACATTGCTGTAGGGCAAGATGAAAAACCAGTGCTCCTTAGATCTTGCTTGCTGTGAGTACTCCAAAGTGATGTTAAAGTTAACTCCAACAATAACTGCTGTACTAAGAAACTGAACAGGGAATGCTCAGCCATGTTGACAGTCTATTGTATTTTCAGACAATTTTTAGCTGTTATTTTCTGCTGCGAAGGCCTGATCATTTTGCCAAATTATGGACAGCTTTACACATTAAAAATCAAACTATTCCAGTCTCTTGGAAAAATCAGATATATTGTCTGATTTCACTTAGCAAAGTCACATTTTTTATTGTCAGAATTACAGATCTTCACTTGCAAAGATCTCCACTTTTTGCAAGCTTTTCCTTAAAAACAACCCAAAAAAGAGCCATTTTCCATCTGCAAATTATGAAATTTTGTATAACCAGGCTGTAGATCTTACTGCAGGAAGAGAACTTGTTTCATTCCAATCCCAAATGCATCACTCAGATCTAGCACTTGTATATGATACGTGTACCATATTTCTGTTCTACGGGATGGTTCCCAGTTACAGTGGAAGTTTGCCTCTATAAATTTATCAGTTCTGGTCAGATTTAAGGATGTTCTGTTAACCTGTAGCCCTTAGGATCACCTACAGTAAGGATGAAACCCCAGCCATACATAAGTTGCTTACAGACTTCCTATTAAGACCTGCTGAAGCCGTATCATATAAAAGGATGTTCTTCTATACCACCATATGAAAGAACCTTGTAGAAGCACACTATCTGAACAAAACATACCTAGAAGAGTAAGAAACTGTGTAGTTCCTCACCATGAATGTTATTGGTGCTGCCTTAAATAGCACCACAAATACGTTTTCCACAACACTCAGTCATCAGACTCATTACTGGAGAGAAGGCCTAAATCTGAGAGTTTTCAAACTGTGCTGCAAATCGTAAGATCACTCAGAACAGGTTAGGCATCTAATACAGCTATCTAAGCACAGGAATATATGAAAGGATTTAAGTATTTTCCATTCCAGCACAGTTTTATTCAGAGCTGAAGTTGGATAAATCACAACACACCATCTTAGGCCATTATAAAATGGATTTGAAACCTTTGCTCTCCACGCACCGCAGAAACTGCCGGGCACGGCAGCCCCATTGCTTCAGCCTGACTGAGGGGCAGGGGCTGCCATCCCCCCACACGGGACAATCCCACTCCACCTCCCTCACAGAGAGCCTTGGGAGCCCCAAGGACAAGGTAGGATTGGAAGGGACGAGACAAGGGCACTTACGGGCAGTGTGGGAGCCCAGCGAGGGCTGGTCCTTGGCTGGAGCTCGAATGGCGCCGTGGGTGAGGCCCAGGTGGGGCCTGAGGGGTGTTGGGGCTGGCAGGTGAGGCGAGGGGCTGTGCCCAGCGCAGGCATCCGCAAATAACATGGGAGAAAAGCCGAAAAAAAGCGGCTACCTCGGGCCACGGCTCTGCCGCTCTCGCACGTTCCTGCTCCTGGCCTGAGGCTGGCTCTGGGCCGTGTGAAGGGGTCGGGGCTGGCAGCCCGAGGCGCCGCTGCAGCGCGGGCAGGGCCGGGCCGGGCCGGCGTGTGGCGGGGCCGTGCCCAGCCCCGGGCTCCAGACTCGAGGGGCTGAGGGGCTCCAGCGGCCCTCCCCGGCAAGGGCCCGCTCACTTCCCTGCGGCCCCCGCGGAGGGGCTGGGCGGGCTGCGTGCCCCTGGCCAGCCCCGCCGGAGCTCCTGTGTGACACGGGGACAGGGACACGGGCGCCGGCCGAGCCGCGGGTGCCAGGGGCTCTCGGCAGAGCTGCCGCCCTCACCTCAGCCTGTGCGCGTCCGACTGCGCGGCAGCATCCAGCGAAGGAGAGAGCCTTGCTGCTGAAACGTGAACCACCAGTTAGTTTTGCTCTAACATTTCCCCAAAGCCAACTGCTTTCAATAAAGTTGAAAGGCACGCATCAAATTTTTCCTGAAAATGTTATTTGCTGTTTTGAAATAAGGACTGAAAGTTGTTGCTACTGGCATCACTACAGTCACATTTTCAGTGCAACTGCCAAAGAAACAAAAGGGCAGATTTAAGAAGGAATGAAGGAAAACTAAGAAAGTGGTAAAATACGGTGCAGGTGGGAAAATGAAGACGTAATTTTATGTAGACATTCTCAATGTCTTTTTTCCACTTCTGTAACCTGTGGAAGTTCAGTTATAGCTGGCTAGGAAAAAACAAGGGTAGTCTGGGAAAAAAATATTTAACACTGTGTCTTGGAAACACCCCACTCATTAAAGCAACCATTACTGACAAAAAAGGATAAATTAGTAAAATAAAATACCAAGTAATAGTACTGCAGTGAAAAAAAGAAATTTCATTTTGTCTTATTCTGGAGTTTTCTGTCATACTCATCACTTGGAGAGGGAAAGAAACTAAAATCTGTTTTCGGAAATTCAGAAATAGAAAAAATGCTTTTACATCTAAATACAGCTCTTGCATTTGTTGAAAGAAAAGTTACTTTGATATTTGTTGCTAAATAAAATCTTGGATCAAGTAAAATTAATTAAAAAATTAGTTAAGGCAACAATAAACACAGGAAATATACATGAATAAAGTGTTCTAAAAGTCAGGCAACTCTTTTAAGACTATAAATATCACCTAAGCAAGGCCACTATAATTAGCAAAGGGTGAACAAAAGAAGACATCCCGAAATAGATGGGGAGGGGGGAGGCTGGGAGGGTGAAATGTCTTGGTTAACCTTATTTGAGTGTTCTTTCCATAGCATAGGAAATGGTTCCAGCTAGCTCATGAGTTCTGTTGGTATTAACTGATTTTAAAAGGACATTTCCATGTTGTCTTTATGCCAAGGAAATTCTTTTACTGGCGTGTTCGCTGAGTACAGGAAACATCACCCTGACTAAGTGACACTGAATGTGACGAAGAATTGTATCTTTGTTCTGGTGTTACAGTCAACACCGTCTCTTTGTTTCATCTGGATACCTCCTGGTATTTATTGGGGAATACTTACTGCAGTCTCCCAGTTTGTCCTGAGTAAGGAGCAGACCGGTGGTGCTGAGTCATAATCCCTCTCCACTCAAGAAGCAGCTTTCTGCATCCCTCAGGCAACTGATTAGTCTGAGGGATGATCCAGCACTTCAGGGGAGGCAGACAGGGCTGTCTAGTCACATGCTAATCTGCTTCATCCCTCTTCAAGGTATGGGCAGAAAAGGCTAACAGTGATGGGAACTTCCCTTAGCTCCATGCTACGGCCAGAATTTGCTGTGCAAGGAAATAAATGTAACTGCTGTAACTGCTTGCTCACCTAAATAGAGAGCTGAACAAATCAGCTTGAATATAGTATTTTTCAGTGTAAGTTAGGCTGTGCTTATGGACCCAGTCTTGTACTGTGTTTCAGAGGAAGCTTTACTGTAACCAATGAGAATTTTGGCCGAATAAGAAGTCAAAAGTTAAGATCTTGAATACTGTATTTCCATTTTCACTCATAGCATTTGCCTTTTTTTTTTCTGTAAAGCTGCATGTGTCAAGCATTTAAATTTCATTTGTTACATGTTACTTCTGAATGCCCTATTTGTTATCCATTTTCTCTTTTCTCTTTCTTGGGAATTGTGCTAGTGCTGCGGCCACTACATAGGCAGCAGCAACTGCGATTATTTGTGGCACTGGGCTTCGCTGACCTTTTTCTTAAAAAAGTCAGAGGTTTCAGTGACAAGCCCTCAAAATCTTTGTGCATGTTTTCTGGAAAAGGTGGAAATATTTGAGGAAATGGTTCACAGTGTGTGGGTCGTAGAGGCCAGCAGTCACCATATTGATACTTCTGGAGCTCAGTAAAAATTGCAATAAAACCACAAAGATACTTAATTGTAAGTATTAACTTTCCTTCAGGTAACAGCAAAAACATGTAGAAAGAATAACAGGTGACAGTTGCCCAAAGTTTCTGTGTCTGCTCCCATTTGTCTGCACAGTGGTTTTAGGGCATAACAACCCTGTCCTTAGCATTGTGGGAGATGGCAGGGATGAGTAGACTGGCTGCTGGGAGACATGAGACTAAATTAGGTGGTGGTGCAAATCCTCTAGTGTGCAACTGGAAGCCAAGACTAATGTGTAGCTCATACCCAGGTCACTATAGCATAAAATCATTTCAGTTTCTTTTTCAACAATTCCACAGTCACTGATATACCTTCTATCTACATATGGAGAGAAGAGCAGGAGATGGAAAGCCAGCTGCTCACAAACAAATACTACTGGAGTATTGTTTGGGTTAGTACATATCATACTCATGAAAAACAAGAACAGGTAATTTTCTGCATCTGAGGCCAAGACCTAGATTGTCCTAACACGATTTGGAATATTTGCCATATTGCTAAGATTCTACCTAGACTTTCAAGTCTTTGAGAAGTCCAAAATTGCTGTAAGGAATAGCACTGCCTTTTGAGTGCCAGACTTTGAAAATAATGGTCCTTGTTTATAGTACAGTGAATAAACAACAAGAATATTAACAACAGCAACAATAGTAATAACTTTAAGTAGAAAGAAGCACATGGCAATTGGTTTACATTGGTTTGGACCCATCATTCACAAGATAGGTTCTCATTTGGCAAGCGTGGTCAAGGACAATGCTGTCTCCTGACTAGGAATGAACTTTCAGGGAGAGTGTTCCCAGTAGGAAGGGTTAGACCTCAAAGCGAGTATTTACATGAGTAGCTCATTTGGTAACGTTGAACCACATTTATTTTTAATTTGCATGCCTCTCCTTTAAGTCATACCCTTCTCCTCTTGACTTCAGTGGGAGCTCCACATGTTTTGCCTTTGATTCCGCTGCATGCTGGCAACTCTAATTAGTGTTAACAGGAGTTCAGTGGAGTTTCTTGTTCTCCTTCTTTCCCTGTAAAAGAGTTTACAGATCAGGAGCTGGAGCTTTATCAAACTGATACATGGTGGCTATCAAGAATGTATCTTCATTTCTTCTTTCTCCCAGACAAAGTAGAACTTAACCTTTTTCTAACAACAGTGGCATAACTATGAGAAAAGTGACATTGATCATTCTAACAAGCTCCCTTTAGTTTTGAAAAAATAGCTTAGTATTGTCTTTGATTTTTTAACAGTAGTAATTTCAGCTGGTTAACACAGCCTTACCGTCTAAATGGCTATCATAGTAACTTGGTGCAGTAAATATGAGTTAGAACAGCTCAATTCTCTAGGGCTAGAGCCTGCAATTCAAACTAAACCTCAGTCTGCTCTGCCTTATAGAAACTGCTTTGATTTTCCAAGATATCTTCTATAGGGACACAATGCTACATTTTCAGCAAGACTGGGAGAATATGGTCCTTTTTTGTAATGCTTCTCGTTTTATTAAGAATAAACACCCCCTAGCATACCCTCATCATAAAACATCACATTGTGAAAACAGAAATACTGTTTCATTTTGAGATTTTAATCTCAGACTTTCATACCCATGTGCATGGACAGACAAAATGAGCAGGAGCCACTTTTCTCCTTCCTAAGAACTGTTGCATCTGGCCTCCTATGTTCACATAATCCTCCTTCCAATATTTCAAAAGACACAGAACTTCCCAGCATGATGATAAAGTTTTCCTGTGTTCCAATAATAAAAGTTGAATGTACCAGTAATTTCCAGTTCCTCTGTGGTTGGGCAGCCTGTGAAGACTAAATCAGAAGTAGCCAACCTGCAGTATCAGTGTGGGAGTCGGAAACAGATGTTCACTGGACAATACAATTTGTTGTCACTGTCGATACTATATGGCACTTTTCCCAACAGAAATTGTCTGTAGCTGGAAAGGAATGTAAGGAATGATTCATGCCCCAAATTATTATTATTTGTTAAATTACTGTTAATGTTAAATACTCCTTGCTTTATTTTGCTTTAAATGCCTGAATCAGGGAGGCACAGGCACTCAAAAATACTATTAACTTGTAGCATCCGTGTACTATGTCAACCAATTAATTTAAGGCCTTTTTCCTCAAGTCAAGACATTCTGCTATATTATAACCAAGAGTCAAATTCTCTTCTTTAGAATCAGGGTAATTTAACCTTCAATTTTATAAAATATTTGCTCAGTAGCTATTTATACAAGATAGGCAGGAGGTAAATGACACAAATCATTTCATGCATATCTGAGTGCTTATCTGTGAAAATTAAAATTTATTATATCCATATAACAGTATTTTTATACATATAATAACATTTTAAAGTAGTTTATGTCTTGGAAATTCTAATAGGCCATTTGGGCATTCAAAACTGATCAAACACTCAAATGAGCAAAACCCTCTATTAGCATATGATGGTAGCATATGATGCCTAGCCTTGATTTCCAGATTTCATGAATATTACAAAAGCAGATGCACTAGATCATACTTACTGTAAAAGGCAATGGATTGGGTTAGGTGCTTTTTAAATTAAATATTAATTTTTTCAGGGATACATCAAATATATTAAAAAAAATGCAGAAAGCCTAAGTGAAACCCAGCCTAAATACAAATTAATGTATGCAGTAGGAGTGTAAAAGAGCTAAAGCTCTGACTGCCAGAAAACTTGGTTGTAACACCTATATTTCACACAAAAAAGTAACACCAGGTCTTTTCAAAAATGAAGACATCTGGGATTTGACTTGGAGTTCAGTGAAACTGGTGACAAAACTGACCCATAATTGCTGACTCTTGTATCTCTGACAGACTTTCTTTAGAGATATTAAAAAGAGGAAAATGTGTGTTTAATCATATGGCCCGAACAAGAGCAAAAGATTTTAGCACTATAAAATCAAACAGCTGTCTTATTTTTACAAATGCATGTGGTAACACTTCACAGTAATATTTTTGTAATACTAATTTTGCATTTACTGTGTTTACTGTTGCAGCGTTCTGCAACAGAGTGGTTTACTGCTGTATGTCAGGTTTTAGTCAATGGGAAACATGAAATGATTTTCAGCTGTGCATTTCTTTTTAACTGCTGCATGATTTAGCCTCAAGACCCATCCATTGTCCAACTTCTTTTATGCTTTTAGATTTAGTGAATTTAGATATATTTCCATAGTGGAACACAAGGTGATTTTGAGTAAGAGCCTGAACGCTGCAAAATTTTCCAAGTCGGCATGAGATGAAGCAGGATGAAATATCTGATAAGGTAACATTTAGCACACTTGTAATCAATGTGCTGAATTTTTGTGTGTGTGTGTCTGTGTAAGTGTATTTTTATATACATTCATGGGTCAAACTGAGTTTCTCATCAACTAGATGTTGGCAAGTGCCAAAGTGATTTAGGATTAGAACGGGATTTAAGCTGATCTAGCTACAGTTGTATTTCTCATTTCATCATCATGCCAGGGATACTGTGACAGTTGTGGATTTTCTTTAATTTATGAAATAGACAAAATTAAATGTCCATACCAGACATACCATTAGGTTACAGGGAGTGAAAGAGAAACACGCAGGCATTAGGCCTTATTCTTTTGTCTGCACCCAGCAGAGAGTTCTGAATGTACAAAACAGCTGGGAAACTTCCTCTGTAGCACACCGCTTGAAAAATGAATTCAAGATTTTTTTTAAAAATCAGTCTGATTTGGTTTATTTCAAATGACTGTTATTGTGATTCTGATTCTCTACTCTCATTTTTACCATGGTGGCATTTGAATCCCAATAAAGGTTTTAGACTCTGAAGACTTCTCACTGCAATACTAGAGACATGATGTGCTCATATAAAGTTTTAGTACTACTTATCATTTCAAAAATTACTTGATTAAAATAGACCCATTTGCAAAAGTGACTAATCCACCATTTTCAATCATGCTGCTTTTTATGTGTTAATTTTTATCTACTGAATGACACTTTGCTGTCTCTCCTTGTCAATTTAATTATCTTTTTTGAAAAAGAGGGGCTTCAGAAGGAGACAAATATTGATGTTCAGGTTACAGGAAAGATTTCTAAAGAGATGAGAGAGAAAGAGATTACTGAAATTAGCAGGAGCATGTCTCCCGCTCGTGAGTGGAGCGAGCAGCGTTGGGAGGAGAGGAAACCCTTGGCCACCGCATAGCGCGGCTGTGTACACCAGAGTTACTTAGAGTGCTCTGAATCTCATCTTTTGATCTCGGGCGATATTTTTCTCTGTTATGTCACAGAGGTCACCTGGCTCATGTGTGACAAACTGCCTGCATAAGTCACAGTGCCAGTGGCAGAGATTTGTAACCATGTCCCTGGTCCATTGCCTTTGAATTATTTCGCAGGCCCTCTGCTTTACATTTACACTCTGTCGGAAGATGAACAGGGGAAGGGAGTAAAATCAAGGGCAGGGTCTCATCCTGAAGGACAAGGGGAAACAGGTGGAAGGTTAATGGCCCTGGAGCGTATCCACAAGCCTCTCAGGCTTGATATATGGGCCTCAGGCCTAAAACGGGCATTGGCTTTCAAAGATATATTATTTCATTTGAGGAGAGACATTCTGGAGTTCCTGCATTTGTCTGCTGATAGATGATCCTCTGTCCACAATTGGTTATGGCGTGTGAGTTTTCCTTGGGCCTGCTCCCGTACATAAAAATTTTGCTGAGCTCTCCAACCTTTCGCATGCCTGTGAGAATGGGACGTGTGCGGGCCTTTTGGCAGGCGGCTGGATTTTTGTTGCTGCTATTTTCGTAGTTCCTTTTGAAGCGCCAGGCAAGTGGGGGATGAAAGGCACTTCTGTTCATTCATACGCGGCTGGGCAGGGGCAGCCTCACGGGGACAAAAATGGGGCAGAAGAAGATGTCAGGGACCCATTATGCACTCGTGTCTGCAGCCCAGGCGGAAGTCACTCCTGCTGACCCTGTATTTCATACTGGCACATGCCCGCAGAAAGATAAAAATGGGGAAATAATTTGCATAATTTTTATGACCTCCCTTGGTTTATGCTATTACAGTTCTGTTAGGGTTTTTGCATGTGCGTCAGCTTATGGGGAAAAAAATTAAGATAGTAACTCCGTATCTTGAAATGTTTGTGTCCTTCTCCGGAACGTTTACCTCAGGCACCTCATGAAAATGAGGCGCTACTGCCCACGTCTCAGCGAAGCACCAGGGGCCCCAGAGCCAGTTCTGCTCAGCGCGACGGGACTGCGCTGCAGGCAGGGCACGGTGCTGCCAGGACCTGGCGCTGCCCCATCTCCTGTGGCCAGCTCAAAGGGGCACCTTGGCATGCACCGAGGAGCCCGGTGGCAAAGAGAGGGAGCAAGCCCCAGATTCATTGCCATGATGCATTCCCACGGCATCTTCTGTCATTGCACATCTGTCATAAATTGTGGGAAAATCTGTTTAAAACCCAAAGTGATAAACAAAAAACCCCAAAATCTTAACATATATTTTTGTTTAATGTACCCTACATAACAGCTTGTTAAATTCTCTTGATTTTTACCTGATTGTAGTTACTGTTATAGGATTATGTTTCTAAGACCTATTACTCTAGGACGGCATGATTTAAGGAAGGTGGGATGTGTATTTTTACGATATAAAATATATTCATTTAGATTTTTTTTTTTAAACAAAAACCTTCCATTTTGGTAGATAGATTTTGCTTGAAAGAATTTGCATTAATTATACTTAAATATCTCCTAGTTCTACCTTTTTTAATGTTTCCTATGCTACTAAAAAAGCAAAGTAAATGCAGGATATATGTTGCAAGTTTCAATGCAGTTTCTTTGCTTTGTTTTTGCAACAGTAAAACTTGTACTTACCTAAGTTGTAAAAGCATTATATTGGTACCATGTTGTTTGAGTAATTATGTTCTTCTTTTGCTGCCACTGAACTCAGTTGCTAAACTCTCAGCACTCCAGTATGAGTAACATCGGGCTCATTCTGCATTTCAGTCAGTTCCTGTAAGAAAATGTGCTGGCACAGTGCAACTATTCTTTCCTCCTTTAGTGTTCTGCAGAGTTTAAGTTAGACAAGTGAGCTAAAAACTTGGGAGATATTTAGTGTCTCCTGCAGCCATAGGAAGGAAATCCGAGGACTTGTTAAAAGGAGAGATTTAGAAGCAGAAATTCTACAGAGAGAACTGAACAGAGTGTTAGCAGGCAGGAGGATCTGCTTTTCCACTTGTTGCTTTGATAACGGATAAAAGGCTGTCATGAACTGCAGGCTACCAGCTGGGAGCAGATAGAGTAATCCCAGCAGAGGGCTGGCCCCAAACTACACAGGCATTCTTTTAAATCTTCAGCACTGTAGGAAAGTTGTTTTTCCCCTCTATTGTCATCATTATTCATGATGATGTCTTCCACCCTGGTTTAAAATGTTGGTCTAGTAAATCTACCTTACAATACTTTTCTGTTGAAACATAAGCAAATATAACAAAATATCACGTAGTCAGAGATATTTCAGCTATTTCATTCAACTGCCTGAAGACTCCCAAAATAAATTCCAGAGAACTGGATCTGGATCTGTTGCAAGAAATCTCTGTCATTTGATTGTAAAGGTATATTATGCCCAACGTGCAGATAATCATAGGAACAATTTGTAACTGATGTCTTCCTTGTAATCAACACTTGTGATAAATGAAATCCAGAGGCTGTGTAACTTGTAAGAGAATAGCAACAGAATGTCATTTGTTAGAAAAGGAGCCCAAGTGACCCCTGCACAGTACAAACACAGGCAAACACAGTGACAGACAGAGCCTGGCAGAGCCATGCACGCGTAGCCGTAGTGATGTGCATTGTGCCACCAAGGCCGTGTCACCGACATGCTTAGACACATGCAGGGCTGGCCAGGAGCATTTGTTAGCATGTTACAGATGCTTGATAAATGGGGTGTTTCAACCTGCATTATTGCAGAGAAAAAACAAAAATATTTAAGCCCTGGTTGTCATTCTATACTGTTCATTTTAATGACATATGTAGGGGTCTAGCTTACTTTGTATCCTTATGTGTAATTACCCATATAAAAAAACACCACTCGTTAGTGTTCTGTTCCACTGACTTAATTATACTCCTTAATTAAATCTTGACTAACTGGGGGTCACTGCAGTGTCAGTGGGATTTGTCACTGTTTGTCAGCAGGTGTCTGGTCACATCTATTTCTGGTTTCCCTGTTGCTGTATGCTGTTCAAGAGCATGGTCTTTTCTAATGCAAAGGACAATTATGCATTACTTTGTTGTGGTTTGTGCCTTAAAGAAACATAAGGGAATCCGTTCTGTAATGCAAACGCTCTCCCAATCTTTACATACAGGAGGTGGGGAATGTAGCAAGTATAAACCTTTTCAAAACACAGTTCATTACCTCACTTGTGCTCATTTTCAAAGGCTTACTCTTCCTGCACTCAAAAGACACGGCCTTATTAATTTATCAGATAATCTTGTGTTCAACAGGCATAAAAATATATTGCAAATATGAATCCAGAGATACTACTTCTTTTCCCTATCTCCTAAACATGAAATGAATTTGAAACATGACCAGCAAGAACGAGCTAAATCAATATTACATGCATAACAAATACTACATGGCATGTGCTGCTATTGCTGTGCTGCTCAGAGTAAGAAGACCGAGGCTCCCGATTCACTGTTCCCTGAATAATTCAGTGGGAGTTCTGCATGTGCAATAAGGGCATAATAGTGCCATTTCTGTCTGTTTCAAATTTGCATGTTTTGGGTTTGTTATTTTAGAAAGTTACTTAGGGGAAATATAATTCCCATGTTTACGCATATAATAGGCACCTAATGTTCATCTGAATAATTGATTAGTCAAGTCAGGCTTTCATAATTAGCTATTGGCTTTCCAGTATAAGCCCACAAAACACTTGTCAATCTACAGACATTTTTAATTTATTAATATATATGTTATCAAAAGAGCTGCAGTAGTTACCTAGAAAGCATTTATTATTTATTCTGTCGAGGCTGAGGAAGCATTTAGATTCTAGACATGTATTTTGAATCTATTGTAACTTTCCCAGAAGATAGTTTTTTTTGTTCTGGAAGTTTTCAGCAATGTTCTCTGCCTATAAGCTCTTGCTTACAGTGGAAATTGGGGTCCTTTTTTTTTAAAATCCATCCCTGTGTTACAAAGAAGCTAGTGAGGTGTCTCACTGACTATAAAATAATGTGCATTACTTATTTGTACTCAGATACATTAAAAGCATCTAAACAGACGCCACTAGCAGATATTCCTAATGCAGCCACAGATTTTGTGACCAGACAGATGCATCTGTTGATAGCACATGTGTGACAGTGATATTGCAATTACGAGTTGTGGAGCTGTATGGTAAATTGCAGAATCATAAGATAAATTGTATTTCTCATGAACTTCATGACCTTGTTTGAACTCTACCACTATTCCCCTCTGCTTCCTCGTATTTCTGACCAGTTTTCAAGTGGTTGTTTTTAAAGGGAAAAGACATCCGCCTTACTCCAGAAGTACATTTTGAACCCACTGGTATGAAATTCATAAACCAAAATATTTGATTGTGAAATCCAGAAAGAAAACTTTTCTTTTCTTACTAGAAGTATGTTAAAACAATTGGACGAGAAATTCTGTGGTTTATTTTATTGGAAAACAAACTTTACATTTCCATTGGGAGGCAGCATTTACTTTTAGTGCTTGTTGAGTGTGAGACACTGAATTTTAAAAATTAGTATTATTATTATTTATGGAAAAGGTATTTTAGTTCTGCATATGCCATAAGTTTACTTACCTTTGTCCCTGTTCAGGAGAATCAACCTCATTTTAGTGAAAATATATAAGGATCAGCTTGCCATCAGTGAGGTCAGGACAAGTGCTTTCCTGAATCAAAGTCCTTCTGAGATCTGTACTGTTGGATGTGTATTAAGTTCCTTGCTTTATAAGTGGAAAGATACAAATATAATGTCAGGATTTTAAACCAATTTTAGATCTAAAGCACTTCGAATATAGAATGGCTTTTTAGTTTGTTTGGAAAGGACATGATGTAAAAACCACAATATAGTGGTAGGAAAAAAGTATGACCATTTTGGTGGTGAGATTTACTTAACTGTGGTTCACCACTATGAATTATGTGGTCTCACAGAATTCACACAAGTTCTTGAGCAACACTGCAGCATCTTGTATACCACACATGTTCTGCATAATCTCAGCTTCTATTGGAAGGTAGGAAAAATACTAGAATCGTTCCCTCGAAGTTTGGTAATATACCTCCAATTAAAAATATGCAAATATATTTCTAAGGGTGTCATTACAAAGTCCCTCCTCCCCAGTATATCTTGTACTAATATAACCTTTTGTTATCTATTTTTATATCCATTGCAAAGTAATCAAAAAGTAAATGCTAGGCTGCAAAGATCACAATATCTCTGTAGGATTCAGAACCACGTTTGCAACTGCTGTTACAGTTTTCCATAAGCCATTTGTACAGTGTTAACATTTCAATCAGTGTTATAGCAACATAAGGATTTTCTACTGGGATGTCTTTAAGCATAGTAGTTTCTACCTGAAAAGTATTTATAATTTAGGCTGGTGTGCTAATTAAGGATTTGAGCTGTGCGAGCATTGAAATGTTCACATTCTCACTGTTAACGTGCAGAGTTCTCACTAGTTTCCCTATCTATTACCCTGAGTTCAGAAACATTTCCCAGTGGTATTGCATTGCTTGGTTCTTCCATTTAGACTTTGAAAGAGCATTGTGTTCAGTAAGTGTTTTACAACTGGAAATAGATGTGTCTGCTAAACAGATTCATATTTGCATCATTAGACAGGTGATCTGATCACAAGGCGGAAGAGAGATCATATACATAAACAATGAATTAAAATCCTGAATAGGATTGCTAAGACTGTTTTTCTAGGTTACAGCTAAATGAGGGCCATTATGTGGGCTTTCAGATAAACTCACAAAGCTCTTATCTGTATAAACCTGATAGATCTGCCATTATTCTCAGTGACTAACAGAAGTTATATCATTCAGTTTCATTAAAAATGCATTAATCCTTTTTTAGTAACCTTTTCTTAATTCATTGATTCAATTATACAATGAACAATAAAAATGTTCCGTATAATAAAAATACAGCATTAAAAGTGTGTTATATACATAAATGTTTCATTGCAATGAAATTATTCAGAGTTTAAAAATATTAACAATATTAATATCATGCTCTGAGACAACAAAGTGTACCTTTTTTTTGGCATCTCTGAAATTATATATTAAAAGAATGAGTCTTTAAAATGAGATGCCCAAAATGGTTGCTTATAGTATGACATGTGGTCACTTCATGTACAGACAGCTGGGGACATTTACCAGCACAGGCTGACTGAGGGACAGCAGAGCATTAAAGATTGTACGCACCCATTGCTCATAAATTCTGTGCACCAGGCTCCTCTGATCAGATCAATTCTCCCCAAAGCCACTGGCCTCTGGCCTAACTGAAAACGGACTGACTCCCAGGGCTGGACCTTGACTTAATGCAAGTATTGGGAACATTTTGCTTGGTGAAGGAACACTCAATGCATGGCAGCACTCTGAGCAACTTCCACAGCAGTGGCAGCTCCTTCCATCCCACTTACACCAGCTAAATAATTCAGACCACCAGGACTCCAGTCCAGCTCTCAGTCTGGCAGTTTAGCCAAGACTTTTAAGTGTTTTGACACAGCTAGTACTTCTTATCATTTTGTGTTTGGTTTCATTTATTAATTTCTGTGGCAGGAGAGCACCCTCTCAATGGCTGTATTAAACTGTTCTCTGAAATGCTGATAGCCCGGCACGGCTGAGCAGGTGCCTGTGTGAGACAGTCGGTGCTGTTGGCTGCTGTGAAAAGCTGGCATGATTTCTGCAAGCATTCCAAGAAGTAGAGGAGCAGAAAGCACTTCATATTTTCATTAGTCATCCCTTTACAGATTTACTTTTAATTCTTTCAGCAAAGCAGATTATTAAAAGCAATGACCTGAGGTCTTCATTCAGATCTCAGGCTCGCAATCCTGTATAATGTGCGCCGCAGGGCAGGGGTCACACTGACGAGTCTGTTAATGCAGTCACTCTGGGATAAGATCAATCTCCATACTTCACCATATTGATCTAATAGCTCATTGGCACTTCCCTCTTTGAATTGATTAGCTCATGTGTGAAAAGAGATTGATGGGCTTGTGACCCTGAGGAGTCTGTCAGGGGCACACCCATGGCAGGGGAAGTGCATGTTTTCACTGCTTCATTTGGGTGGCTCATTATCTGGGTGCCTCACGGGGAATAAGGGTCATAACGTTGTTTTATGAATTATTTACAACAAAATATCACGTTTTTCCTTCATTTGATGCTCTGCCTGTACTAAATCCATTCTCAACAGAGCTGGAAAAAATACACATAAATGGCCAAATGTACCAAATATTTGTGTAAAGGGAACCATGACATATAGGTGACCTTAAAAAGCAATTTTACTAATATAAGGTAATCATAATAGATATGAGGGTAGGAATAGACTTCATGGGTCACCTAGTCCATTCCCCTTATGCAATGACAGAATATTGATGATATCTAGAAATGAATTACATTTTAATTGCATATTCTGGATAAGTACTTACAGTGAATCTAGTTCAGACACCTCAGAGAACTTCATATGCACACTGCACTGTAGAAAGAGACACTTTGCATGCAACATGTGAGCTAAAAACTAAACTATGCACATTCTTCATTTGCTAAAAGTAACCAAAAAACCTCCCACATTCAACTCCATTTATCAAATAGTCATATATTTGCAAAATGCATATATTTGATACAGTATATTGGATTTTGGTGCAGTGTGTGCTCATGCAAGAGGAAATATAAAAGGAGCTGTCGCAAGAAGCTGAATTTAGAAGTTGGCTTATGTTAGGATGTACTTAAAATATGTGGGCATTATCAAAGGCTTTACAGGTACAAGGCAATAGGAGTAAGGACTGGCTCCTTGAAGCCTTTTGTTGAAACCCAGGCCCTCTTGTGTTTTGGTCTGCATATCAATTGTAGAATCAGTCTCAAAGACATTCATAATGTAAGAATTTCTTGTAGACCATCCAAGCTCAGGATACTGTGTAATGTTGGTATTAGTGTTTCATGGTTACATAGGATGTCGAGTTATATGATTATGCCACAGTGCAAAAATTACTGAGCAAAATATTGTCATGGTGTTGTTAAGCTGATGGTTATATTTATGTAAGAAGACAGTGAGTTTCACTAACAATATCTTGTTGTATTATTTAACTGGACATTCTGGGTTTATTTTGTAGGCTGGCAGTTTAGATTGAAAGACTGATAATTTTATTTACAGAAAAGTGTCCATGTATGCTGCATGCAGTCAGGCAACCCTTTTCTGCTATTTGATTTATGGTAGCATAAACAGATAGTGCCTAAAGACAGTAATAGTCAGTTCCTTCCCTAAAGACCTTATACTCTAAAAGAAACAGACCCTCAGGCTGATTAGCCAAAGAGAGAATTCAATCCATTACCTGTCAGTGACATGATGCTGAATATTTGTATAATCTTGCATTCATTTATACTTTTAAATCATTCAAGCTGTTCTATGTACCAGAAAACTGCCCTGATACAGAATTAAGTAGCCATATTTTAAAAAGTTCTAATACAACTCAGAAAAAGTTCTTAGAGGCAGAGTCACCATGCACTCTACCTTGGTAAAACTGAGATAAATCTGGGATTAAACAACAAAACTTCTTACATTTGGCTGTTATAGTGATCTTTTAGCCATGTCAAATCTTCAATAATAAAATTCATATTAAACCTAATTACAAACCAAAGTAACTGGTACTTAGACCTAGATTAATAGTAGATTGCCAGACACTTGAATATAAGCAATGCAAAAAATGATTTTTGAAGAAAATGTTGCCATTTTATTGCAAGTTCTTGTCCATTGACCAAGCCTCTTTCAGTCTGATTGAAACTTAGCTCCTGCAGTTGTGGTGTGTGGTGCACTCATGGGTGAACGGGAAGTAATTAGAGCAGCCTGATTTTGTTGTTCATCATCCCTGCTGTCATTCAGAAATGAGCTAAGAAAAACCCAATAAATTAGATGAAAATACTCTCTCCATTTTTCCTAAACACACAGCTAATCTTCTATTGCATGCAGACATGTAGGAACCCAATTTAGAGACTCACAATTTGGATACCTGTGCCCAGCTATGACAGCAGAGAAAGTCAGAGGCTGACTGATTTGTGTCACAGTCCACAATCATTTTTGCCTATAACGTTCCTACTCATTCTGCGTTCAGTACTGCAAGAGTTCCTCTCATCAACATACCAAACAACCCAAATAAAACTGGTATCTTCAATGATAGTTTTATAAATTTATATTAATCCTAATTGCAGAGCTAATGATGATATGGGACCTGGACAGAGTTGTGACAATCTTATTTTAATGATACTTCAGAGATTTACAAATTAGACTACAGGAAACAGGAAGTAGGAATAAATGAAACAAAGCCAAATGAAAGGATGAATGGAAAAAAACATTTTAATACACACTTGCCTGTTCCTTAAACATTCATTCAATCAGGACTTCCTGTCATTTTTAATAGCATGGCTCTGTCTGCTCTTTCACACTTGGCTCTGTTGGGAAAGGAGGTAATTTTTTTGAAGGCTATGGTCCTAGTTGAAAGGATTTAGCTAGATGGTAGTAGCTGCATGCTGAGAGCCTCCTGCAATGCTTTTAAGATAAAAAGAGAAGTAGTAAGTGTCTCGGATCATTCCCGTGTACCTTGTAGGATCATGCATCACTACACCCCCACAACCTTCTTGTATGACTTCAGCTTCCTTTGGTGGTGTTTTTAAGCAATTTTTTCTATCAAATCAGATGGATACTGGTTTAATACATGACAACCCCCATTCATAAGGCTGATTTTTCTTTCATTTTCTCCGTTAGCATTGGGTCTTCTTTCTCATTTAATCTCTGCCCCAGTGACTTACTGTTACTGCTGCAGCCCTCAGGATGTAAGACAACATTTCTGTATTTTTTCTTCATCAGTATACCATCTCCTTTCACATCTTGACTGAAGATACTGTTTCTCATGATTTCTTACTGCTTTTGCTGTGGCTTTTTCTGGCTGTTTCTCTACTACAAATCAGAGGAAAACACAGTGGAATACATTTGTATGGCAAGTGCAGTGTTCCACAGTAACTCTAGCCTCTATTGCCAAAGGTATATTTCAGGTGACTGTGTCCAGCTCTCAGTCTGGAGACTTTAGATCCTTATGTTTCCCTGATTCAAGAATGGGAAGAAAGATATACTTGCCTTTACATATTTGGACGTCTGTCAAAAGTTTGAAGATGACTATGAAAAGTAAAATATAAACCAATATATTAATTGCAGTGCCATGCAATCAAAAGAAAGAAAATTTAAAATAAAAATACAAATGGTATGAAACATTTAATGTATTAGACTCTTCATGTGGTTAGTCAGTGTCCAACCCTGACTGTCACTAATATTCACCTGGAAAATTGTTCTGCCCTCATTTGCACTGCTCTAATGTTAAATTAACTTTTTTTTTAGTCATGCCTTCAGAAGATTATTTGCATATTCCCATCGGTGTAATTGTGAACACAATCCCACACTGTGTACACAAACTAACATTTCTAGGTGTCACCTGTTAAAAGAGAGTAAGATTATACTTATGGCTTGCCCTTTTCCCATACTCCACACCCACTTAACAGCTCTATTGGAAATAAACACTAACCTTGTTAAACAGAAGAGTAACCACACAGTGTAATTTAAACGAGAGCTGATTTAAGTAGTTCTTGTTAAAAACTCATGCAAAAAACAGTGTTCTGGGGCATGCAGCACTTGAAAGAATGGGACCCTAAGTGTGCTGAGAAATTACTCTGCTTTCCTGTTACCATATTAAAAATTGCTTTCTGAAATTAGCACGTGTCTTGTGTCACAAGTTAAAAATATATTCCGTATGATGCCTACTTGATTGAGTTTTGACAGAGTATTTATTTTGTCAAAAATAACTTGAGTTCATACTAGAACTTCGCCTTTAATAGTAATAATCTACCCCATATGTTGTATTGATCTCTGTTGAGATTTGATCTGATATCTAAGAAATTTTCCAAATCAGAGCTATTGTAGGAGGCAAAGTTTACCTGTAGACTCTTCAGCTGGAGCAATACAGTAAGTGTTAGAAAAATGAAATCATAATTTCTCCAACTAATAGCCAAACAAGAAAGGAACATTATATATTAGAAATCCTTTCAGATAATGCTAAAATATGTGTGACTTGGAGAAAAACACAGACTTTAATCACAGGCTGCTCTACAATAGAGAGAAACTGCTGATTGAATATATTAAGAATAAATTCACTAGCAGTACCATAAAGATTACTGGACTCAGTCTTGTCTTCTGATTCTCCAAGAGACATCGTTGTGCAGCCTAAAAAGCAGATCAGACCTACGAGGCTAACAATGAATCAGGTGGGCGTAACTCTGATTTTATGTGCAAGTCAAAGGACTTATACTCACACAAGTTAAGAGTTAAGAATATGGTCCAACACAATAATGCAGTTAGCTTGTTGACATCAGAAAAAACAGGTGTATTTCCAGAGAAATTCAAGGGACTGACACAACTCTAGTATCAAAATTGCTACATAAAGTACATAGCAATATCTAATTCTTTTAAATTTTTTCACCCAACTATGCATAAGCTTAGGCTATACTAATATCTGTAGAAATACTCACAGGAGTAGGATTTTGAAGGTAAATTCTATGGGTCCAGTGCTAAAGTTGGCACTTCCTTCATTATGTGAAACACATGCCAAGAATAATTAATTTTCCCCTCTCCTTATCTTTCTATTCACTTTGAGAGGCAAGAAACACTGCATTGTAAGCAAAATTTTCAGTTGGGACTAAAAAGAAATACTTCTCTTATTTTCAGTTAAATAAAATAAAAAACACAAACCCACAACTACCCAAAAAAGAACCTAAGAAAAACACATTTATAATTCATCAGAAATAATGCTGACTGTGAAATACCAAGTCATTTTCATGCAGTTTGCACAGAGATAAATGTGAGGAAAAGGAGAAGAAATAGGAGTGCTATGTGTCGCATTTGACGCACTATGTAATAGATACATATACACGGAAAGTTTATTGCAACAGCCCTTCCATCTGATGCTTGTAGAAATGAGATTGGTCATTTACCTTCTCCTTAATAGATTGGAATGCTTTCTAAATGGAGTCCAAAGATCCATAAGTGAGATCTTATTCTTTAGTAGGATCACCATCTGCTGCCTGCCCTTACTCCTTCAGCAATCTGAGGCCCCCAGACTCAGGCACCTTGTGTTCTGCTCCTGCAAGAAAACGGGATAAGTGTGAACTGATGCTCAAGGCTGCTTTTTATTACAGTATTTTGACTCTCTGGAAGATCAGCACTGAAACTGGGAAATGGCTGAGCAGTGCTGCTGTGATCCCCTCTTTCCCAGTGATCTCACATGGAGCTGTCCAGGGGCACGTGAGTGGAGAAGCTGTGGCAAAGCCATCGCTCTCCCTGCCTGCATTCCCCAAGCAGGAAACACGGCACGCCCTTCAGAGCATGGGCACCACCCATTCAATCCTCCACATTTTGGAAGGGTAAAAAAGTGTGGGACTTTTCAAATGTTGCTTTGAGCTATAAATTCCTTGTCTATGTCCTTTAAAAAAAATCCAAAGTAGTTTGATATTCCAAATACTAATGGTTCCAATAAGCAGGGAGTTAATGAAGCATTTTAGTCCTTCTCTCTTCCTCTTTCTCTTCCCTGCTGTTGAATAAAGGGTGAGCACATTAACCTTTCTTTCAGCATGGCATTCAGCAGTTACTTTCCTCTATCAGGACACTGATTCACACAAAGCATATAGAAACTTAATATCTTGGATAGAAAAACTTCCTGTTGAAATATTCTGGCTCTGACTGGTAGATTCAGTAGTTACTCAAGAAAGAGTTATGCACACACACAGAGGCATATTGCAAACACAACTGCACTTGTGTAACAGCCTCTGTACATGCTGTAACAAAGCGGGAAAAGGCACACACTGAAGTATTTCTGTATTACTTTCCATTTTTAAATCAAGACAAATGTAAAGTGCTACCAAACTTGGACAGATTTATACTTCCATCACGCTAGAGCTAGATGGTAACAGGACAGTCATTTAACCAAACAAAGACTTGTAAAGATCACTCCCTCCCTTCACCTAGAAATTTTTATAACACACAGGTTTCTAGTAAAGAGCTGGAACAATCATAGTTAATATTAAATCATTTCTTCTTGAACTTTGTAGCATTTTATTACTGAGGTTATAGGTAGTAATCACATTTTATTAGGGCATTCACTGATTCTGAAAGTTATGTGCATTCACTTCTAAAACCACATTGGCTGTTACATGCTGCTTTTTGACAGCAACCTTGCACAGGAGGTTTCCCACTGTTAGCAGCAACCCATCTGGAGAGTCCAAATCCTTCCCTACCTATATAATGATCTGGAAACCATGCATGCATTCAGGAGTAAAAAATAGCCTCTGGAGTGCACTTGTCTTATAAAACTTTGATTTGGGGTGATTTGCATCACTATAGCAAAAGAAAATGGAGTAACAACTCAAACTATATGTCTGGAATGACTTGTGAGTGATCTCCAAACTGCACTTGAAAGAAAGTTCAACCATTCCTTGAACCTGTATGCTTCAGGCTGAACAGTTCAGACAGATGTTTAATCACTTCATATTCACTAGGAAATGGCTATTCAATGGCCATAGAATTTAAAAGTGGCACTATGAGATGAATGCTTCATGTTATTCCATATTCGCATTCCCTCTTAGAAGCATAAGTAAAAATAATTCAGCTGAATCCAGCACAGTTTTATCACATAAATTTCAATTATTGTGGTTTTTTAAAATCATTAGATACCCTTTTAAATTTTTAGTAGCAGAAAAGCCCAAAGCTACAGTGGCAAGTGGATGTAAATGAACAGAGATGAAAAAGGATTCTCCAGCTTCTGAGGAAAGGAGGTGTAAACTGGGTAAAAGGTGAGCACATTGTTTAACTGAATCTGCAGCAATAATTATAAGGAAAATATTTAACTTAGAGCAACACAAAAAACCCATGACCCTGAAATTTTTAACAGGTAATTCATCAAGTGTCAGGCTGAAAATACCTCTTCAGAAGAAAAATTGGAATAAATCTGCAGTTGGTGGTTACAGTATGCGAAATATTGTGAAACACTTTCCTAAAAGAAAGACACAGTGTGGTTTTGATAAGATTACGGTGAATTTCAGCAAAGCATACACATTATTCTTCATTTTACTGTTTGGCAATTTCAGTGTTGTTCTTCAGAGAAAACAAAAGTTTATAATGATTAACGTTCTGTGCTGTGGGAAGCATACACTCTACAACAATACTACTCTTGTGTCACACTAGCCTTCCTCATGTATAACATCAGCACAAATAGTTTTTCAGATGAGTAACCAGCATTTCTGAGATAAGTCCTCCCTTTAACTACAATTGATAAGGTGTGATTGTGTATTTCAGTGTCAATAGAGGCCTCAGCAAGCCTTACAAACTTCCACTGAATTCCGTGTCAAAAGCTCAGGGCCCAGCTGAGGGGAGGCCAGGGTTTAGCAGGCAGATGGGACACTCCCATTTCCATCTTATTCTCCTGCCAAGAGATAATGTGTCACCACAGTGCTCAGGGTTAGACCTTTACTCTTCAAATTGAGAATCCATTTCCTCCACTCCTGAAAATACTCTATCTGGCTTGCATTATATTGGCAAGATAAATTATGCAAACTAATAGATGCATCTAAATGTATTCTCATGCATGCCTGTTTTCCAATCCTTGTTAGTGGAAAACTCAGAAAAAAATTCTTTGAAGTCACCTTATAATTCCAGCTGGCAGTGTAGGAACTCAGACATGCCACCACCGAACTCTGTGTTCAAACCTGTATTCAGACAATTAATAGAATCGAGTTCACTGGGCAGATGAAAAATACCACACCCGTGCTGTTGTCAACCACCATCCTCTGCTTCTCTACCACAAAGTATTTGCTCCTTCTCTGCCCCAGCAGCATCACTTGCAGTCACACAAACCCTTTAAGTCTGCATCTCATCCTCCTCACCTTCAAGGTTTTACTCAATATCCAGTTTCCCTTTGTCTTCTCCCACCACATTCCCTTCCTTGAAAGCCACCTCCTAAGAACTCCCCTTGCCTCCCTTGTCACTTACATGTGTGATGTTTTGGTCATTTCATACCTGTAATATTATTCCTTTTTCATGCCACCCTGTCTGCTGGAAACGATCTCCTATTTCTTTTAAGTCACACACCTTTCATTACCTTCTTCCACATCTTTCTTTAAAAGCCATTTCTTCAGCAACCATTTCCAGTTATGTAGTCCCCAATGGGGTGTCTTCATCTGAATGCCACTGGCCAGAGAGGACCTAAATTTAACCATCTGGGCACAGTATTCACTCAAGCTTTTGCTTGAGGCTCGATAGCTGTCAAATGGGCACCTCATTTGACAGCTTGCTTAGGTAAGACCTGGGTTACATTATCCTTGTGTCAGTGTTCTGTTATGGCAGGGAGCAGCTGCAGAATTGGGGAGTGTTCTTGCAGCAGGTGTTGGCCATATGATGCTTAACTTTTATTTATAAGCATTCCTAGTAGTTCGGACAACAGGAAATTTTTTCTTGTTGGTGTTAAAACATTGACAATACTTGCAAAGATCTCCACAAAATGAAAAAAAATCTAAAAATTTAGCCAGTAGTACAACCTTGTGAGCTTGTTTTAATTCATTGTATACCGCAATTGAAAATGTTGTTGATTATGTCTAGTCCCAGACTGGACTTAAATATCTTGGTGACAGAATGTTACTTTTTCTCCTGCTTATTTATGCTGGTAATGGCAGAGCAGCCTGCTCTGGCTTTGGAGTCAGAAGACTGAAGCCCACAAGAGGATATTCCTGCAAAGGACCTTCCTCTTCAGAACCAAACTTGAGTCTTTGCCTTCAGGATCAGTTTCAGGCACATTCAGTTTAAGGCACATCATCATCATTTTGGTCAAAAGCTGATTTTCTCATTTTGACAGATAATATGCTTCTGCAACTCATTTATCGACATGCCATGGAACCACAAACGTGTTTGTGTTCCGGCTGCACTTACACACATCATAAACTTTACCAGCACATTCTAACATAAGAAGTGGTGTATTACTGTTTTTTTTCAATGTGATCTAAGTGCTTTTCCTCGTCTACATGTCTTTCAGAAGAATGCTGGAACTGGTCATTTGTCCTACCTTTTAGTAATACACAATCCTCATTAAAGTCATGTCTCTTTCTTACTAGTGCAAACTGGGAGGCATCTGCTGCCCCACCATCTTTCTTAAAATGGCAAAACCAGCTGGATCTAATAGTCTTCTGCAGGCAACACGGTGTTTGGGATATGTACAGAGCTGTTTATGCTATCCATTTTACAGGCTTTCACTGGTTAAATTACAGTGAATACAGAGCAGTAGATTTTGTGTGTAGCAGATGTTTGCTGTGCTAGTTTTGTTAGTCTTGTAAAACAGCAGGAACAGACTATGTGCAAAACAATTTTTTGTGATTTTGCCATCTCACACTGTTCTCACAGCACTGGCTCAGTATTGATAGGGTGAATCTTGGGAGGTAAACTTTGATTGTGGACTAGCTGCTGTTGGGATCTTCAGAAAGCCAGACGTGTAAAGTGTAGTTTGTTTTCAAAAGCCTGTGGCTGAGACAGCTGGCTTACACTGGAAATATATAGCCATTTATAATAGTACATTCAAATGCTCGACCTCCTATTCAGGTATTAGGTGTTATGACAAGGATGCTGAAGGTTTAAACTCTCTCAAAATTTGTTTTCTTCAGATGTAAGCTGTGATAGCTTTGTGTGAAATGGTAATTTGGATGGCATTACCATGTTAGCATGATTTCTTTGATTTTTGTGATTTTTTCAACATCTTTTTTTGTTCAGAGAAGAAAACGATCAAAGAACAGTTTCATGTAAAAAGCACAAGTAATAGAATCTGTACATTTCAAATATCTTTTTCAAATAATTAATTTGAACCTGGCCCAAGTGCATCAATGTGGTAATTTACTTTCCTCTCTTGAGCCAACAAATCACTTGCTTGAAATAGTTTTGTAGTCAAATACATGTTGTGGGCAGAGAAAGAGATCTTTAATACCAAATCAGCTTTGCTCTGTATCTTGCACTTTTTAATTTGCAAGGGACCTGTCTCTGACTTGGGTCTGTTGCAGCAATAACACTTGTGGATCTGCAGAGTCTTTATTATTTCCAGAAGCTGAGGTTCAACGATGGGAAGTATGAGAAAGTTCACATCAGCATTATTTCCTGCTCTTCTTGTTTTGGGTAAAAATAAAATCCCATTGCCATAAATATACAATTATTACTACTTTCCATAACAGTGTTATAGTTCTGCTTTCCTTGAATCTAATCGGGATTAAATATTCTGTACATTTTACAGAGAAAGGCTAGAGGAGTGTTCTGTTTATTCAACTGCAAACAGCAATTCTGGGGATGAATAATTCTAGACAGCATCTCTGTCCTCCTGATGTCAGCCAGCTGTGTGAAGGAGAATTGTCTCCATAGTGTGATGTCAGACTCACCCCCAGAGTGATGTCACCAATGTCTGTGTTTCCTTTACAGGTTGATGACCAAATGAAGTTGCTTCAGAACTGCTGGAGCGAACTCTTAATTCTAGATCACATTTACCGGCAAGTGGTACATGGGAAAGAAGGCTCCATCCTTCTGGTTACCGGGCAACAAGTGAGTATGTGGTCTGCAAGAAGGAGTCATGTCTTGTTTTTAGAATAGTTTTCAAAATAGCAGAGTTTAACTAGGTCAGAAGCACTTCTGTATTCTCAGAGATCCTCCACAAATACGGTAGGTAAAATCACTTGTGCACTCTGTTTCTAGTCTGCTGATTACAGATAAACCAAAAAAAGCAGATATAATCATAAGCACTTTGCTTTTCAAATACTTCAGTAATTGAAAAATAGCAGATGAGAAGTGTTTCTCAAGAAGTAATATTTCCTTGGGGCTAAAATGGTTTCTGACAACAACACTCTCAAACCTAATGCTTTAGGTTTAAGTAAGTACAGCTTTTCTTCCCTTCAGAATTGTGATTTGCTGAAAAGAAGCACAAGCTGGGCCAGAAATCTAGTGAAGCTTTGGCTTACTACCTCAGAAATACCTTGCTTTTAGAGAGATATGCACCTGTGAGAAACTGGGCAGCTGAGACATCTAATCCCAGGAAAATAATTCTGTCCATAGGCTGTAAAAGCAGGTATTGTCTCAGAAACTGTCTCAGGTTATGCACACTGCAGTTTCTGCACAGCTATCCAGGGTTAATTTTCTTCACGTGTCAGATACACGGATCTCCCAAATGCAAGAGCTATAATGTAGCAAATATTAGGAAAACTGTGAGAAAACACAAAAGAAATAGAAAGTTTTGTCTCTATTATACTTTCCAAAGCACAATGAACTTGACAGTAAAACAAGAACCTTATTCCTAAGATTGTTATTCTGCTTTTAACAGAAAAAAAAATGACAGTATCAAAGAAAAGCAAAGTTTGCCTGTACATTATGTTTCTGACTTGAAGTGAAAACAAACGATGGCTCTTTGGTATTTAAGTAAGTGCAAAATGAACTGCCTTAATTTATACACACATGGGAAAGAGCTCCTTTTCCTATGCTACACCATTTGTGTCTAGATGTTGTGGAATCTGCTTACAGCTTTAGCTATAATTTTAAAGCTGCAGCCATTTTTAAGACTAAGAACAAGTGTTTATAAGAATCAAAAGGATTCTGATTCTTCTGTTTGCATTTATGGTGAAGAGGTCTGTAGCAAAAGGAGAAATGATTGACTTGTTCAAGAAAGGAATTGGGAAAACTCAAATTCTGGCTATGGAACTGACTCCTGCAGTTCATGGAAAGTCACTAACCTATCTCAAATCTCTTTGTACTCCCTAATTATATTAGCAAAAGTTAGTTCAGTTGCATTACTCTTGATTTATATTGGTGCTATTGAGAAAATTACTGATTCCCTTTCCATTTCATCCTCTGCAAAGACAGACAATTTTACTGGCAATTATTCCATTTACCATACAGGATGCTCACTTGCTCCTGTGTTTATAGAGCTATAAGTATATTGACAGGTTTCTGTTCCTGAGAGAACTGATAAATTAGTCTCTCCTTTGTTATGTGATTAGCACTGTTTTAAAGGTACTGAGTGCCTAAGTCCCACTGAAATCATTAGAGGTATCTAACTACCCTTAAATTCTAGCCATTGTCCCCATTTTCCCTCAGTAATAATTTTTACCTCATTAGCCACTTTTATCTTTTCTTGAAAATAAAAAGCCCAGCTGTACATGATCTCAAGACAAAGCAGAGCATTTCTTCACTGTTGGACAACAGGTAGCAGGATGCTTATTAAATGTACTGCTTGCAAATCTGCAGCTGGATTGGGAAGCCGTGTATTTCCAGGCAGTCTCCAATTAGGTGAAAACCTTGCTATATTGGAATGACTGCGTTCATTTTTGCCCATGTTTGTAAACTAGTTTTAATACATCTTTCTTTAAATCAGATTTCCCTTTCCTATGCCAAAGTTTGTCATTTTGAAGTTGGTGCAAGCACCCTCAAAGTCTACCTTCTTTACTTCCCTCTTTGCACTTAGGCTGAGAGCAGGAGTGATATGTCACTACAGCAGCAACAAGAACTCCACAGTCAGTCCTTCTTCCAAATTCACAATTGCCAACAGCTGCAGAACGTACTCCCATGGATGTGCCACAGATACTCTTTGAGAAACAGGGAGACACTAGACCTGAATTACACAGTCTCTGGCTGCTGTTTCTGAAATCTGCCCATAATGCCCCTGTTTTGTCCTGATTTCACTCAGCCCTGGCCACTGGATCCCCAGTGAAAAGCCAGATGCTTCCAGGAGAGAGCACCTGCCCCCACTGTGCTGTGCATGGCACACATCTCACAGAAAGGCTGCTGGTGGTTGAGCTGTTGCATTGGTGCCAGTGCTGTGCCAGCACATGACTTGTATGCAATTTCTCCATCAAAAGCATTTACTTTAAACCAGAATCTATTTAAATGATTTTCATGGGTAGAAATCGTTCCTTGAAGAACCTCTTTTATTTAGATGGACAAAGCTGGGTGAACTAAGCAGAAGTTTTAAAATATCTAGAATTGCCAGAGCCACAAATCTTAAAATCACAGCATAATCCAGGCTGGAAGGAATTTTAAGGAGTCACCAGTCCAACCCCCTGCTCAAAGCAGGTTTCTCAGGGCTTTGTCCAGTTGGGCTTTGAAAACATCCAAGGATGGAAACTGCAAAACATCCGTGTGCAGCCAATGCCACTGCCTGAAAATCTCTACGGGGAGGAAGTTTTTCCTTAGTTCTCCTATGAACTCTTTTTTTATTCCAGCTTACACCCAGTGCTCATCACTCTCCTCCTCCTTGAGCCCTGATGCAATGCACAGAGCCCAGCAGGTCTTGTTAGGATAGACTGAGGCAAAGGTGGCACTGCAAACCTCAGCCTGGTCTGTGCTTGCTGCCACAAAATCATCATCTGAACCCAGCAGCATTCCCACATTTTCCTGGTTTATCCCAGACAAGCAGTTTGACAACCTTTCAAGTTTCAACTGCAGCTGAAAGCTTTTTTAAGATTATTGCTCCACGCCAGTGGACATGGACATGGATGATACTTCTGCATTACTTGTCCTGAGCCATTCCTGGCTTCAGCTGCTGTACACTGCCTTTCCACATCCTTGCTCAGTAACGAGTTACTTTTTCAGACAAGTTGATCCAATACAACTGTCTCTTTTCCTAAGTGTCAAGATGGACCTACATGGAAGCATTGACTCAGACTGTTGCATTCTTAGGCACAACATCTGTTCAAATGCATTCATGAAATGACATTATGACTGTATCCTCTGTAAAAACTGTAAAATAATTCTGGGAAGCCACACTTCTAGACCTGTGCATTATGAGTCTTTGCTAGTGCACCATTCCTGCCTACTTTCTGATTGCTGTCTTGATCCTTTCAGTTCCCACAGAAGAGAAAGGGAAAAACCATGCCACCATTTCGTAAAAATTAGTTGATTAAGGTGTGGAAAGCACTCTGACACTTCTGATGAAAAGTGCTGTAGATGTTTTTATTTCTGCTACCAACAAAGCACTATGAGCGAAATTACAGTCAATCATCTGGCTTTCAAAGATAATAACTTTAAATTGAGGACCTGAGCTAGATTGCCAACTTTATTACCTGAGAGATCAAGATTATTGTCACAAGTTAGCATATTTAAGACCTGAGAAGCCTCACTCCTCGCTTTCCTTAATATATCCCTCCATAAAAGCTACTCATAAGCAGTCCTTTTTACAATCACAATCAAGGTGGAAGCTGTAAGGGGGGAATTTACCACCACTTAATTAGAACATACCTGCTCTCTCCACTTAGACTGCACAGCCTCAGTTCCTCAGACACAAAAGCCAAACTTCATCCAGGTCCCCAGGGCCATACCACTGTCAGTTCTGTACTAGATATCTAAAATGGGCTATCAGTTAGAAGAACACTTGCTAATTTTCAAACACACTGGCTCAAAACCTATTACTTTAGGGCACTCCTATCACATTTCCATATATCTGCATTTCCCTCAAGCCACTGGCTTATGAGTTTTACCCAGTGTCAATCCACTGTTCCCACTTTGATGGGGAAAAAGTGCAGTCAGCAACACAGTAGTACGTTTCGGCCCTTGTACAAAAAGAGACTGTGTTTTATTTTATTTTGTTATTTATTTGGGGTTTCATAAATGAAGCTCTTTTGTGGGTATGTGTTTCAAGAAAGCACTTTTTTCAGATCATTACAATTCCTCAGCAGTTCCTCAGAAACAAGTTCCTCCCTGTGCTGCACACTTCATTTTCTGCACTAAGTACTGCCCCTCAGCAGTAGCAATTACCATTTCAAAAGGAAATAAAGTAGCACAAATGCATTTTACAACTCTCAAAATTTCATAATAGAAAACAGCTAAGGAGTGATTTGCAATGTGGTGGTTAATTGTAAATCATTGTCAATATGCTCTCCACATGCTGAGTTTTGTAGGCTTGCCATGTGGCATGTAATTTTAACAGACCATTTCTAATTATAGAATTTTAATTCCTCCAACTTGAGCACTTTCCTCTTGTATCTTCTACACTAACGATACACTGCCAGCTTCCAAGACCCAGCACACATAAGGTAGATACTAAAGCTCTGCACAAAATATTGTTGTTCGTGCATTTTCCTGCAACACTCAACGCACAACATGTGAACTGTAGCCTCACCTGCCCAGACAAAATCTGCTCCTTTTGTTCATACCTATACTGCACTCACTGTTGCCAAGTGTTCCCTCTGTTGAGCTTGGCCAAAGCCTTTCCAATTAAAAATGCCATCCAACAATGTGTCTAAATCTCAGATTGTTTTGAGATTGTTGAAACTATTGATTTAGTTGAAGTCATCACACAAATGCATCTCCACACCTGGATTTGTATTCTAAAGCATAGTACCAGAGAAAGAGCACGAGATCTTGACAGTGTTGTCAAGAAAGATCACCCTTGCAGAAGTATCACTGATGTACAGAAATTACAAGAGTGTTAGAGGAGTGACTGCAAAGGACATACACAAGTCATAGGTATGGAAAGCTCATGGATATCTAGTGGAAACCTATTATTTCTTATGTTTTTGGAAATTTGTAAGTATCTTTTTCCCATTAGATTTCTGTTGTAGTCAGTGAGGCTTCATAGTTGTAGTGGCCACAAAACAGGTATTTGCATTTGAGAGCCAAATCTGTAAGTCCTTATGTCAGCAAATAAACACAGGATTTGATTCAAGGTGGATACAAATGAGGTCAAGCAATCATTATTTTGCTATTCAGTACAGTATTTGCTTTCTTGCACAGTTCCTTACTCTAGTGGTTTCTGCCTAAAGGAAAGTAAGGTTGTGCTAGTTGTTAAAAGTGCCTCATGCCTTATGAAGATATGAAGATATGTTGGCTGCTCCTTGGGGATCAACTAGATGTGCTCAGTTAAACTGGGTAAAACACATCAAAATTCAGTTATAACCATGAAGTGCCCTGAATTCAGGTTTGTCCAAATATTTGTTACATATTTTGAGCCTTTCAAGTAGCTATGGACATACCTGTGAACAACCTGATCCCAATTTACATGTGCTTTGGTGTGTTGCCATGAAACCATCATAGCACTATGCTTTAAAGTCTAAAATTCCAATTCCAGTAAAAGTTCATGGAAAGAGCACCCAACATGAATCCTTGCACACCAGAATTCTTCCATTTCCTACACAACTCTGTTGTGTTTATAGGAAACATGTTTCTTTTGTATTTCATACACATGGCTCCCATAAAGAAAACAAAAGTTATTTGCCTGGAGTCTGGCAGCATTTTTTTAAGTCTGTTAGTCCTCCAAACCAGTCCCATGTTAGGGAAGCAATTTGCCAACATAAACTCATGTAAAATCCCACAGCTGATTTTAAGCTTGCCCAGCATGAAAGACAAGTTGTTCAGAGACTCAATTTTAAGAAAGCACATCAGTCTGCCCCACCTGCCTGCTGGAGTAGTGATACTGATGGGATCCAAAGTGAGCACATCCAGTCTTGACTACTCTGCAGTCATTGGTGGAAAGGATTTAAAACAGTACAGCAGAAACTTGTGTAAAATAAGAGGGTAATAAGGGGGAATGGACTTACATGGTTCAAAGCTCCTGAAGAAGCAGTTTGAGTTAGCACAGCCTTGTGAGATGTTACCCAGACAGCTACAAAAAAATTTCCAGTGATGTTCTGTCTTCTGATGAAGTTAGTGAATATCAAACTCAGCAGTGGTTTCCTATCATCTCACCTCTATATAAAAAAACCACAAAAGTACATTATAACACTTCCTTAAAGAAATGGATTCTATCGTACTCTGCAGTACTTTGGAGAGTTACTTACTATTTGCATATTATAGTTAATTACCAAGCACCATAACATCATCCTAGGGGAAAGGGCCACTGGCAACTTAATTCATTATCTTCTATTATTGTGTCTCACATTAAAATGACAAGCATCTTATGCTGCATAAGTCAACACAACTTTAATTAATATATCCAAACCTGATAACCAGCAGATACAAGCATATCTGTGGGTTTTGTCCATGCTGAAACCTCCTCAATTTTTGTATGTAGGCACCTCTTCAAAGTGCTTTCCATGCTTATTTGCTTAGAAACGTAACAGAAATACTGTTTTTAATGAAAGAATTATATGAAAAGCTCAAAATGAGTTTAATAACCACTGCAGTTTCCACTGAAAGCTACATTTCAGGAAACAGTGGAAAGTTTGCAATAGTAAATTAATTTGTTTGCTTTGTACTGAACGCACACCTCTGAGATGAGACCCATCCACCCACAAAGCATCCACTAGGGCAGGGTCAGGACTCAAAGACCCAGGGCAGGTCCCTGTGGGCCCCCTCAGGCTTTCAGTGCTGTTTGTAGCTGAGGATGGGGCATGGGGGAGCAGCCCCCCAGCAGCCAGAGGGGCTGGCCAGGGCTGTACCCCGGAGGGCAGGAGGAGCAGGACGCTCCCTTGGCTGCAGCTGGGCACCCCCTGCCTCTGCCTTCAGACCCCAAACACACTCTGGTCTAATTCATTAAATTCAATGTGAAATCAGTCTTTTGTTAACTTGAACTGCCTTAGTCTGCTAGATTATACAGGTACTGAATAGGGCCACAGCAGAGGCTTTATTCCTTACTTGTGCAATTCCTGTCTGGCTGGAAGGAATGGCATTCAGGGATAGTCAGTCAGATGGCAACAGCCATCAACAAGTAAAATCACTCTAATCATGTTCTGGAGACTATTTCAAGATTGATGAAGCATTGAAAGGGATGGTGCAGTTCCACGCAATATTTCCACATGATACCACAGTCATAGTCTAGAAATCAAACACTGCTTAATTTTAGAAGAAAAAAAAGGAACTTAATTCCATGATTAAGTGTTAGACTGTTTTGTGAGCATAGAGAAGAGTTGATACCAGAAGCCACCACCTGATTCCACCAGAAAAATTACTATCTGAGCCCAGTAAAACCAGGGATTTGTCTTCAAAAATCATTAATTACCATGAAACACCATTTGCAAAACAAAAATGCACAGGTGCTCCCTCTATTTTTGGCCATCAGCCACAGAATTTATTTAGCCCAGGGTACAGGAGGAATTCACACTTCTGTTTGTGCAGCCATAACTTTAGTCCATTGTTTTACTTCCAAATTAGGTTATGTGGAAGCTTTGACAAAGCTGCTGTTTTCAAAAATGCTAGACAATATCTTCAACATCAAAATCAATGTGAAATGTTGTAGTAGTATCAATTGGGATGCAAGAATAGTTTTAGTTGTGGATTTGATTTTACCAAATGAAATCAATATACAATATGAACTAAAATGTACAATATAAAGTAAATGCTAAGACTGCAGTATGCAATTAAGCATTTTGCACAAAATCCAAGCTGGTTTAATCTTTATCTTTTAAAAGTGCTTTTAATCATGAATTGGAAGGTAAAAGAATTAATACACATTTTGGTATCAATTTCTGCATAAAGGACCAAGCAAGCAGAACACTGTAGTCTTTAATGTGACCACTTTTTCAGAATAGACATTAACTGAGGCTTTTTCATGCACAGTTGCTTTTGTATAAACTGATTGACACCTTTGGGGGTCGTCTTTCCACTGACTCATAATTTTGCTCACTCTTGAAAAAAGCCTTCTGCACACCTACTATTCTCTAGTTAAAGCTGAAAATTCAACTCATCATATTTACACAATTAAAAAAAAAATCCATTCTGCGTTGTTTTTAATTGCAAATCCTACTCAAGGGACCAATTCTCCTGCTTAGGAGGCAGCCCTGTGCCTTCTACTAGAGAACCAACTGCAGTCAATTATGGTAATGAAATGTCAATAAATATAAAAATTTAATACAGCCTGTTCCTGGTGAGTGGCAGATGAGGACTTGCCTCCCAGACAAATTTGCTGGTGCTGCAAATATTAAATGCACCTGAAAGAGGAGCAGGTTGCCTGAGAGCTCTCCAGTAGAGGGATGCTGGGAGATCCAGGCATCTACTGGGTTTTTCCATTATGGCATAATCGCTGCACTAAGGCCACTGATATTCTTGACATTCAGACATCTTAACTTCTTATTATGAAGTGAGTAGCATATTTTCCCCACAAATTGGAATCTCAGTAAGGGATTTTGAGGTTTTTTCCCCACTCTTAACAATTACAAAAGGGAAATTAAGTTATGAAATTTCATATTTATATGTGACCAGTTTCTCAATACAAAGCAGTTGAATCATGTCACTAAATTAAACTTATCTTTGAGTCAAAAATTATTTGAGGTATGTTACTTTATTTTTTCTTATTATTTATAAAAGTATATATACATAAAGCAATATGCATAAATGCATCTATAGAAAGAGTGATGAATAAGAGATTAACTAGAAAATCGTTTTTGAAAGACGGATTGGCTGGGGTTCCCAAAGATCAGATCCTAGTTTTGTCACAGATGTCTTTGGCCCTGAGTTAATTTAATGTCACTACTTCAAGTTTCCCCAGGTATAAAAGACAGCAATAACACCTACCTCACGGGATACTTCAGCATAATCCATTGATTTAATTGAAACATGAGCCCAACTCTAACTGCTCCAACACTGCAAAGTGCTGTTATTCTTAACCTCTATGCAAAAAGTGTAACTTCATTTTTTTTGCACAGCTTCCTCCAGTCAGTCTCTTAGGAGCAACAAGAGTATGTATAAATGAAATCTCTTATTAAGAGTCAGTAACTTATTGATTATATTAAGGTCATTACCAGGAAAAGTTAATTTTAATTTCTTTTAGTCATCTTTCTATCTTCCCTTTCTGAAATTTTGTCAGGTTAAAAGTATTTCAAGGAGGGGGGTGGTTCTTGTTTTACTGCTGTTTATACTTGAGCAAAATCAATTCAGTAGTTCTAAAATAAAATTTAAAAAAATTAAAATACACGTTCCTTAGCATTTTTTAAAAAAACAGATTTTAAGGAATCAGAGTCCTGAAAAACAAAATTTTGCAGTATTGTTGTGTTTCCTGTGGTGATACCTGTCCATTCTTTAGTAGCTACTTTACTATGGGAAACCTTACAGATGGGCTAAGAGCACTGATACCATTAAACAAATCACTAACCCAGCGTAAGCACTTACCATTGTGCTTAGTGTTAATTTACAGCCCGACTTCACTTAGATGAAGTGTGATTAGCAATTTCCCTGTTGTTCTGGAGGCTTCTAGAAGAGAAAAGTGTTGGCAATATTAGAGCACCCAGGCTAGAAAAGGCATTTTGAAAATGTGTCACTGACCCATTTAGGTTTCAGCCAGTTGGCCAGGAGTGGTTTTGAGGGGAGAAAGCAGCACACCAGGCCACTCCCATGGGACAGTGGCACTTGCAGGGGATGTGGAGCACTCTGGTGACAAGTGGGCTGAGCATTGCAGCTGAGGCATTTCAGCTCAGGTCACCCCAGTTCTGATACAGCAGCTCCACCCCGCTCCATGCCAAGCCATTGCCGTGTCCTGGAGCCAGCCCACGCCAGCCCGTCCCTTCCCCTTCCCATCACGGCATTCCCGCAGGCTGTGGTACCCTTCCCCACCGGTCACCATCCCGTGACAAAGCAGGCCCACCTTCAGAGTGGCAGAGGCTGGTGCAGCCCCCTGCATCAAACATCCCAATGGGACATGCATCAGCCAGAACAGTTTCAGCGTGCTGGGCTTGGGGAGGGTGCCCGAGGTTCAAGAATCGCCCAAGGATGAGGCAGAAGTGACAGGCTTTAAGTAGCCTGTGCTGGTTACTATTCCCTTTTTAATAAGTGTATTAACTCCAGCTCTCCGTTGGGTCTCTGCATGCAAGGAAAGCTCCTGGGCAGGTCAGCTGCCCCGAGAACGAGGAGCAGCACTACAAGAGCAGCAGACCCCAGAGCAGCCCCACTTGTTTCCCTCCCCCAGGGGAAGGAGCTCTGCGCGCCGCAGTCACTGCTGGGGACAATGCCAGGGCAGCTGGGCTGTCACACACCTGCCACCCCTCCTTCCCCTGCGGGGCAGCCCTTGCCAGAACAAGTGAGTTCCAAGCAAATCCAACAAATACAGGGATTTTGTGTAGCTGAGGAGAACAGAAACCACGCACACAATACCTCTGTTTCCTGTGGGAATACACCGACATTTCTGGTTTGAATAGATGTTTCTGGCCAAGTTATGGACACAGGACTGTTTCCCATGAATATTGGGTGTCCCTCTGAAGCAACACAGCCAGGGCAGGCACGAAGCTCACTCCATCAGTCATTCTTTGCAGGATCATATGATTACAATGAGAACAGGAGACACCAAATGAATAAAACAAACTGAGATGTGGACAGCTACCAGTGTCATAAGCACCTCTCGTATTTAAAGCTTCTAAAAACAGCTAATACAGACAAACCAGCACTCACAGAGATGTCACATACCATTAAAATATATGGTTTAATGTTATTTTTAATATATACCATTGGGTTAAAATTGGTTTTTATATAAAATCATCTGGACTTGGTAACGTCATTACTTTGAGAATGATTTCTATATCCAGGAGTATCCTGGTTGTATTTTATTGCTTGAAACATCCTAAAGTGTGGGCGTGACAACCAGATAGGAATATGATTCTCTTTTACAGGTGGATTATTCCGTAATAGCATCCCAAGCTGGAGCCACCCTCAACAATCTTATGAGCCATGCACAAGAACTGGTAGCAAAGCTTCGTTCCCTGCAGTTTGACCTACGAGAATTTGTCTGTCTCAAATTCCTGGTGCTGTTTAGTTTAGGTAGGTACACTCTAATCTTCGTACTTATTGTTTTTTCTAAAAACATTGAAAACATTTTGTTTTTCTTCAATTTTTATTGAAACACATGATTTTGAAATATGTTTAATGAGGTTCACAGTAATCTGAGGAAAATTTTTTAATTATCAGTTGCAGGGAAATTATGTATAAAGATTAAAAGAGCATTTCTATGGAAATTACTCCTAAAACCTATGGAATTTAATGGAGTATTATAAACCTTCTGTATTTTGGTATGTGATGACTGAATTTTCCACAACAAGGATAAAATTCTATTAGACATCCTAGAGAACAGTGGAAAATACAGCTTGCCATGTTCTTCTATGATATTGAATACAGTTATGTAAAGCAGATGGAGTGGGGATATGGTTGAAATTTCCCTCTTATTCAAAGGCATCTGTGGTAAGTATAAACAATCTTCTTTGCATATGACGGCTGTCATGTTGTAACCCATAAATCAGGAATGTATCTCATAGTTTTTAAAAAGTGAAAGGAACTCCTAAAGTGCAAATTAATGATAATAGCTTTCGGACAGATCTGGCTAGGAAATAACCTTTAAAGGGAAGATTGCGTAGTACTAGTGGAGAGGACAGAATGGGAAAGATACCTATGCAAGACAAATTAGTTAAACCAGTGCCTTCCAATAAATCAGTCAAGAAAAATCACTGGTGCCAAGAATAAAAAAGATCTTAGGGAGATGGATTCCTATTGACTTCATGGGAAGAGATTTTTCTGCCTGTCCTCTGCTTCAGGTCTGCACTTTGTTGTAAAGCTGGTCTAAATGAACTTTGCCCAAGTGAATTTTTTTTTTTTTTTCTGGCAGACAGTTGAAAGGAGAGACTTAAAAACATAAATAAGGTCAGACCCAGACATACCTCCATAGCAAAACCTCCTGTTTTACTGAAAAGGTGTTTTTGTCCACAAAGAGAGTGAACAGGTGAGCCAAGGATAACAATTAAATAGATATCAGCAGTGGTGACATTTAGTAATGTTTTCCTTTAATTTTCAGTTTTTAAAAAAATTCTGTAGAGGAATAAAAATCTAAAAATAAATTATTGTAATACAATTGCAAGTAGACTACAAGTGACAGTTTAGATCACACTGTAGACCTCAATTACAGTCTTAAATATGTCCCTCCTAGGTGATACAGAATTTGAACCTGCTTGAGAAAATTTTAGATAAAGGTACCTTTAAATGCAGGGAATATAAAAGACCAATACTTCAGAGGTACAGGACACAGAACATGCAGAAGATGGAAAAGAATTATTTTACAAATTAGAATGATGCTAACAGAATTGATCATTCTGAGGTACATCCATTTTGAATCCTAGGAAGAAATGATGGATTTCCTTGGTAACTATTAACATTTTGTATTCGGGGCTTCATTGCTTGAATATCTTAGATTCAGAGAAGCAAAAGAAAACCATCTGTTGCAGAAATTATGTTTTATGAATTAATCTGATGGATAACAAGAATTCATATTTCCTAATTCCTAATAAGTAGGTTTTTCAGTCATTATACAGTGGCACAAATAGAGCCTCTAGCTTTCTTCTGATAAAATATTTAGAGAATTCATGTCAGTCCAGAAACATTTTAAATTAGCTGAATAAGTGAAGTGCATTTAGAAAATTCTCCCATTTAGGTGGCTTTTTATTTAATGATTTTCATCAGCTGTTCTAGTACTTTGCATTGATTTAGGAATCATTCTCACACCTCTAGCTCTTCTAATTCTGCCAGGTACTTTGCTCAACTTCTGACATACTTGGGCAGGAATAACCTGCAAACATGTACCAAGCCAGGTTACCCAGTTTTTCTCTCATTTATGCTACTATAAAAAGAGCTAATATTGCTGCTAATAGGAACCTTGTAGTCACATCATTTGCATATAAAAGTGATGTAGCTAAGACAGGTTCGACACCTTTGAAATCAATTAGTTCATTGTTCAGCATACTGCAGAATTCCATTTGCTAGTGGTCAGAGCGAGATGTTACTCTGTGAAGAGTAAAATGTAAACATGTTACCACTTGACCCACAGGACAGAGGCAAATATTTAACAAGAATGATGACAAGATTGAAATGAGAAATACAGGTACCCTTTCCAGCTAAGTACTTAAGTTTGTACCCAAAAGAATGAATGAATCATGTAGCTGAAATTAATAAGACACCTCACAGCCTAAGAGCAAGTCAGGTTTAGAAGACGTTGAAGTGTCTGACAATGCTGGTAGGCATTCAGCAGGGCTGTCAGAACTAGCATCAAATTCTACACAAATACCTGGGAGCACTTACTGTATCTAAGTATCTACGTGCACTTGGCATGTATCTACATCTCTTAGGCATCTCAACAGAAAAATGGTCTTCATGCCAATAACATTTCACTTAATTAAAGAAAAAATATTTCAAAAACCTCAGCTTTTGACAACATGGGCCTATAATGTTTAATGGAATAAAAAGTGCTTCAAGACTTGCCCATTTTACATTTCTGAGGATGTTCATGTGAGTGTTATCCAAACCAATAAAACCTTTTACTATTGTTCTTTAGTCCAGTGATTGATTGAAAAATATATGTCTAATATAAAGTCTCTCAAAGGCAATATGAAGTCAATAATCCACAGAATTAATTTATTGAGAAGAAGCTCTTTGGTTATTTATAACTGTATAGATACGAGATTGCCTTGTAAAGCTGTTTGTTATTCATGGTCCTGTCGGTCTCTCCACAAGACAGCAATCTCCTTTAGGGCAAAGAACTTGGTCTCTGCCTTTTTTCTTAACATTTCAGAAGTGATTATCTTAGTAAACTAACAATAAAACCATGCTCAAAACCCAAAGCACTTAGGATAATTCTTCAAAATAGAATTAAATCATATCAGTTTTGCTTGCTAGATCTTAAATGAAAGAGGTAATTGTTCGTTATCTACTCGTGAGGAGTTCCAAAGGGTTTATACAGGAAAATCCTTTTGATTTTTGGCAGCATTAAAGAATATGCTGCTGAAGCTTAGCCAGATGCTTATTAACTGTGGCTGGCAGTGCACAACTCCTCCTGCAGTCAACCTGCACAGCCCCAGCTCAGAGCCTGGGACCCCAGGCACAGCAGCCCAGCTCCTTCCTCCAGGGGCCACCTGCTCTGGCTGGGGCCCTCTGACCAACACTGCCAACTACATAATGGTACAGTTGACTAGGCAATTATTGAATAAGCCAGAAGAGTTTGGTAAATACTCTCTTGAGCGTGATGTCTATAGCTGTAGAATATTTATATATATATAGGAGAGTTACATAATTTTTAAATTCCCTCTCTCAGTTGTAAAAAGCAAATGTCTTTACAGGTAGGTACTTCTTACCTCTCTGTACACAAAAGTCTTTCATTGCAGTTAACTTTGCCAACCCTTCTTTGACTGATGTTTACAATATATTTGCAAACCCCAAAACATGTCTGTTTTCTGGGGCATCATTTCTGTGATTTCCCGTATAGAGATATTCTCCCCTTAATTCCACCTAAGGGAGTGAAGATAATCAATATGTCAAACCACAATTTAACTCAGGTATGTCAGCCAATTTTTTTTCAATCTAAAGATAGTTAGATTAAAAAAAACCCAGTAGCTCAAGAGATATGAAAGTATGGATTTGTTGACTTCTTAGTTGGATTTGACAGGTTTCCTCCTGTCAATGAAGAACCAACATGGATACAATAATGCAGCAACTGTAATCACACAGTTGATAGAAAGTTAGTGGCCAGGCACAAATTGCAAAAATGGGAAAGAATAAAGAAATCTTTGACTGACTTGAGTGTTAAACCTACTTTTAACACTAATTGATGAACTCATGACCAACACATGGAATGAGAACATGTGAAAAAGATACTGATCACACAGCTCTGTAACTGTTTATAAGATTTACCACCACATACAATAAACACCTCTAGCCTTCTGAAAGTTGGCTAAATTAAGGATAATGTGAATTCTTCACCCTAATTCCAGAGTAAAAATATACCTATTTTTTCTATAACATATAACCAGTACAGCTCACAGTACACATTATCAAAAAGTAGGCTAAAAACTAAATACAAATGATTTGTCTTTAATAACTGCTGGCTTGAGTCAAGATAATTACAGACAGAAAAAGCAAATATGTCAGTTTATCAACCTCTGAATTTTCATTACTACATTTGACATTAATTTGAAAACTCCCTTCTCTCCTTGTCATAGATCAGAATTAGAAAAAAACAAAAACAAACAACAAACTCACCCACATGGGCTGTTGAATTCTCTAATTCTGGGGCTGAAATAGGTTCAGATGATCCACTGGGAGATACAATTTTGACCTCTCTAAAGCCAAGAGAAATTTCCCATTGTTTTTACTGAAGCCAAAATTTGCTTTCTATCACAGAACAAAGTTCAGATCACATTTGCAGCAATTACATTTGATAAATTACTAAATTTAAATGATGCTTGAAGAACTAAATGAGTGCCTTAAACGGGATATTTACTGTCATCTTCATTTTACCACCCAGTAGCTCTACAAAATGGTCACTTAACCTGAAATCAGTCCTTGGTTTTCTCTTTATGAAAACTTCCCATTTGTCCTGCTAGTTTTTATTACGTGAACTCAGCAAGGATGATTTTTCAAACTCCCATCAGAGCAGTCTGTAAAGCAAAATGCCAGCAGGAAAAAGTTAGACATCATTTGACCCATGTCCAGGCACTTGTCCAGCTGTGGAGCTAAATGCTGGACTAGGCAGCAGCTGACTGGTACTGCTCCCTTACCCCTGTCAGGACACAGATAAATGTACTTCATTTGAGAAATGAAGGCTTTATCAATGGACAAATAATTGCAGAGCCACTATTGATCTCACATCCCACTGAAGATGAGACAAGAGGGTCCAGTAAAAATAATAAACATTTAATCGTGGTGGACATCAAACAATAGGCTCTTGTTTAAGCAACAGAAAAAAACCCTAGCAAAAAAGAACTCGGTTTTTAAACAAACCACTGTCTTACTTCAGCAGAAAATTTAGCAGAAATCCATCTAGACCTGCAACACTCTGTTCTCATTTCTGTTCAAATGAGAGGAATATTAGCAAGTTAAGAGGAATATTAGAAAGTGAATCTTTCCTTGCTTTGAGTCTTGCTTTAGCTGAGATGGGGGGAGATATTTGAAGTCCTAGGCCCCACCATTTGCACACATGGAAAAGAAATGTGCCTTTTAAGATCCTAATGCAGATGAAGCAGGCTGAAATGAAGCATATTCTAGGCAGACTCTACCCCCAGCACTCACAGGACTAGAAGGAGTTTCCTTCAAACCTGCACTCGGAGGAGCAGCACGAAGCCTGCCTATGCTCCGCTTCACCAGGTGCAGTAACTCACACCAGTGCACTTACACAACTCTGCAGCTGAAAAAATAAAGCTATTGCACTTTTTAATGTACTTTATGTAACATCGTTGTTCTAGTCATTGTTCTATTAGATTTACAGACCAGCAGAATCTCTGCATTGGATTTTGCAATCTAAATACATAGATAAGATTAAAAAAATGCAGCAGCTAACTTTGATGAAACATCAGGCTGTAAATACTTTCACATCCATAACTTTTGCTGAGGGTTTAATATAATATCTTGCATGCAGATAGGAAAATAAGAGTATAAGCATCACCTGGAGGTAATATAACAGGGAATGTTGACTAAATTTTTGTAGTAATTATGATACTTAAGAGCACACAAACAAATATAATAGCAGAATGAAATGAAGGAATTAGTGAGGTAGGAGGTTTTATCACACCAAAAGGAAAACAGGAAAGAAGACCAGAAAGTTGGACAAGAGCCAATTCATGCAGGATTATAGATAACTAAGTGTACTACAGATATAAAGATATTACCTAGCAAATTTTGCATGTAGATCTTGATTGCAGATAAAGATTAAGTAGGTGCTGTGAATTTGAAGTGAGAAGTAATTCATGACACTCTTCCTTGGCAAGCCAGTGCAAGCCACTAATAGAGAACTTATCCAGGCATGGACTTCTCATTACAAAAGTGTCCACTTCTCACTCACAGGGACAAACAGTACTTAGGGTTTAATGCCATCTCCAAAGTGGTCACTCTAGCTTTTTTTACTTTTGGGAGTTTATAAATATACAACTATTTTTATAGGTCTTTTTATATATGTCTTATTTATAATACACGTGTATAGCTGGGCTGTTATTATGAGATGGTTTTATTAAACCCATTGGTAGTTTTCTTAGATTCATCCATTCTGTTACCCAAGGATTCCTGTACAATTGCACCAGCTAAACACCAGTAAACCAGCAGTCAAGGGGTTCCATAGAGCATTCTGGCACTGCTTTCAGGCTTCCCCACAATACATCTGAATTTAGAAAAATACTTACTGCAAACATCAGATTCAGGCTGTCTCAACCCTTCTGTCCAACCAGAGAATGCACTGGAAGCTAACACTGGCAAAGAACCACTTCCTAAACTTTATGTAATCATTTGGAATTCAGGAAGGATCGATTAGTATTCAAGAGACGTGACTGCTCAATATTTATACCACAGAGACTTGGCAGAAGCAAATAAAGGTACATAAAGCTGATGCTTGTCTTAATTAAGTGCAGTATAATAGGTGTTGGGGATATTTTTCTTAGTGAAGAGAGCAGTTTAGCAATGACCAGATATAACTCATTCTGAAGTTCAGAGTTTAAAACTAATCAATATGTATTTATAACAAGGGAGAAACTAAATATAATTTATTATTAGCTGACAGCTGACTAATAGATAAAATCAAGATTTATTTAAGTACCTTTTTTCACATACCAATTTCTGACAACAAAATTGCTCCCTTGGATTCCTGACTGGTTTTTTGCAGCATTTCAAATAGACTTTTTGAAATGACTGTCTCATCTGCAGAGTGCTTGGGACTGAATCCAAAGAATGGAGAACAAGACATCTAGCTAGGATGATCCTTTCACTGTGACAAACTTGTCAGTAGGAAATTTCACAATTTTCTGATGAGGAATCCAAAATGGCAGGTGACATTTTTAAATGCTCCTTTAAAGTATGCAATCTCCACGTGTGCTGATGAACAGGTGTCAACTGGCAGACAACACAGGGATCACAGGCACAGTCCCAGCACACCCAGCCCAGGCTTCCCTCAGAGGTCACAACAAAAAGTTTTCCAAGGGAATATGAAGAAGGTGGATAAATAGATCTGGCATATTAAGCGTGAGAGGCAGAAATGAGAAAGTGGAAAAGGACTTGGTCTGGAAAGGTGGTGGGTGGGAAATGGGGATGGCATTCCGGGCAAGTCCCGGGCAGGAGATGATCTTGTGACACTGAATGACTGATGCTAGGTAAGGCAGGGACAGCCACAAGGCTTGGAAGTGAATGTAGCAGGGAAAAGGAAAGCTGCCAAGACAGGGAAGCAATGACATAGGAAGGGTACCTTGGCATCAGCATTTGCCAAGGCCAAAGCATGAAATGCTGTGGTCACTGAGATATGATATGCTGAAGCAACATGGCATTTGTTAAAAATTCAATCAAACTAAACAATTTCCCCTGTGCACATCCCATGGAAGTCAGTGAGAACACATTTGCAGAATTAGCTCTGTAATATCAGTTTGGGATAAACTGCATTAGAAATACACAAATTTAAAGGGGAGGATAACTGTCTTTTGGAAGATCTCATCTCTGGATATAATGAAAGCTCTGCTTCTTTAAATCTGAAATCAAGATGACACTTCTGTAAATTATTATGATAGAGCTCAGTCAAAAGCTACAGACTTGATGCCCAAGTGCTGGATGGAAGCTTATGGCTTGCATTGAGCAGAAGACTGAAAGGGGTAACAATGATGATTATAGGGGTTCTTTCTTGTCCCTAAATAGTCAAGAAGTTGAAATTTATTATGCCTTCTAATTTCAGATTTTACAAGTATTTCTGCATTTGAAAAATTCAAAATTGATAACTTTTAATGCAAACAGTTACCTGCAGTCTTATATCGTCCCTTACTGCTGCACGTTCCATGTTGCCTTGGGAATTAGGTGTCCATTTCTTACTAGAGATGATGAGGGCCAGCAGAACATTTAAGCAGCCAGTTTGCTCCTGGAACATTTAACTCTTCCCTGGATCTCAAGCAAAGCAGCCAGGCTACTCCACTCTGCCACTAGAAGAGCTATTCCACTTTTCTACTTTAACCCTCTGGGAAAGTAAAGCAAATGAATATGGACAAAACCTCATTTCAGAATAATCTCATGAGGGACGTTCTCCTTTCATGGATGCAGCATTGCTCAACAGAGAAATCAACCCTTTTGTCTCTAATTCTGCTTCGCACTCCATTACTTTGAAGTCTTTAAAATGATATCTCAACTATGCAATCTGGTAAACATAAACAATAGTTATCTATCTTTGTAAATAGTGGTGAAATCCAGAGAATTAAAGATACTATGTAGAGTAGAGGTGGATTGGAACAACAGTGTTTGAAATCTCTATGGATTTCGTAACTAACACTGTTTTAAAAGGAATCTGATTTAAAATATCTTGATTAAATTTTGAGAAAATCTGATCCTTGCCTTTATAAATCACATAGCATGAAAGTAGTTCCTTGCTGTATTTTCAGGATCTAAAACTTTCCAAAAAAATTTGACAGTTCATGTTTTGAGGGATTGTTTTAGAAGTGTATTTAGCACATACAGGATTTTCTTTTGCCCTGGCCTTTATTTCTTTATGGAGAAACAAAAACAAAGACATATTCCTTTCACTTACCTGTCAAAACCCATAGCAAAGCCAAACAATTAAAAAACAGTCCTTAAATTTCTTATAGATGCTAAAGGATATATGGAGTGGTGACTTGGATAAACAATGTTTTGTTCCTGAGAACACATTTTCAGTGAGCTGACAGATTTTAGTCCATCCTCCTATGCAGGTTGCACACAAGTGCAGGCAGTATGGAAGAAAGTAGGACAGTGTCTATTTTACAAGTATCTGTCTTAATGAAATCTACAATCAACTGTTTTGGGGGAAAAAAGCACATAATATAAAAGGAATAAAATGCAAATGCTAGGGTTATGAGGAACAATTCAGAATTAAACCAATATTTTTTAATAAATAAAATTTTAATCATTCATCTCAGCCCTGCATGTAGGAGTAGTGAATGATAAAATCCTTTCAGGAATCCCAGAGAAAGACTTCTGTTTCATGGCTGATTGAGTTTTTTGAATAAACTACACTTAATTATAGAGGAAAGTTAATAATTGCTGTTGATTTATTCTGATTTTATTTCATTAAAAGCAATGAATGCTGCAAATTCATACCTCGTGTAACTGTTGAGTACAACGGCATTATTTGAGGCATGAATTAGATTCAATCTGATCATAACTTGGTTATGTTGTCTGCCTGTCTGACAGCTGCAAGCCATGGAAAAAAGATTAACCATCTTCAGCAAGTACTTTTTCTTTTAATGTCGTTTTTTTCTAAAATGCATATTTAACAAGGTTTTGAAAAAACAATAGGATTAGATGCTTGAGAGAAAATTAGGTCATATATTTGTTAGATACAAATCTTGCAAGTAATTAGAAACATGGGTATCAAGCAATATTTGTATTCTGTACTGTTGCCTTTGTGTGGAGACAGTGGGGATTTCAGAATAACCCAATCAGTGTGCTCTGCACTTTTCCCTTAATATGTTTATAGAATACTAGCAAGGATGGCTTTTAAATACCTCCTGTAAGGGGGAAAAATTACCTGCACATAACCCACATTTATAGGTGTCTCTACTTTTGGAATACTTTTACGATTTCTTAGCATTTTTAGATGTGTAAGTTGCAAGTTGAATGTATTATATAGGTAAGAAAGGAAATAAAGTATTACATAGACTCTTTTTAGCTGCTGTTGGCAGAAATCTTTAACATCAGTGACTACTTTTGTTAGTCAAGTACCCAGCATAACATGGGAATACATGGTTATATATTAAAATGCAGATAAGTGAAGGAATATCCTTAATCTTGGAGCCAGTAATGCTACCCTATTGTCTTAATTTGAACATATTCTTAAATGTTTCACTGAATGAGGGACTTGCTAAAGGAGTATAATGACTAAATTAACTTTGCAGTAGTAACAGACAACTTATTAAATACTTTTAAAACCAGAATATATAGACTGAAAACTGCCTCATGTATTTCTAGTTAAAAAAAAAACATTTCAGATGCGCTTACCCAAAAGTTTATATACAGGTAAGTGTTGGCCATTTACTGGAGATGCACTGTAGACTATGGCAAATTTCCTTCTCTCTCTTACCCCTTCGCTGCTTGTGCAAGATTGAACACTGAAAGAGAAACAAAAGAAATGTCTGTCTCTGAGGGAATTAAAATAGAGAGGTAAAATACTGTAAAAGAACAAGGGAGTTAAAATGGAGAGGTGAAATGCTGTAAAGGAACAATGAGAAGAAATCACAGGTGCAAATAAGGATCTGCAAGAGCGATGAGAGATGAGTGGCAGAGAAGAGGATATCTGGGCAGATCAGGAACCAGGAGTGGTTGATGAAAACAAGGGACAGCAGTGGTGTGGATCAGAGGAACAGAGCGAGACTGGAGGGCTTGAGATACGAGTCAAGAAAATAGGGGGAAAAGGCCAGGAAGGAAAGAGAAACATGGAACTGTGATCAAAGCCAAGTCAGAGCTGGAAAGAGAGGAAACAGAAGCAAACAGGAATGAAACAATGAAGGAAAATTGAGAAACAAGCTTTATGGCCCAGCCTTGAACACAGCTGGAATTGGGAGACAGAAGGGGACTGTGCAGAAACGCTCATTCCTAAGCTCACGGCTTGGAGTGTGTCCCAAATGAGTTCTGCTGGCAGGAAAGGGGTGGGGGATGAAAGCTGCATAAACCAATATTCTGGCAAAGCTCCAGATTTGCTCCAATCATCAAGATTGGATGAACCTCTCAGAGCAGGAGTTCCTAGTATTGCTCTGGTCCTGTGCAGAGCCATTTAGCATGGGACAAACTGAAAGAGTAAACCCCAAAACAGTCCCTGTGGCTTGCAAAAATTTAATTCACACATGGCCATCATCCTAAGGGCAGTTTAAGAATCTTCTTTATAAGGTTATTGAAAGATTAATAAGGAAAATCCTACATTTAATGTCATCTTCAATACTGGGAGGGTTTGATGTGTATTATAAACGTATTACATAACACCTCTGCTTGCTAAATGAAGGAAAGTCTCATCTCACCAAAGAGAAAGATTTCAACATCAGAATGGGGAAGGACACTACAAGAGTATCTTTCCTCCCCAATACCAAAAACTGCAATAGAGATCAGCAAACTGCTTGGGATAAGATAGGTGACATTATCCAGTCTTTCACCATGGGAAAACCTACAGCCTAAACAGGACAAATGTTCTTCAAGCCTGGTTGAGGCAGGCTGGATGGGTGGTAGCTTGGTCCTTTCCTCTTGTCTAGGACCATCCTGTTTGGGACACATCTGTCTTTAGAGAATGGAGTGACCAGGAAGGTTGAAAAGCGCAGGTATCAAACTCACATGCCCAAAGAAGTGCTGGAAAACAATGCTGCCCAATGGAAATACCTTCCAGAGCAGAACATTGCTGAGACGTTACTGTGGGAGCAGTGTCATCCAGACTGCACACTGTGCTCCAGCTGGCCACCTCTTACCAGCAGTACTTCCTCCCTTTCTATTTTGAGACAGGAAAAAAAGACCCTCACAATTAATTAAAACCATAGATGAAGCTACCAGAGATGAGCCAGGGAGTAAAGAGGGAACAAAGCAATTAAGAACTTTCCTGTTCAGAATTCACCAGGCATACTGTAAAATTCAGAGATAGTTGTGCCCCTCAAAAATGCAGCAGAGACAAGCAGACACTTAAAAGAGTTTTCATTACTTACATGCCTTTGGCTCCCTTTCAGGATGCCATGGAACTGGAAACAGCTACAGTAAATGTATTTTCTCTGCATTTGCCTTTCTTGACAAAACACCTCCAATATTTTGATCTCAAGAATAATCAGCTCTTTTGCATTTTCTTTTCAACTATCTGCAGACTTTTGCAAGTTAAAAATTAATGACAACTTCTCTTCCTCTTTTATTTTTTAAACAAAACCCTTCTGTGCTCTTTTCTGAAAAAAAAAAAAACAATGTCTTTTTCCTACAACCTGTAACTATTAGTCTAAATGGCTTTCCCACCACTCTTTCTCCCTCCTTTGCGGTAACACACAAAACGAATTCTAGCACAACAACCTGGTTTGTGGAAACCATTATTCTGGAGATGAAACATTGTGTTGTGTCCTTTACCACTATTATGGGCAGTCAGTCTGTTAGAACATATTGGACGATTATAGGTTAGTCTTTTCAGAGAAAGCCATGGGTTTCAAGTTAGCAGTAACCATCTATCAATTCTTGAGATTATGCCATGATTTACTGTCACGGCATCATGTATTCTCTGATTTTCTGCCTCCTGTGAAACATTGTGCTTTCCTTTTCTATTGATGTATCAACTATAATAGTTACAAGCAGCTACAGAAAAATCAATAGTGAACTTTCATTACTGTGCACATAAAGAGTACCATGCTGTGAGAGCACCCAGCTCCTAAATAGTCACCAGCAGTAAGGTACACTACGGATGTCTGTTATTTTGGTCTAAATGAAGAATGTCTGAATTGGAAACAACAAACATCTAGGATTTTTGACACCACTGGATTCTAAGTCAAGTTTTCCGGTATGTGATTTTTTTTCTGAAGTGTCAGGTTTGATTTGTACTTTCAGTGCTGTTATCTGTGTGGTTTTTTTAATCGAAGGCTGACAGAGGAAATTAATACCGATATAAATTGCTGGGCTGTGCTTAACTGTAAGCTTGTTAGGCTTGGTTGGACAGAAGTGGTAAGAATTGTGTTAATCTTTGTTGAACTAGTCTATCTTATTAGTCAAAGCAAGCTGACTGGTGAACAGACCAATAATCTCTGTGTTAAACACAACTGGGATAGAGTTGAAAGAGGCAAAGCATGGTGTTACCACACACTCAGAGGTGCTCCTAGGACTGTGCACTAGGAGAACCATTGAGTTGGTTTTCAACACCAGGTTTGGAAAAAATAGCACAATTTTTGGTTTTAAAAGATTTGTTTGCCTCTGGGAACAAATTAACTTCCAATTAGTGAATGTAAATGAAGAAAGGCAAGAGCAGTAAGCATGTGAGTGCATTACCTTGAACAAGCCTGGGCCATTGTAGCGTTTCAGGTCATTTCTCCAGCAATTGGGCAGGAGTCCCTGCAGGGCTGTGGGCAGCTCTGCTGCAGGAGGTAGTGGTTACTTTGGCAATTGGGGACTGTGGTGATTTATGGTTTTAAAAGCAGTGGTTGATGCTCAGTACCTTGGATTTTAAGGACTTCCATAAAACTAAAGCATGAGGATGCACATGTGTATGTACATTAATTGTATCCTGCCAAATGCATATCCCACTGTCTGCTGTGGCTCCAGTGCTACAGGAAAGCACAATTTCTTGGCTAGTAGGGATCTGGAGCCCCGTGATTCATGCTCCTCCTGTTAAGCCTATGAACTGTGTTGTCTATGGAAACATCTTACCCATATCTGACCAAAATATTTCAGTCTGAGCTGAGGAGTGAGCACAAATCTGGAGCTTTCCTGCTGCTGTTCTTTACTGAGCAATTGAAATGTTAAAAATGTGCTGAGGCAGTACCTTACTGAGAGTGTCCATTCCTTTCTGACCAGGACTTCCTGTCAAGAAATCAGAGGTAGCTAAAAAATAAAACTCTCTCCTAAGAGCTGCATGTTTGAAATGCAGGTGTAAGAGTATTTGCTCTATTCCTCACTTCCCTACCCTATCTGTTTGATTGATAAGTAACCACGTTGCCAGAAGGACTTTCAGGTGGGCTTTTGTTAGCTTTCATATCTGTATGTTACAAAGTTTAAGGAATAAGGATGAAGAACACATCCAAATCTTTGGAAAAATAGTCCAAAAGCTCTTTTGACACACACTGGGTGCCTCTCCAGTGTTTCCTACAGGCAGCACTGACACTTGCAGGCTTCTGTCATCCCATTTGCCAAACCATTTCCACAGCTAAGCTCAGACATCTGGGACAGTAAAAAGTGAAATTTGCAACTTCCACTCAGATCAATACACAAAGTCAGAAAAAATATGCTCTGAAATACTGCAGTAGAACATTATCTACTTTAGTTGTGTTTATTGTCCATGAAGGCAATAATGGGAGAACTCCTTTGCACATTTAAGCAAATTCATAGGCTGCTGCAGTCACGTGTGGTAGTGATCTGGTGACTGGTACACGCCTGTATACAATGGGATCAAATGTGTTGGCTCTTGTCACATAAGCCAACATCTTTTTTGTCAATGCTAATTTGATAGGGGATTGAAACAGTATCAGCTTCAGTGTACCATCAATGGTCTCGTGAGCTGTCTGCAGTTACATTTAGATAGAAAATAACTGTAACTGCCCAGAGCAGAGTCCACCTCTTAATAACAGCAAAATTCAAATGTTTGGATAACAGGCATCATATATTTGTTTCTACTGTCATGCTTTCAGTACTGAGCAATTAAATGAAAGCATTTAATTTCATGCTATTTCAGCACACATATAAAAAAATAGTTCTATTACCAATTTTCACTTCTCATAATTTGCACGGGCAGAGGTGATTATCTTTTTCATGTTCTTTCTAAACTAGAATAAGCTTCCACTGATGCAACTTGGTTCAGTGAAAAAGAACTCCAAACCATTAGTGCAAATATTGACACATAGAACTCGTAAGACCATGTCTTGAAAAGTCTCAGAAAAGGGGAAAAACAGGTTTTTGAAATCAATGACTAAAAGACAATTAGTTCTCACACTAAGCCTTGTCTGAAAATAGTACAAAAGGCTTAAAACTCTGAATTATTTGTCAATTATGTTGACAGAAAATCATAGTAGAGTGCTGTACCTCTTAGATTAGCACATCACTAAAACACCTTTGCTTAACTATCTCTCCTTCTCTCATTGTGAATAAATTATAATAATTTTTGCTCCTGTGGGACTTTGGATCTAAACAAAAGAATAAAGCCAAACAATATTCACCCAGTAATAAAAAAGTGGTATGGAGTTCTACCATTATCTGGAAAGAACTATAATGATATAACCCTAACTGGCTGGTCTAATATTTTTAACCAAGTTCAAAAAAGTTTGAAATATAATAATTAAATGCAAATACAGTTCTGATCCCAAAGACCAGAAGAATGCCTCTAAGCTAGTATTTATAACAAGAGCTATTCGACTGAGCTCTCTTGTAAATTTTATCATACCTGAGGCAGTTTTCCTCAGTCGATTAGCTGGAAAGCTGAATATATCCTGAGGCAAACCAGACATCTAGTACAGGCTAAATTCAACTACTGGAGCTTAAATTTGGCTTAATATATCCCCACTTGGATCTGCCTGTTTAATTCTCTTTCATATGATAACATTGGTTTATTCATAGTCTGGACTTGCCACCTGAACAAACTGTACCTCATATCTTATTCTAATGGAATAAGAAAAGTTTGCAAAAACCACAAAAGTTCCTGACTGAAAATCAAATGCAAATTTGGGATTAAAAACTGTTTTGTGAAGTGACTACAAGATTAGTACAGAGAGATTTTTCCCCTAAGGAGTACTGCTTTTTATGATCATGCATTTTTTATACTCTGTAGAGACAGATGGGCTTTATAAAAGGATAGAGCCTGCTACTCAAAAGGGTTTCAGTGGCAGCTGCATTTCTGTGTTTGCACCTCAGTAGAAATTTATATTCTATATTTTTCCAGAAAATATTTATATTTCTTCTTTTTGGACTATATCACCCCTTGGTCTAGTTCCAGTGGCAGCAGTAGAAATAACCCTGAGATTAATCTGCTCCATTATTCCTACTTTAAACAGTACTTGAGTAGCAAGAGAGTGATAGAAAGGGAAAGGATAGATAATGTGCAAGCTTCTCATGAGAGCAATAAAGCCAAACATTCAGAAAAGTTACAAATGTCTAGGCAAAAGCAGAGAAAAATTTTTGTAGGTAAAAGCAAATCCCTCAAAAATTTTCATTCCTTATTTTCTAAATATTCAGCTTATTCTCACCTAAATAATAGATTGTTTTTTGTTTCTCTTAAAATTCTACCACACTATTTTTGCAATTTGCATATAACATCCTTTCTGCCTCAGTACGTAACTTCAAGGACTTTGTATGATGTCCCTATCACCATTCCCAGGAACTTCATAAATATTTATGACATCTTAAAGTATTCACACCCTACAAATTGTAGGCATTGACAGATAATTCCCTTAAAACACCAACAACCCTGTCTGCTATTGAAGACTAAAATGATGTTGCAGAAATTAACTGGGGAAACACTTTCATTCAATAAATTTACTATTTTGTCTCATTTTTTTTTAATTATCTGAAGCCTAATTTCTGCTTTTATGAAATGTGATAGTGTGATACTACTGCTCTGGCTGGAGATTTGCCTGCATGTAAGCATATATATATATATATATATAAAAGCCTGATGATAGCATGGTTATTAGCACAGTAGTGTTGTTATCTACACTCATTCTAACTGAATATTTAAAGACAAACATTCCTAGCCCAAACATACAATATGACCCTGGGATGAGGTGAGGAGTTCAGAAAAAAATGAGTTTTGACTCACTTTCCTTCTCAGTTTATCTGCGAGACCTTCACTAAATCACTTCTGCCCTAGTTTACCAACATATGCTGGCATACAAATATGACCATGCCTCCACCAGACAGTGGTTACACATTTTATTCCTGGAAAAGGGAGACTCAGATGGAGATATTTTTTCTAGGATTGATCTGTCATTTACCTTAAGCAGTCACTGGGTCAAATACACAAACAAGCCTGGAAGCAGGAACCAGAAAGCCACGTCAGCCCAGGCGGGTTCCCTTTCCACCAGCCTACAAAGGCAGGCAGTAAATTTGGGCGTAATCACCTAGGGTTAATTTTTTCAGTGCACCAGCAGAGCTTCAGCCTGAAGACTGGAGCACACTTTCACTGAGAACAGCCCGTAGCAAGCAACAGCAGAGACCACCCATTGGCATGGTGAGACCCCAGTTGTTTGGGGAATTTCCTTGAAGACACAAAAGAGCAACTGCTCTCCAAATTCCTGTTCCTCTGTCATGTCTTCAGAGAAAGCAGCAGATACTCTTTTATGTGGAACATAATCCCATCAGTGAGTGCTTCAGCATGGATTAAAATACCTACAGAATAAACCTTTGGGCAATAGATGGGCTGCCCTCAGTCCCAGCACGTTTCACTGCTGACCCACAAGGCAGGAGCCGGGCTGGGACTTCAGCAGGGGCAGAACTGCAGGCAGGGAGGGAGCTGTAGAAAGTGAAACAAAGTGAGGTGGCAGCGGACTTTAAGCACGGCCAAGATGAAGTGCCAGCAGTGGAACCACTGCTTGGGACTGTGGTCTCTCTGTGGGACTGTCCCAGCATCTTCTGGGCCATAGTTCCATCCCCACTGGCCTTGCACACCCCTAGCTGTGGGGCTCTACCAGCCCTGGCAGTGGGGGTGTAGCTGGATGGATTTTTCCCTCCCGAGTTTCAATGAGAAACGCTGGACTTTGTATTGAAGGGTGTAGCTGGCTGTGGACTTTGGGACAGGACCTGTGAGCAACTCTTCCGTCAGAGGCCTGGCAGGATCTTGTTTTATTGTGTTTCAGTGCCCACCATATCACGTATGCCTCATTTGCATGTAATAAGGATGTTGGTTCCTGGGGTGTCAGGACAAGAAGTGAGTGGAGATTTTGTTTGTTTGTTTAACTTCCAAGAGAGTAAATTCAGCCTGAGCTGCTGAAAGTCAAGCAGTTTTATTTTACTTAGTGATGACTCAGTAATTACACCAGTCATAAAGATTCAAGAAATCAAATTAAGCTTTGCCCTTTGTCTTTACTGAGACTGTAAGAAAAGAAACAACTGAAATGTAGTAACCTACTTCCACTCACACAAGGAGAGGAATTCACCCTATTTCCCCATATCTCTCTTCCCATTGCAGAGCTAAGAGTGGCAAAAGAAATTATAAATTACTCATAAAATCAATAAGCATGGTTCTTAATAGACATCAGGAACTTCTCAGTAAGAATTTTACAATCTTTTTAGAACAGAAAAACAGGCTTCAATATTTTAAATAGCATTAGAAAGAAGTCTACCACTATAAAGCAATATGAAAATGTTTTAGTTGAGTCTGAGTTGTTCTGAAAGAAGCCTAAAGTCCATTAAGATTGAAAACTGAGGGAGTGAAACAGGATCCAGACTAAGAATTACAGCTTGTTCTCATAAGTGCCTTATTCTCACTTTAAAAATATATAGTTTTGCCCAATATTTGGGCATGAATGAAATACTCTTCTATAGAAGAATTTAATTAAGATTTTCAAAACAATGTGCCCTTTATCAGATGTTACATTCAACAGAAAATGAAAATTACTTTATGACCCTGATCAATAGTCAGAGATCGACTGTTGCACTGTTACAGATAGATTAGCCACTGCCAAAAAGAATCCTAAAGACAGGAAAAGTTTTCTACACATTCAGTTTGAACTTGGGGAGTCTTAAGAAAAGTGGTTTTGTTCTTATAGTGTTGAGATTTTTCAAGGTTTGGAAAGTGCTAAATATATGCAGCTTATTACTGATTAACAAACATCTATCAAGAATTGTTTCCCATGACTTCTAAGTGAATATTATTCAGCACAGTCCTGCTGTAATAAAATTGAGGGGAATTTTGCAGTAAGGAGCTTATCTTTACCATAAATCTTCCTTCATTATAGCATTTTGTCTGTCAAGAAGGCTTAGCTGTAGAGTGGCATGCATCTGCCTTCATGACAGATGTGCTATATGGAACTGCTGCTGTTGCCCTTAGTTTCAATGGAGAATTGTGGGTAATTTTCAGAGATTGGCATTTTATCAACCATTACTACACGTACCTTCAAAAAAAGTTTTTGCACACGTCAAAAATCTACCTGTGCTTTAAGTCCTGTAACCCACAGATTTTGCAAGGCTAGCAGAAAGTAGGAAAAATATAGTAAAAATCTGTTTACATAGAGGAAGGTTGGGTAATGCAACCTCAGTCCTGGTTAATTCCTCTTCTTTGAACTACTCTGGGGTAAAAACCCTCATCAGAAGTAACATATTCCATCTTCAAGCTCAAATGGGAATTGGCCTCACACTAAAGCCCCTGATGAGAACCCCAGCCATGTGAGGAGGCACGTTGTCACTTCCCCTGATAAAGGAGAATGTTTTTAGACAGAGGCAATGCTGCTTCTTAAGCCATGCAGCATGGCTTGAAAGAACAGGCAAACCTCTCAGAGGGCAAGTCTGAAGGCCATCCTGGCCAAAACCACCCTCAGCAGAGTTTGGAAGATATCACAGTTTATCTATCAGCTAATCAGTCGTTTCATAGAGCTGCTAAGTGTTAGAGCCATTGGGTTTCAATAAAGTCCTTCAGTGATAGGGCTCATCAGCCCCTTCAGGGTGAGGAAGCTCAGGCCCGGGTGGGGAACAAGCCCTTGTGCCTGGAGTGTCCATAAGACTGCAAGCAGTCTTGTGAAAGGGAGAAATCCTCTTTCCCATGGAGAGGCCCAAAACTTATTTAATTCTTGCAATGGTGCAAAAGAGAGGCAGCTGAGCTGTGTTCACACCTCTTCATTGCTTAATGTAGAAACAGTATCGAATAAAAGACATGAGCAGTAAAATTTAACGGGCTTTCTCTGGGAAATATGTAAGGAGCTCCTAAGGAGTTACTATTTTTCAAAATTAAATCTCTCATTCTGTTTCATTTTTCTTTTCAAAATTCCCAGACCAAAGGAAACTCTCTATAGATTAGTACACCCCCAAATTTTCTGTGTTTCATGTTTGGAATATGAGAGGGAAAAAATCTCTCTGAAACCTAAATATTTTTCCCCTCTAAAGACCAGACCCATTTTGGGGGAAAATATGCAAAAGTGTTCTCCTTGGGCTGAATGTTGTATGCAGTTTCAGCTTAATGCACAGCTTTATGGCAGATGTAGAAAATAACCAAAATGGGGGGCTATCTGGGAATACTGGCAGATCTTTACTGTTACTGCAGAGCAGATCCTGACACACTATAATACTGTTTTTGTCTTAATCGTCAAAAGTAAGCTATAGAGAACAAAAATTCTTTGTTTGACAGAAAAGCAATTGCTATTTCTTGTAAAACATATAATGTATTCCAGAAGACCTAAGGGTTTACTTTTCAATAAGGATAGAAAAAGATGCGTGCCCCACTGTGAGCTCACAGTAAGGCTGTTTCATGTAAAAAGTTGGTAATTAGTCCCTGAGTGAATAAAGTAGAAGAGCTAAGAGACTGATACTTACTGTAGCAACACAAAACACTTTTTCTAGCTGCTAGGATTTAAAGGGTGTGTGGGTGGGAGGGGGGGACCTACTCCTACTCATTTAATTTACAAGCATCTAAACTTCAGAAAACGATTTTTTGCATTAAGCTTAAACATGTGTACTTTAAATTGTTACTAACCGATGTAAAGATTGGTAAGAGACATTCCAGTTTAAAAAAAAAAAAAAACAGGAATGAGGAATTATGTGAAAGCATAGGGGACATTGTGCTGTACACATCAGCAGCAGATTTCACGCTCACTGTACACAACTGTTACACCAGCACTGCTTGATGTCTCACCGAGTTAACTCCTTAGCAGTCAAAGGAAACACTTGTAAAACTAAATCTGTTTAGCCAGAGTTACGTAATAAATACCAAGCACAAAACCAAACTCAAACCACAGGAAAACCATCTACTTAAACCCCAAAGTTACTGTTTAATCTCATTTGTATCACCACCAGCTAACACTAAGTACCATCAGTGAAAACTGTGTACCATTTCTTGTTCTACCTGCATAATTTGAAGTTACAGGAAATAACTTAATATTCACATGCTTTCCTTTGTTATTACTCGTCTTTAGCAGAGCTAGAGTTCATGATTTTCTCTCAAAAAGAAAAACATAATTTTTATTGCAACTATGGGTTCAGCAAACCTATTTCTGACAATATACAAAGAACCACAGGAGAGCTTGAGAAATGACAATGGAACTTTACACAGTGCTCTCAGCACATATCCTTTGACTTCTCTGTTCAGACTGTCTCATTTGCTTTACTGCAACATTCACTGTTAACTTATATGAGATAAGAGCACTTATCAAAAGTCATATCCAGAGATCTTGGTCCCTTCATGGAGACTCACCCCAAATCAGGTTGCCTCTATGTCCCTACTATGGCAATTGCAGTCCTGGAGGGATCTACACACAGATGAATTGTGTAGTGATGTACTAAACTGTAATTACTTGGACTGTCTCTGATTCAGTCTAGAAAGTCAGGAAAAATCTACATATTTTCACTGGTTAACTGATAACTTCATCTTGTTTACAAGCACTGAGCCTCACCACAAACAGCAAGAATTTGTTTAGAGGAAAGACATTAAAAGTATTTCCTCAGGCTGAATGTGGCATAGGAGCCCAGAACTACTTTTTGTTTACTGTTAGTATCAATTGGACTTGTTTTTAGATCTTGACTTCAGTGCTTATATTGCCACATGTGACTATTGAAAGAACTGTCCCCTGAGATGGGAGCACAGCACAGACCTTCCCCTGCAGTTCTGCAGCTGCCCCGGGACTCCTCGAGGCCGTGTAGCTGTCGGATGTATGGGAACACCTCACACTGCACTGCCACACCCACTGCCAGAAGCCACCAATCCTGTGTTTGGGGGCAATAAAGATAAAATATTATGCCTTCTCTTGACTCGGAGTAGGGTATCAATACAGCTAAAAACAGAAGGTATCTCTAAAATATATATTTAAATTCGCCATTTTTGTAAAAAATATTAAAAATTTGCACTTCTCAGATTTAGTTTCTTCTTAATCTCTGTAAAAATTTATCTTGTAATTTTTCAATAAATAAATAACTCATGCAAAAGCATTTGAACAGGGGGTAAAAATACTAATGAACCTGGTTTTCCAAGAAGCCAGCACAATCTCATACACAGTGTGGCTCAGAGAGCAACAGAAAGATGCCCTTTGAATTTAAAGGGGGTTGAATCAGCGAACAGTTTCTAAAATCTCCTGACTTTTAAAGTTATTTTTACAGAGGAAAAAAAAGTTCCAAATACTGATTCTGAAATCATCATACATTTTACCTTGCTATTTAACAGTTTAATCTCCAGCATAGTCCCTGTTTTCTGTGGGAGTTTTTATGTTCTGGAAATTCATTCATGATTATATTTTTCATCTGAAACAACCTATTTAAATTAATTGTGATAGTTGATACTGTTTCTTTCTTAGCTTTATAAAAATATGCTTAGAATACCCAATTTTTAAACCAGGTTACACTAGCTACAAAATGTCTGGGGAGTTTTCTGTAGGTACATAAAATAATACACAGCTATATTTTGTGTGAGAAAACGTCCAGTGTAATACATGAAAACATGATTATCCAAAGATCTCCAGAGACACTGGCAAAAAGACTTTGGATAAATGAGTTTGAATAGCTGAGGGACCAGGCATAGCAGCTTTGAAGTTTCCAGTCTTCTTCACTCTGGATAATGTAAAGTTCAGATGATTCTTGCTGGACAGCCACCATAATTTAAGTATTACTGGAGAGTTCCTTAAATCAGCTACCAAAATTCTGGTGCATGTTTTGTCCCCAGCTCCCAAACAAGCAGCACAAATCCAGGAGTCACTGGCTTCATTTCCACAGTGAAACTGGGACAGGAAAGAGGCAGGCAGTGAGAGCCACAGCAGGAAAGGCTGGCCCCGGCTCAGCAAGAGCGAGCCCGGATTGCAGCTGGCAGGCAGCACATTCCGGAGGGGCTCCTGCTCACAGCCCTGCGCGCCGGGGCCGTGCCTGCTGCACCGGCACCCCGGCATCTTTCCTGTCCTCTTGTTCTAAAGACAACGTTTGCCTCCTCCCACCACTTCCCTCATGCTCCAGTACAAAGGTATGAGCGGGAACCAGTATTTGCTCTGTTTAAAGCACTTCTAGGAAAAGGTGCAGTGAAACCCGATTTACACAGCCTCCCAGGCTCCTGATGGATCGGGTGACCAATGTGTGTTCCTGTTTTGCAAAGGAAAACACTCATTTCCCCACAATCAAAGGCTGGCATTTACAATGAACCAAATTCTGCCAAATTCTCCATCTCCTGTGCTCCAAGAGTATCAATAGATGAACAGATTTGTCTTTATACAAAGTGAATTAGCAGCATAGTAAGGCCCAGTACCACCATGCTTCAGCCTTACAAGAAAGTGTTACTGTACTCTACTGATGGTAAAAATGATCAAACACCAACCAAAACAAGCTCTCCCAGCAAGTGCACTTTGATCAGTTCCCTCTTCCTGCATTAGAGCAGCACTCTAATTTGCAAGCTTTAGAATAACTTCTACATTCACCAGACATGTTAAAAGACAATTCCATCCAAGTGATTTTTACACAGGGGAGCAAACAATGAGGAGATAATATACTGGCATTTATCTCTGACCAGCATTTCCAGAGCTTGAACTTGCTGTATAGGAACAGAAGATAATCAAACAGAGGCAGAGTGAACAAACTGTACCTGCTGCGGTGATGTAAATGCCCCGTTGTCCAATACCAGAAAAAAAAAAAAAATCAGTGTTGGATTTCAGAAACCATATGCAGGTTAAAGGGCACTATTCTTATCTAGTATTCCACCCAAAGGACAATGATTTCATTTTATAAAGATCATTAGTCAGTGAAATATATATTTTAGAGAGTTTCTAGTAGGGAATATTATTTTGGCAGTCACTGGAGTGTACCAGATGGTTCATTAACATAGGCTAGACAAGTCAAAGGCTTTCAGAATCATTTAGAAAATGTCAAACAGAAACAAGAACACTGTCACTTTTTATTAGAATTAACTACATCATACCCTGGACACAGATTTCACCTTGGGTCAGAAAAATTAATACAGAATTATATGAATTGTGTAACATAGTAGGTTAAAGATAGGGCTTCCTCTTGGGGCTCATTTGCTGGCAATATATTATGGTCTTCTACTTTAGGAATCCTCAACCTTTCTTTTTGTTAGCTATGAAAAGAGCTGACCTTGCTCAGACTCCATTGGTGTCTAATTGATTTGAGGTATATGCAGAATTTCAACAAGACACTCCACTAAAGCTCTTTTGTGATCATTTTCCCAGGAAAGCTGGCAAAAGGGTTCACTGAATATTCAGCAGCTTGTAAAGTATGCTTTTGTCAGGAGGCAAAAAAAATACATCCATTTAGTGAAACACTGCCTTCGTAAACAGGAATTAAAATGCAACTGAATTATTACCTTTTCTTTTATTATCATTCAGATGTCAAAAATCTCGAGAACTTCCAGCTTGTGGAAGGTGTTCAGGAACAAGTGAACGCTGCTCTGCTGGACTACACAATGTGTAATTACCCACAGCAAACAGACAAATTTGGGCAGCTTCTCCTGCGACTACCAGAAATCCGGGCCATCAGTATGCAGGCCGAAGAATACCTCTATTACAAACACCTGAACGGGGATGTGCCGTGTAATAACCTTCTCATTGAGATGCTGCATGCAAAGAGAGCATAAATTATACCCATTAGAGCTTCTGCTTTCAAGGAAAAAATTATTCCAAACTGCTCCAAGCAACACTAATTAAAACGTGGTTTTAAGACTTTGCAAAATGGTATAATAATCAAATACTAATAGTAAATAAGTGATGTATCAGGGTATTTGTATTGCAAACTGTGAATCATATGCTACACATCCCCAAAGGAATCTATATAGGACTTTATACTGGAGTGAACTTCCAAGTGGATACCATCACCAATGTCAACATGAAAAAGGACGGAATGATCCTTGTATATTTAACTCCGCTGATTGCCAATATGAAGAAACCTAGGTGAAAAAAAACTGATCTGTACTATTGAGCTAAGCTGGTGGGGAATTTGAGTGCACTAAATTCCTTCACTGCATAGAGGACTCGTAAAACAGTTACAACAGATGCAAAACCGCATCTCTAGCATCTTCTGTCATCCTTACAAGGACCCAACACTTACTTCTTCTGTGCTAAATGATGTGGCATCCATTCAACAAGCTGTAAGAGAGAGCTGGCCCAGGCACGTGCTGTGTGCTGTGGGCACCAAACCCAGGGGCTGGCTCTGCCTCAGTCTCTCGGGCCTGCAAGTGCTCCTAGGAGGAGTCTGTTCTCTGGTTAGCTCGGCATCCTTAACTGTGTTCCGAAGTTTGTTTTGTCACGTGTCCATGTTGTTCCACCAGGCAGTATCCCTCTTCTACTGCTCTTATCAGAGAGCTGGTAAGTAGCTACGGAAATATTCCAAAGTAAATTAGCCAATTCAACTGCTAACTCAGCCAGGGCAGCAGCTAAAAGATGGCTCCACTATATAGTCATGGCTGTTTCCAAATAAAGGAAATGGAGATATTTTAGCCATCCCAAGCAACGCCTTTGACAAGAAAATAGAAATTAGGACACCAAATACTGATGTTAAAAACCGAAAATAACTTTTTTAAAAAAAATTTTGTGATAAAAGAAGTGACAAGTGAATTGTACGACCTGATGATGCCATGGAGCTTATCAAGAAATTATCTTTAAAATTGCCAGTAATTTGGAAACTAAATTTCAACTCAAACATCCAAGATCTAATGGAACTTTCTGTTTTTAAAGTTAGGTAATACACATATTTTAAGCAAAGAAAGAAAAGTGATACTGCTGTGTCTATGTAGGCCAAAGTCTGCTGCAGAACAAATATTAGAAAAGAACAAACACTTCTCTCTCTGTCCACATGAAGATATCAGTATTAACATGTAGTGCCACAGTTTTAAGTCTTGCCTTATTTCATTACCCTTAAAGGTAACTGTGCAGGTGTAGATCAACATACATTTCAAAATAAAGTATTAATCTCTAACATTAACAAAAACATAGTGTTTACATTCTTTAGGTCCTGTGGGGAAAAAACTGTGATAAAATTGCAGAGCAGTGATTTCCTTATTATTTCTTTTACATTGGTAATTATTTTACCAGTACTTAATTACTGTATGTCGTGAGACACTAAAATCAATAGGGGTATTTCATTTTGACTTTAATTTTTGAGATTATTGGCTGCACAATCACTTGTAGAAACTGTATAAAATCCTAATACTTTAATTTTTTTCATGAAGATTGCTGGCTTTTGAATAGTTTATTTATATTGTATATGATAGTTTTCACTGTAGACAATTATGATGCTAATTTATTGTTCTTTGTTTTCATCTTTATATAAGATATAGCCAGAATGAAGAAGCCAAATATATGTGTTTACTGTAGCATGTCTTCAAGTTAGTGGAACATAGTTCAGGGACACAGAAGGGTCTTTACAAATTAAAATCATTCACTTGATTAAATGTCTGTAAATCTTCATAATCCTAAATGTAGTTTATTTAAATCTGTTGTAAATTATGTGAGTTATAACTTTTTCTGTTTCATGTGAACTTGAAAAGGTGCATTTCTCTCACTTTTGTCCAACCATTCATACATTGTATACCAAAGACATCAGTTATTACATTTGCATTAGTACGAAGCACACTGTTTTAATTGCCTGTATTAATCAGCTCTAATATTCTGTCCATGCATAGGGTACCAACACAGCAAAGCCAAGTGTCTGCAACCCCTACATGTGTGTCTGGTACCACAGCACACACATACTGTCCCACAGCCCACCAGCAAACCGAGCACAGCCCCCTCAGCATCCCACAGGGCAGACAGAAGCATTATTTAAGTACCAGTGTTCTCCCTCAAACAAACGAAATTAACGGTAAAGTGTGGGTGCCAACTGACGGTGGCTGTGAAATACATGCACAAGATAAGTGTGGACATTCTTTCTTTTTTGAAAGAAAAGCAAAGCATTAATTCAAGTGTTTGCATTCTGTATTTTCTCCTTTTTTTTTCCTGTTGAAAGGCTATGGTGAATCTCACTGAATATTGAGAAAAAAGATGAAAAACGTATTGCTAACTATTCACAGCACCTTTATCCACCTTATCCGCACAGAGGACAGAAGAATTAAAATAAGAATGTAGAAGAAAGGAACAATTTAGGTTAATGGAAATGGTTTCAGATAATCTAACATATATTTGCCCACCTCTGGGGTTCCAAGAATCTCATCATGTTGCCCAAAGTACATGAACAAAACAAAACAAATCACAAAACACCCCCACTCATGTTAATTGTTAACTACTTTGTAACCAAGCATTTTCTTCTGACTGCCTTATTGATTACAGGATATATTAGTAAAAGCAGACTAAAATTCAAAACGTTTGGCTTTGGCTGGTTTATTATAGTTGTTCTGTGTTTGTAAACAGACAATCTGTAAAGTCTGACTATTTGTATTACAGATGTTCTGCAGCTGCCTTGGATTTAAATCCATGCAACTCTTAGAATGTGCAGTGAGTTACTTGTTGAAGTTGAAGTTCTCTTACTGTATCAGTGAAATACATATTGTCATGTCAGTTCTTGCCAAGAGTTTCTCATCACCAATGGAATTATTTTTTTTCAGTATTTCAATAAATATTGATATGCCCGTGCTGATTACTTTATAATTGTTTTTATAATACTATCATTCCACTGAAATGAAGCATCAGTCAAAAATCAGTTACTCAGAAGAGGAGAGGAGAATAAAATGCAGGAGAAATATGAGCACCAAAAAGAATTTGATACGAGTGGAAGACACAAGTGTAGAGAACAGCACCTCAAACCTCAGACAGCAATGGTGAAATTACCTATGCTGAAGCCAAATAAATACAGCTAAAACAGATCAGAAAAGCTGAATCTCTAATCAGAAAGAAATTTACCACTTAATACGTTCAAATTAATACCTGATCTCATAGTGTACATATAATTTTCAATTTACATGTACCCATAAAGAGTTAAACAGCCAAAGCATTAGGGAAGGAAAATGACAGAACAAAAGAAAATCAGGTAACAGGATCCAGCAGAGCTCAGGATCATCTCTCAGCAATGTAAATACATGGCAGGGCCAGGGGCAAACCCACAGCTTCCAACACAACTGCCAGTGCAGGCTGCCAAGGAGACAGATGTTACTGCTACTAGAGAAAAACATTTTCCTAAAGTTGCCCTCTGGCTCATCTGATTGCTGTTCTGAGAGCAGGAGGTGAAGTGGTCCAAGAGAGCTCGTCAGCTGTACCCTACTGTTTTGAGACCAAGTCCAGTGCTTCCCCTGAACTGTCTGGTAGTTGAAACGGGGCTGTTCTCTCAGGTGCCAAATGTTAATGCTTCAAGGGAAAAAAACAGGGCTATAATTAGTTATTTACAAATCCTGCACTTGAATGAAACAAAGCTGGTTTAGTGTTGCAATAAAAGCAGAGTAAAACACAGAGGATTAGGTGGCTTACAGGTAGGAAGGATTATTTTAACTTTTAGGAATCATAACTGAAACCCATGGTTTTGCAGAAGACCCAGGGGAGATTTCAGGGTTGATATATTTTAGATAGTTTTCCTTACAAGAGATATATTTTGATGAGATATATTTAGTATACACACTACATGTTTAAAGTATGAGAGGATTTATTTTTAACTGAGTTTGACACTGCTTCTGGAACAATCTGCTGTATGTTTTTATTGGAAACATGGAAAGAGTGAGTTCAATGTAACACAGGTCAAGTCAGTACAATACTTGGTGATGTTGACAATTTCCTGGAATACTGAAAAACACTCTGTTAACCCCTACATTGAAGCCCATACTCTAAATACATCACAGGAGTTTTAACAATATTTCTAGCTTCCCTGACAGAGTTGCTCTTTTTTTCCAGGGAAATTCTATATAGTTGCATCTGCTGGAATTTGGAATGGCAAACAAACAGCATTAAACTAACAGCAAACCAAGAAAGCTGAAGATAAACTTTTAAGGGCAGAGCCTAGAGCTGTATTACCCTATGATGCTGGCATAAGCCGAAATACTTCTGTGACAGTCAAGCAAATTCAGTTGCACTTGAGTCTATAGAAAAAAACTAATATTCTGAGGGCAACTCGTCAACAGAAAAACCTTTCCTAAATGATAAAGTTAAAAGGGGACCTGAGCCTCAGGTGGAGTACAGAGCCAATGTCTACTCTGATGCCAATGGATCTCAGCAGAGGGCACAGCACTAGAAGCTACTTGATAGGTACAGTCTGGTCAGGCACACATTGGTGGGACAGGACGTAGATTCTCTGCATCAAACATGCTTTGCAAACCTTTGGGTTTGCTCCAATACATAACAAAATGCTCTCCATTTTACTGACAGTTTTGAAGTCTGGCACGCAAGCTTGGACTTGCAATACTAGGTGAGTTTTCACCATTGCCTCAGGAAGGTCCTGCACAATTTCCCATTCACTGTAACTTCTCTAAGACCTACATTAACTGCTGTGAATGGCATGTGCATGCCCCAGGGGATAATTCAGATGTGAGGTAAAGCAAGGTGGTGGAGCACAGGCTCCTGATGCTGTCTGTATTTATGGAAGCCTTAGACCACTGCTGCGCTGCCTCAGTAAGGACTGCAGGGTTTACCATAAGTTGCTAATAAAACACAGCCGAAACAAACAGCAACGGAGTCACAACCGTGCCCATTCACATCTTGCCCTCCCTGTGTTCAGGGTCAGGGTGTAAACGGGTGAGATGCAGCATGTCAGAATGCTTCCAGTAACACTGACTGCTTATCACGCTGCTGCAGAGCAAAACCTTCACAGAGCAAGAGCCTCCCTGTGTGGTGTTCACGTCAATCACCCTGTGGCTGATGCTGCTGAACATTTGCTGGATACCACCAATCCAGGCTGTCAGTTGCAATTATAGAGCAAAACAGGGACTCTGCAGCAGAGGGAATAAAGCGTGTTCGTGGGAAGGACCCCAAACAAGCTACTGTTTGTACAACAGAAAATGCTGACGGCCATTCAGTAGCTGCTGGCATGCCTACAGATGCATGCACACCCCACACGCCACCTCTGGGAATTCTTAAAGCATGCTCAAACATCCAGTACTTCTGTTCCTATATCAAATATTTGATGAGGCACATCTCCCTGGGGCACACCGAGCTTCAGTCATACACACAGCTCGATTCCTGTTTCACTGTGGTGCCCTCCCACTCATACAAGCAGAAGAGTGTTGGAGCAGAGTAGCAGAGAAGTGAGGCAGGCATTTCAAATGAACACCCTGGTGTTTATACTTGCACTGCATCACGACAGCTGTCCTGCTCTTTACAACTTGATCTTGATCAACACGTATCAAAGAAGGGAAGTTCTGCAGAGAGCTCTGCTTCCTATACCAAGGCAGCATACTTCAACTGTACATGAAGAGAAGGTCTGTAGGAATGTCTGTGTTTGAACTCAACAGTAAGAAATAAAGAGTATTGTAAATGTCTATTATGATCAGTCCATAAACTACAATAGAAAGCAAAAGAGATAATGGGGGAGGAATAGCTCCGAAAGTAAAATAAAAAGGAAGCACATGGACATGGAGGAGACATGAGGATATTTATGTTTCATAAATATTTAATCTTGAGTCACTTTTAATCTAAAAGAAAAAATGTAAATAAAATATGCTGGATTATTATCATTGCTTTGAAGTATTAACAAGGCCTGAATAAATTATCATGTATGTATTTTAGGGACCTGCCACAGTAAGCAATATTGGTTTTAATTTTCATTTAACAAACTTTGTTTTATTTTTCATTGTATATAAATTTCAGATTAAAAAAATGACATGGAATCATTGATTGAATATATTTAATCAATTCATTTAACTCATGCTGTGAAAACAGAAGCTTATTATTGGCGCATGCTTTTATTTAAAATCAAACACTACAGCTGCCTAACAAACTGTGTCAAATTGCTTTTCACTTCACAAATTCAGTTGAAGCATTCCACAGCAATGTCCTACTCTTCCTAAGACCACTTTCCTATGAGTCCCACAATACCTGGATTTGCAGTTGCAACCTCCCCCCAAGTCCTGCATGCTTTTGCATACAGAACCTCAGACACTGAAGAGCAATGGTGCTGAACCTGAGAAGGTGGGGCTGGGACATATGTCACAGTTTTTATTTCTTTCTTTGTGTCGCTGTCCCTCCTCTGCTACTTGTTACTGAAAACCCAGCTGCTGTTCCCCACGCCCTCGCAGTGAGAGCCCTCGTTCTTCACAGGACCCTTCTGTTGCCCTTCCACTCCTTTTGTAGCACTCAGGTTCCCTCCACCCCATTTCTACTTTAATTTTCCTTTGTATCAAAACCGAAACTCGTAAGTCAACTTTACCAACATATCAGGATTTTCAGGAGAGTTTTTTATATGTTGGGGAGTGGGAAAAGTCAAGGACATAATATTGTCTACATATCTGAAGCAGCAAAGTGACCACAAATGTCAAAACAGGAAAGCGACTGCTGGACCTGGTCACACCAAGCTGAAGAAACCCCAGCCAAAAGCAAGACCAGGTCACCAGTCAGCCCTCTGTGTCTTGGCTTACAATGACCAGTTCCACAGACCTAAATAATCAACAGTTCTTACTAAACATTGTTTTCAGAGAGAAAAGAGGAAACATCCCAGAATTTTAGTTGAAGAATTGCATAGAAATATTAATAGATAAATCTAAGCAGAGCAGTAGCATCTGGGCCAGGATTAAATTATTTGAAGACAGCCTTTTTTTCACCAACAACATGCCTAGCAATATTCAACATAACTAAGAAAATAGCCATTGGCAAAAAGAGGAAAGGGAACAAAATTTTGCTTTTTTGCTGTGGATTTTTTGTTTTGTTTGGGTTTTTGGTTTTGGGGGCCTTTAATTATTATTTATCACACTTTGACCCAACTTTGCCCCTTGGGCATCCGGCAGAGAAAAAAAAAAAAATTAAAAAAGAAAAGCCACTGTGCTTTCTGTAGTGACATATTTAAGACACCTTTTCTTGCTGTCAGAAAAACTGACTGGTACCTCACTTGGTGTGCCAGAGTCGTCCAGAGAGCAGCATCAATGGTGTCTCGGTAATGTTTTGTTCAGGACGGAGCAGCAACTCCAAGGAGACAACGGGGAAGAAAACACTGCACAGCCCGACTGCTCCCCTTGTGACAGCACAACACATCGGTGTCAGCAGCTGCCAGCCTGGAAACACAGACAGCAGGGAGATTTAGGGAGATTATCTGCTGCTCTAGAACTATGTTTCCCCATTTATATACTTGGAAGTAATTAATAACACAGAATCATTGTTTGTTTATTGCCTGTGGGAGTTGTGAAGAAAATAACAGAATTTTAATAACAGGTATTTTCAGATATTTAGACTATAATTGATTTATTAAAGGATCACTTTGCTGATGCTGTTAGCTTTACTTCTCATCAAATTTTTTTAACTTACATTTTGGCACTGATAGGAGGTTGATTTCATGCAACCAACTACACACAGAAATAATATACACAAAACAAGAAAAAAGCTCCAGAAAGGAAGTGATCACTTTAGGGTGATAAAATCGAGGCCAAGAACACAAGAAAAACCCTGTTTCTTCCTGGTAGTTACTTTGTAGTTGGTCTGCTTTGTTTTAAGGCTTTCTCATGCAAAATTGTAAGTAATACAATACAAACCAATGTAGGCAGGAAGAAAATTATAATTTGTTTGTAGTTTAAAGAACTATTTTAGAAAAAATTGTATATTCAGACATAATTGATGTGTTCCAGAAGATGGATAAATGAGCAAAAATTCTCTCCCTTTTAAAAATTATATAATATTATTATTATTATTATTTTATATGTACAGTTGTGTATATATATAAAGTTCTATTCTCTTTCAATAGGTCTGTCAATCATGAGGTATTTGAGGCTCAGGTCTGTAGTTCAGCTTGTATGAGGGTTGTTTTCTGGAGATCCAGAGCACACAACCCAGCAATTAATCATTCTCTTCAGTCACAAACTGGCCTGTAATCCCTGAAAATCCCCAGGATGTGTTGCCTTGATCCTCCCACCTGTACGACCCAGCCAAGGCTGACCTACATCCTGCGCTGTTCCAGAAACACAACTACTCACAGAAACATTTCAAACCTGCAGCAAACACACAAAAAAGCTGCTAAGTGGTGTCAGGAGGTGATGTGTTCTGGTGTATCCACCCTGGAGGGTGGCTCGGGAGCACCCAGGCTGCTCTGGAAGAGCACTCTTGGGAAAGTGGATTTACCCGACAGTTTTTGTATGCACCTCCTGGCATTCACAAATAAAGTGTGGCTTTGGAGATGGCATTTTATTGATAGACTCCCCCTGTCCCAAGGTACTCAGAAAGGAAAGAGAAAGAACCAAAAAACAAGGCAAGTGCTCCTGGGAGCAAACACAAATGAGGACAAATTCCCTCTTTCTGTTCAAAGGATTTTTCTTCAACTTATTTGATATCATTTCTATGAAACGTAAGCAGAGATTTCAACATATTTCTTCTGAGAGTATTAGTCTCTCTGACAACTCTCTTGCTCTCTCTCTCCCCTCGGACTTCCCCAAACACACGATGTGCAGTTGTCGGCGTGCTATGTTAAGTGCTCCTCCCTTAGGTCATTATTTCCACTCTTTAATTGTTCTTTCAACCTTCTGTAGTATCATTGTTATCCAGACTGTGTTGGTGCTGCTTTCCAAACACAGATGAGTAACAGTTCCTGCCCTTAAGAGTGTATATTCTCGAAATAAACCTTTCAAATTCTCCACCCAAGACAAAACACACCAATTACAGCTGTAACAGTCTTCAAAGGTTTTTCAACGTCTCTGAATTCCTGTTTCTGACATGAAGCCAAATACACATCTTTTATTAACATAAAACGAAGCAGTGCCTTTTCCAAGAAACTGAGCTTGTGTTACAAAACTGATCTTAAGCATGTGAACTTCCCCAGGGATAAAAACCTTGAGTTTCAGACCATTGCCATGCCTCATTCCTTAGGCACCATCTATCTCAGGAACTCCAAAAGGATCTCTGTGCCCCAGCCCAGGCTGTTTATGAGCAGCACTGACATGGCATGTGTCAAATGGGTGCAACCACCAAGAACTGATGATGGAGATCTTTCTCCTTTTACAGCCAGGATGCTAAAAGGTAGTTAGCACACCTTCTGCACAGATCAGTAAGAGTGGAAAAGATAAAAGGCAAGGCTTTATGAGAAGCTATGCAAAACCACAACAGAAGTGCAAACAATGTAATTAATTAGAGCAAACAAATTAGAGCAAACAAAGAAGCTGAGAATGACTCAGGGCAGTGAATTCACTTTCTTACACAGAAGTTTATTTCCATAGTTCATTCACATAACAGAGTTTATTTGGTTTCTGTTCCCTGACACTGCAAACTGTAAACTCCACAAGCTAATCCACACAAGAGTGCACTGTTCTGCAAGAAAGAGCTAGGAGGGAGGATTGCATGGGNAAAAAAAAAGGTAAAAAAAAAAGTGAGTTTGGAATGGGTCTCATTCTGTATTTGGTGTTGAAGTTCTGGCTGCAGAGGTGTCCTTGGTGGTATCAACACACTGTAAAACCTCTCTCAACCACCCTGATCTTTGAGCATTACTTGTAGGTTGATGGCTACTGATTCTCCTGATTTGTTTTGCCACTGTGTAATTTCTTCTAAAACACACTGAAAAATGCCTACTCAAGCCATGGGAGAACATTGTCACAGCACTTGATGTGCAAAAAGTTTTACTGCTGAGCTTTCAGAGGCACTTAGCTCACCATGCAGCTACTCACTCAACTGGGTTGCTGAACTGTAATAAAAGACATCATTAAGTGAAACAGTTGATGGGGAGACTCGGCTCATTGGGTCAGTGGTTATGGTTACAAGGAACTTCTTGTGAAGCTAATAGATAGAAAATCTATTTTGATTTCCAAAACCAGCCTCTCTTTTCAGAAGGATACACATGGCAGTTTCTAGTAATGCATATAATAAGTTAAGACATTTTCAGGAAGATCATATTTGCATGCACAACAAGCACTGACATGAATAAATTATGCTACAACACTTCCTGGGACCCCACAGTGTACTATTATGATAAAAGTTCTGAGAGTTTCACTAATTGTTAAGAGAGAATTCACTCTCAAAGTCCATTGCAACCTTGCAGTGCAGCCAGACAAATGCATTCAAATATTCTATTTCCAAAAGCAATACAATATCCCCTAATATTTCCTAAAGTTTGTGCTTCATTACTACAGGTACATCTCCAAGGCAGTAGTCACAGAGGCCATCAGACTCTTCTGCCTGCGCCACCTCCTCTGCTTTGAAATGTCCCTTCAGGAGACTGCCTGGTTATCCCTCACCAGAGCTGGTCAGGACAGCAAGCAGAGCAGGTCTGTTCCCAGATCTCCTTCCCCAGGGGAGGAAGTTACCACAAAGCAAACATTTTAGAAACACTAAGCCTGTGAAACCAGAGTGAAAAGTAATGGGTTATTTTACAATAATAAAGAAAATGTGTCAGCAATGTAGTAACTAAAACCATCTCTAGAAGAGGAGACAGGGTCCTGGAACACAAATTCCAAGTTTCCCTGAAGAGAGGAGACAAATCTGGAAATACGTCCCTAAGGAAATTCTGCTTTGGACCTCCTAGTTCAACAACGGGTAAGAATAAGTCTCCCTTCTTCTTTGACTCTGCCAAGGGTTCAACCTACAGAACTCCTGGGGAGGGTCCCCATGTGCTTCACGTTCACAGCTTCCCCAGAGAGGAACCTCTGTTCCAGAGGGACACTCAGCATTTCAAGCACACCCGTAAGGACTGGATCGACCATAGCACCATGTGACTGGTGGCACAGAATTTAGTAAAAGTAAAGCCACAGAGCACAGCTATTACAGCTCTTCCAAGCAGTGCATTTCAAACACTGAGAACAGTGTGTTCACACTCCAGCTCTGGCTGATGAAACACATACAGCATGTCTACATCTGAAAGGTACTGCTCTCTAATAATATCACTTATATTATCTCTATGATAGTTTAAAAACTCCCCAACTCTAATTAAAAAACCCCAAAACCCTAATTTCATCCATTGCACAGGAAGCTGTATGTTAATCACTAGCATGACAAAGCCCTGACCTGGGGCTGAGTCCCTAGCTACTATCACAACAAGCACTTGAAAAGGCTTTATGCTTAATAAAGGAATAGAAGGCAAGAAACACCACTGCTTTCATACTTCTCTCTACTACTAGCCTTATGAAACAGTTCAGTGGCTTTCTTGCCTCAGTTTTTCAGGCTCTACTATTTTCATTATTTTGCCACCTCCTGTCTTAATTTTAGTCAGCAAAAACTACATAATGATCACAGAATAAAAAGCACTGTTTTCTGGGAATCCATTTACCCATCTGCTCCAAGTCTGGTGACATGTCACTAAACTGTCATTAAAATAACTGCCTCTAATACTAGGTTATACATGACTCCCCAGTCAAAGATTACAGCAACCTGTATAAAATACACTGCTATATTGTAGGAACGAAGTATTGCTTCTCAAACAATTCCTTTACTACTTATGATATATAAATTCCACAAATAATGCAAATTTAAGGGATGGAACCCACCCACTGTATTTTAAACAGCACATTTCTGAAAGAAGGGAACTGTGGTTTACTACTGATCTTATCCTGTTTTATCACCAAGCACAAATGGATTTCACAGCCCTTTTTGACACAGCCATCCCTAAAGAACCAGGTTCAGTTGATATTAAATTAAACTTCTCTTATCATAGAATGGTTTGGGTCAGAATAGACCTTTAAAGAAGGTTTTGGGCATCACTGAGGAGATGCCAAGTTCCCGTATCATGCAGGGATGCCATTTAATCCCAGAATCAGTCACTTGATATCAGTTCACACCAAGCTTTGAAGCAGAAACAACACAGAGAAATTACTTCTCACAACCAACTCCCCAAGATTTTCTTCAAGCTCTCCATCTAGGCTTTCATAAATAAGCCTATAACAAAATAGAACACAAAGCCAAGGTCATACCAGCACTATTAAGGGACAGTAACATGACTTTCTATTATCAGCTTTCATGCTGCAAAACACTGCTCTGCTGGCCTGAAAAAGATTCAAATCTATATATGCAGGTCAGTTTTAACATCCCTAGTTAACTGCTGCTTCTAATGAGAGATGCCTAGAATACTCACTAACATCATCATTTCCTGTACTTATAAGCAAGAGTGGTGACAGGATCAGAAGAAATTTAACATTGCCGTAACTATTGCAGAATTATCAGAATACAAAAAACCCCAAAACAAACAAAACAAGACCCCACCCAAGAGAAAACGCAGTATGCTAATCACTGTGAATGCATCATAACAGAGCAGCTGGCAAGTCCATGTACAGTGTCTTCCACAGTTTATGTCTGGGGTTGCTGCAGGTGCAGTCTCAGCTCTGCACAGTCAGTTCAAAACCACCCAGTAGCAGGAATCTGCTGTGTAGGTTGGGTCATTTCTGCACTGACCGTGCAGCAATCAGTGAAGATTACCTGAAAATGCAGCACTTGGTATGGTCCTAACTCTGGGAACTTGAGTATTTTCTTGTCTGATTGGGCTTCTCGAATGGCAGGAAGGAAGATGGGGGCCATTGAAGGGAGGAAGTTTGAGTATGTTCCATCTCCTCCCCACTTACACTAACAATGCCAATGCCATCTAGTGGTTCAAGATACCGTGATGTAAAAAGTGGGCAAAGTTATGCCATGTGCCATTGCGAGACTGGAGCAATTGTGAGCTGGATTTTCAACAAAACCAGGCAACAAATAGAGTCTATCCAAGGACATACATGCAGGCAGTAACATCCACAACATGACAATACAGGGCAAGTTTAAAGAAGGTAAGAGATAGAAAGTTCCTAACACAACACCTAAAGTCTTTTTGTTAGGAAACAAGGAGGTGAGTATCAACATCAGTATTTATTGTGCTTTATAATACCTTTTGTTCAAGTTTGATATCATGTTCAGGGTGAAGGGGATTTATTAGTTTGCATCAGAAAGCTTCTCCAAAGCTTGTCGAAAATTGGCTATGTCTGGAAATGTTGTAAAAACAAACTTTGTTAAAAGACTCCTTAGCAGAACTTACCCTGCTTTCTTTTCTGAAACCAGAAATAGCTGACATATACAACATAAACCAGATGAATAACAGCTAAGACAGAAGAGTTTTTATGTCTGCATAAAACCTATTCAACCTAATTTTCACAGAAAATATAACAAATTGAAAAAAATTCTCTGAATAAAACTTGTCAAGACATTTTTGAAAAATGCTGAACTTGTTCATGTAATACAGCACATATCACTGTACTCTTTGAAAGGGAATGAAAATTTGTCACTGCTTCAGTAAAGGCAGCTTCTTCTTCCCTCCCTCCGTTTTCTGTACATTCAGACAGAGATTTTGCAAGCTCCAGCCTCAGTTTTGGTCCCAATCAGCTCAACCCCCCTCTTCAGAAGCCCCTGACTTTCAGGTCTTCCTAACTTTTCCTGCACATGAACTTTTATGCAGAGAAACACTACTTCATACACACACATGCTTGCATGCTAACCCAACCAGTCGGTCATGCTTGGAGTAATGTATCATAAGAACTATGGCACCTTAACGATTGTATTTCATTAATACATCAACAAAGCTATGTCACTCTTATGATATATTCATCTCATACATCATAGCAGTGCTGTATCCCAGACAATGGATTACTCCAAAACATAGCAACAGCCAGAAAGCCTCAACAGAAGATTTGTGGGGTTTTCAACTTATTTACATCGTATGGGTTTGGGTGGGGTTTTTCGTTGTTTTGGTGCGGGGAGGGGGGTGTTTCTTTCTTTCTTTTCAATTTCTCAGAAATAAGCATTCACTAGGGACAGATTGTCATAACAGATGAATACTGATATAGCTAAGAATCTATTTCACAGTCCACTACCTAACACATCCTAATCCACAGAGTGGATCATTGTGCCAGGGTACACATAGCTGGGGAGGAGGGGAGTGCTGGTCACGCCCTGAGCCCCTGCACACAGTGCTGGGGCACCATCCCTCTACACTCACACCCAAATCTGTAAACAACCAGCTCCTCCTTAAAGCCACCAGCAAAGGCTCTGTAAAATGAAGGGTTTCTTATAGACAACCTTACTCTAAAAGCGTTGTCAGAAAAGGGGTGGAATTAATTTAAAAAGACTTCACTAATTTAAATCTGTGCTCACATTTGCAGTGATATATCCCAAGCTCCACCAAAACAGTGAGGTGTGCACTCATCATATCACTTGTGCACTAAGCACTACCCACCAATCTCTCTCCTCTGCTGGCAACCTATGGAGAAACTTAACAAAATGAAAATTTCATGTTACTCATTTCATGACATAGAACATAGACCATACTAGTGACCCATGTGCTACATTACTAATAGAGACTATTTACCTATTTACAGAAAGACGGAGGGGACAACCTCTTAAAGAGGGAGGACTTCCACCCCATTTCAAATCCTTTAAAAAAAAACTTTAACTGATCACCTGTCTCATGTGTTTCCATGAGATTATGAGGCTTTAGTCAGTGCAGACAGTAACACCAATCACCTGGCAATACAGGTAATGCTGGTACAGATAAATCACTCTTTAGTTTCTCTTATATAAGACTCTTGCATTTCACTGTTCACATAGAATATGTAGGTCTGCTCTGGCTGTTTACTTGCATGATTCCCAAAACCACAACAAAACCAGTCTGATCAACGAGTCTATATATCTTTAAAGTAAGGCAGGTTATGAAGGTACGTGTGTTTTGGGAAAGGATACTTGGCAAAAGTTCAAAGGTCAAAACCAGCCTACACACTGGAACATAACAGAAGAGAAAGTACAAAAATTTAAAACAAAGTAGCAAAAAATTGAAAACAAAAAATTTAAAACAAAGCAGCAAAATAAAGACAGAAAGGAGAAAACAGAATTATAATCTGAGAAGCAAGCAGACAAGGTAAAAAAAAAGAGAAAAAAAATCCTCACAAATAAAAATAAACTGAAGAAAAATGAGAAGGAAGTGGCTTCCTCAGAGACTTTTCAGAAAAACCATACCCAAGCAACATCCACAAAGGAAAACTTCAGCCCCAATGACTGTTGTTGTCACTTCTCTGCATAAACAAAAGCAGAAACCAGAGCGTGAATAGGGGCTCTTAGAAACATCAATAACACTGAATGGTATATCTGAACCTCCCTCTTTTCAGATAATGTCTTACAAGCTTCCAGGTGTTTTGATATTTGCTTGCCTCTGTTTTAAGGGACAAACAAAGTTTTTTCTCCCTCTCTCCTAAGAGACCTTGCAAGACATCGAGACTGTCACAGGAGGCAGAAGACCAAGAGCACCTGTCACCCAAGCTCAAAGCCTGGTGGCAGAAGGGAATTCTGCACAGGGCTTGCATGAGGAAAGGCACCCGTCACTTCACAGACCATTGCCCCAAACCCTGTCAAACCATGACAATTACACAGTAAAAGAGAAATAAAAATTAATGACAGCTACTTAGCTGTTCTTTGGGACTACAGGGCCTAACATACTAAGGTGAAAGCTTAAAAGCTTAGCCCAAAAATATGTTTATGGCTAAAATGTAAATCTTTCCTGCTATTATTTATTCATACCTTTTTCATTGATTTCACTTAAAGTACTTCAAAGACAATTATTGCCGAAAACAATAGTAAGATATACAAATCCTTCAGCTGCATTCCCTTTCCTCAGCCCCATGCTCCTCCTTTTCTGGCACCAGAAAAGTTAGCTTAGACACCAGCCCTCTACATTCAAAGCACTGCCCATTTCCGAAGGGCACAGCTCTTCCCATACAGGAAACAAGCATACATTTAATTTTAAAGCCCTTGGCTGAAGTTCCCATGAGCACTCCCAGGGCTGAGGCAAGGCCCATCCTCAGGGAGCTTCCCCCCATCTGCTCAACACCATGGCATGTCCAAGGCAGCACACTTCTCCCTCTAGAGAAGACATGGTCGATTCCTACACACCTACTGCTTTCCACAAACTCCAGGCTCTCCGTGCTCCTGCAGCTCCTGCAGCTCCTCCTGTGAGAGGTGGCTGCTTTTGGCACACGGGTCATTGCTCCGGGACAGCTCTCCCTGGTTATTCACACAGCCTGTGTGCTGTGTGCTCGTGTGCTGGGATCTCTTGCAGCCCCTCTGGGTGTCCTTTGTCCCTGCTTAGAGCAGTGCAGGTTACATGTGGCCACAAAGGTGCCGTGAGAATGGCAAGAGCCCAACATTGCTGGTGTTGGCTGTCCTCAGCTTAGTAACTCCTGGAATGCCTCCAGCTTCCGACAGCCTTGTGGAAGTCAGCACCACATGCTGGTATTAGTGCCCACCTCCCTGGGCAGCTGAGCAGACCTGAGACAATGCAAGGGGAGCAGGAACTGCCAAGGAGGGAGGTGGAAAACAAGAGGAACATGGCAGGGAGGGCAGAGAGGACAAAAAGGAGACAAGAAGATAATTCAGAGGCCTCTGACAGAAACCCGTGTTTACAGTTTCCCGAGCATTTGGAGTTAACTGAAGCTCTGGTACTGTTTATACGTAAATAACCCGATTTTATGAATGCCAATTTGTTTTTTCTGGATTTATCACCAAGGTTCCCTACATTACAGTTTTCCAATGGTCTCATTCAAACTGTAAGAAACACTGTTTTCCCTGCCTAGCACACTACATTCTTACTATTCACACGCAGGATGAAGTACAGCTTTACTAACCTACAGTTAAGTTACTTTTTATTAAATTATACTTGTACTCATTCTAATAATTTACAGGCAAATGTGAGTCTGGATTCAATTTTCATTTCCCTTCATTTGAATGCATTAATATTCTTTGATTTCTTTTCTACACAGCATTCTATGTTTTCCCACAGTGCTGAATCCTTCAGAAGCATAAAACACAAGTAGTCATAACATTACTGAAGGGAGGGGGATAAATGCTACTCACATGCATTTGAGAAGTCACAACTCTTTGCAGAGAAGGAAAAGAATAACACACCTTAGCAGAATAAGAGATTCATAAGAAAATTCAACCAGGAAAATAGTAAAAAGGTGCTTAATTTTCAAAGGGTAGAAAAGGTCTCATAAAAATAACTTCTCTCCTATCTAAAATCAACTGCCATATAACAGAAAAAAAAATCCAAAACACTTTCACATATATACAGTCTCTTTTCCCATTAGGTCCCAAAAATATTTCACCTGGGGAGATCCCCTTTACGGCTAAGGCAGGGGGACAACACACAAAACAACAAACACACAAAACATATCCAACTTGAGTGACTTTCAGAGTAATTTGGGCATTGAAGAACAGAAATGGAAAATAGACTGCTTCTATACCCTACCCTGTCCAGCATTCAGCATAAATCACAAGTCTAGGTGGTCCACAGGACCCTGCCCTTCCAGCTACACCTGAGAGCAGAGCTGGAGCAAAGGCAGGAGGCTGCAGTCGAGACCTGTGCATCCACCCACAAGTGGGCAACCAAGTCCTGTCCCCCACACCCCTTTCCTGGGTCCATCCCCAGCTCAGAAGATGTTTTTTCCTTGGTGAGCCACCTTGGCTAAAACATCACTTCTCCACTGACTTTTGAAACCTGCTAACCATGTGCAGGTCCCAGTCTTGACATAAGTACTTTCTATCAGAATAAATACTACTGGCAACATAATCACGACACATTTGTGTGAAGGAAATGTGGAACAGATCAGATGCTGAGCTACTAAAAAATTACTGTGTCTTAGGAGCAACAGACACTGTGCAAAGATCTAGAGCCTGACATACACACTGGATATATTAAAATTATATGAAAACATATTTTAATTATAATATACTAACCATAAAATATAAACACTTAAGGGATTGCTAGACTGCCTTTCTGAAGGCACTGACAGGAAAGGTTATAGAGAAAATAACCAATTCACTTGAAGAACGATCATTCAAAAAAGAATATCCCCCTCCCTTAAACATATTGTACAGTACACAGACCCCACAAATTTAATAGATGAACAGAAGGATTTCTATTTAGTTTTTAGAATAAAAGATGACCTATAAAGAAAACCCAAACATTAACCCAAGCACAGAAATAAGTTCTGCACACCAAGGGTGAGTGCAGAAATAACCTCTGGAAAACAGGGAATTTATAGCTCCTGCAGAATCCTCCCCCCAGTTTCGGGTTCATAGTTGACACTTTGAGTGCATCAGGCTGGAAGGCGGCCGCTGCACTGAGGCAGCGCATAAAGCAAAGAGGAAATTGCCTGGTTTTTCATCTGTAGGACAGCAATGAAGATGATAATAGAGAGGAGCCTTTAAAAACTGTGTGCCATACCAGAAAATGCGCAATTCTTACTAGTGACCCTCTGGGACATTTTGGTACATTAAGGAATATTCAGGTGTCTTTGGTGTCAATAGCAAACACTGAACTAGCTAGAGGACTTTATTGGAGCTATAAAAATGCTTTCCAGAGGGTTTAGGATTCATGCACTGCATTCTCCCCTCTTATACTGCCCAGCTGGCAGGGGAGCTCAAGGCTCATTTTTCAGTGTGTTAGATCCGTATGAAAGTTGGCATTCTTGGTTACCTTAAAAAGATTCTTGCACCATGCCACAAAACCTGTGGCCAAAATTTACTAATGTTCTCAACAAACTATATTTTGTGAATTTGATTTTGAAATTGAACACCTTTTAATGAAGCCATCTATATAGTACATGTGACACACAAACATCAGCTAGATGATTAGAAGATGATGATAAGAAGAATCTTACCATAGCCCATGAGACCTCATCTGATAATGCTGACCTGAGGATTACATTAAACATAGTGCCTTACTTGCAATAAATTTTATTCTTAGTGCATTTGTGAGGAACACAGCACGCACTAGAGGTCCTTGGGACCCACACCACTGTTCCAAGGTAAGGGAGGCACTTTCCCCCAGGGAGCTGTGCCCACCCTAAAGGCAGCCCCTCTTCAGTGGGAACAGTCACTGTACATACAATAAACATCCTGTTCCTCTGCAGTCTGCACGATCAAGGAACAAAGTTAAGCCATAAAAGGCTTTGCTGCTCATGAAAGATTCATGTCCTGAGGGGTGACACACCAGACTGACGTGGCCAGTGGTCAGATCTCGACTCTGGCCTGTGGCCACAAGCTCAGCAGCAGCCATGGGCCACACGGGGCTTCCCCCACCGCAGTCACAGGTCCCGACCAGCACAGAGAAGGGGATGGGGCCTGGGGGCAATCTCCAAGCTCCTGGAGAAGCTACTGAGGTTTTCTGCATGGGTGTTTTCTGTACTGTAAGCCCAAAGGACCTCTATAACTGATGTACCACTGGCTCTGCATTTTCTCCAGGCAATTTTCAAACATGACCTAACTCATACTGCAACCAGCTCAGGGAACTTATCAGACAGTTCTGCCCAGACTTGATTAAAAATTGTAGCACAACTGGAACCTCACCTTATTTGGATGGGTCCATGCAATGTTAGTCAACTATTACAGTGAGAAGTGGGCTCACATGTAAATCTGAGTTTTCCTTTTTTTAGGAGGTAATTAAAGTATTTTTCTGATATCTTTTTCCTACTAAAGCAGTTATAAGCAAATCACCTGTAAACAAATACAAAACATAAACGAGGAGAGCCATGCAATGTTATAAATCCCATAATTTGAAACTCAATATTCAAAAGGATTAGCCAAAAAGTTTCAAGTCCTTGTTATCTTCCATGTAATTCAACATGTATTTAAATTCCTCTGGTGTCAGCTCTCCCCACTGTATTGCTCAGATCACCACAGGAATTTATAACAAATTTTGCAAAGCTTTTGACCTGTATCAGTTTCTTAAACATTTATGAAAAATCAATGGAGTTCAATCATGTTATGAGCTGTTCTTCACACACATGTCAGTGGCAAATGGAGAAGTCTATTTATCCCAAAGTCGAGAGAGAAGGTATTGAATTGGATACAAGTCTCCAATCACATGAACTTAGAAATGACAATTTAAGAGAATAAAAGGCAACTTTGGATAAAACCAAGAAACTAAAAATTCAGAATCAATATTTTTGAAGGAGAAGTGAGTTACAAGTTCCATAAATGAAATTAAGTAATTGCATTAGAAGATGTTTCAAATAGCCACCCTAATGAGGTATATTTTGATTCAAGGGGAAACAGACAACTTGGTCACATCATCACATCATTGGAAGAAAAAGAAAAGAAGATGGAAGCATACCTTCCTCTCTTCTTTCTCCCTAAGGCCATCTTTAACAGCACAAGCAGGTTAAGGGGACATGTTTGTGCCCTTGTCTGGGCTGGTTCAAAAGACAGTGCTTTCCTGGCTCACAATGCAGTTCTGCTTGGGAAAAGGAGCCCAAGCACCTCAGGAAAGACTTGACAAGAGTGAGACAGGTGACACACTGAGGGTAGGATGAACACACACGGCCAGACAGCCTGGCATCACCTGTGCCTGCCTGGGGAGCCCCACAGACACCAGCGACTGCAGGGCTATGACAAAAACAAACTAATAAACAGAATGCCTCTCCAAAAACTATCACCCCTTAACTTGGACTCTGGGCTGCAAGGCTACCACTTTCTGACTTACTGCTTTTTTTCCCTGGATTTTGGGCACACAGACAGACTAGCAGTTCAACACCATGTTTCAGTTGCAGACACTGAAATTACTAAAAGCCAAATTCTGCAGCAAGTCTCCTGAGGAAGTTTCAATACATTAAGCTCCAGTATATTGAATAACGAGTGCACGACACATTAAGCTTTAACAGAAAAGATAGTGTCTCTTGTTTGTTCTATTTCTTTATTTTTCTTACCTATTGTTTTGTTTTTAATTTCCGTGAGTAAGCAGTATTGGTATCCTGCTGGCTTCCTGCTTAGCCACAGGAGAAGGAAGGGGAATTTTTGCAGTAATTTAAAAATACACTGAAAGTATGAAAAGGTTAAGGATTCTGAAGAAAAAAAATAAACTAAACAAAAGCAAAGCAACCTAGAAAAATTAGCCTTTATCAAATGATCAGGGCATATGAGAATTCTACAAAGAGGCTGTCAAAACTGTGTCCTTAGTAAAAATATGCCTATGATATTTTAAAACAAAGCTGTGAACATACCTTGTTTTGTTTGCCTTGGTTTTATTTGGTTGGTTTTTGCAGCAAAATTGAGTGGTCTCCAGCAAGCCATCCCAAGGTGCATAAAAGTGAGATTACTATTCATGTTTCTCATAATGCAATATTCTACTGCAAATGGAAGAGAAATCTTTGTGTTTATCCTCTTGCCAAATCCACAGGCTCTTTGCTTTTATGCCAACAATTTTTTTTTTCCAGAAAAAGGCAGCCAAAATGCTTCTTGTAGGCAAAATGAATTTTGTTGTAAACAAAAGAAAAAAAAGTGCAAAACAAAAGAGAAAAACAAATACTATGTTTTAATACCATTTTCAAAGATTCAAGTATTTCACAACACTTCTTTCACCTTCAAAATAAAGGAAGGCATTAGGCTCAGATTTTTATTAATTAGATTAACTAAAACATCTGGAAAGCCTATTTGCATGCCTTCTGCATTTAATTAGAGCCCAAGACCTTTCCTGCTGCAAACATACCTTAGCAAAGACCTGCAGGTTTACTCAGCTAGAGTGGACAGGGGTCAATAGGCCAGCTTTGACCAGCAGCAAGTTTGAAACTCAGGAGCTTTATGCAGAGAAGCACATTTTAGTTACATTATTCGCAGTCTTGTACTTTTTGCCTTGGCTGCCTTCACTGTAGGAAACTGAAGTCACACTACAATACATTGCAAAAAGGAACTGGTAGCAGAGTTTAGTCTCTAACAAAGGTTGAGTGCAGGTTGTTGCTGCATCCCCTGAAGGGAATGCTGTTTTGCTGTCTTCAGCCTTGATTACTGTGGGGAAAAGCCCTAAATGGGATATTCTTTTGGCTTGATAGACATAACATGTGTGTTGATGCATCTCACAATGTGAACATGGTCACCAAGGGAATTGCTGCTTAACCCTTCCAAAGTTAACTTGGGTACTGCAGGGTGTTTTCATGATCTTACAGGTACTTAGAAGACAATTGAGAAAAAACATTTTAAATGCTATTTTCTGCAATTTACATCAGGTACATCTATAATGTAAGAAGCAAACAATAAATGATGATAAAAATAGAAAAACATAGCCAAACAATACTGACATTACTCAAGATATAAATATTCTCATCAGCTGTTATTTAAGAAAACTTATCAAGACAACAGGGAATGTCTGGGAACAGCCTCTGACCACCCTTTTGACTTCAAACAACATAGGAAACAAACCTGATTGCATTTAATGATTAGTTTAACATCTATTAAAACCAAATTTCTAAATCTCAGGTCTACTCTATCATTAAATATAATCAACCTTTGGGAGAAAAGGAATTCATTCAGTTGTGTATATGGAAGATTTTTTTGTGTAATGACTTTTCCAAAGCTGGCTTGTGGATTGGGGTGGTTTGTGTGGGGTTTTTTGTTTGCCTTGGGTTTTCTTTTTGTGGGGAGAGGGGAAGTTTTGAACGGGCACAAATTTCAGAACGAAGATTTCAGGTATGAATCTTTGGTGCTTAAGTTTCTAGGAGGAGTGGCTGAGCCCACCACAGAGCTGGGAGTGGAAAAACCAAGGAACTAAGATGTCTCAAAGGGGCTTACACTAAGTTACACAAATCAATGCATGAAGTTGCTTAGTTTTAGTCTCCTAAAATGGGAACAGTGAGATTTTTGTGCCTCATTGTGGTATCACTAAATTAAAACCCATTAATTCTTGGGAAGTACTTACATACCATACCAATAGAAACCATATTAAATAGGCACAGGTAGTCCTACCATGTTTAATGGAGTTATTCACAAACCAGGAATAAGTGATCAAAGGAAGAAATTCTTCATTTTCATTACAGCTGCTATTTTTGCCAGTCTTTACCAGTATCTCACAGGTTATATTATTTGATAGTGTAAAGGCCAAAAGGACCATTAACTTTGAAACTAAGCCAATTGACTCCAGCTGAACATCATGTACAATTCTGCTCCTACTGAGTACAGTGAAAATATGGCTCCTCCTAATTCTGTCAGATTTCCAGAAAAGCTGCAAAATGCTCTCCTTTTCTTTGCAATTATGCTGGCTCAACGTACTATAACTTTTTATTACACACTCACTCTGCTCATGCCATATATCAATTATTTTATGGAAAAGTCCACTGTTAAAGTAGTAAAATCCCTCCCAGCTTCAATATGGTCCTTTTATATCAATCAGTGTAGTACGTGTTAAAGATCTAATCTCTAATTACAGTAAAGCAACAAAAGAGGTGAAGGGAGGAATATGTAGTTCATTGTCAGTCATTTTATCAAATAGTATCCAAATTTGCTTGGAAGTAAGGCCTAATAGCAATCTCCTTCCTCAGTAACTACCCTTTATATTTTAAGCCAGGCATACAGGCCATTAACAAAAGCTCTTTAGTACCTATTAAGAAAGCCCATTAAATTTAGTAAAACTTTATCTTTAAAGAAAAGCATGACTTAGCCAATGCAGAACAACTCTGATAGCCCTAACCTGGCAATAACGGAATTATCTCTCATTGTGCTCCAATTTAATGGGAAAGGACAAAGCACCATGAACTGTCAGATATCTTCAGGTTTCGGTCCATTTTATTGGAGCTATACTGCTTAGGAGTTTCTTAGGAGCTATACTGCTGAACAATAAAAAATTCTTAAAATCTCCGTTCATGGAGGAGCTTCATAAACATACCAAACAAACAGCTCTCCTAGGAATGTCCTTTTATGCTGAAACATGTTTAATTAATCTTATGACAGATGGAAAAATGGAAATGTGTAATATACAAAAAGCTTATTTTTAAATTACTAGACCAGGTTTCAATTGCTGATAACCTCAGGTCAGATATACAATAGGCCAGGCCTCTGTGAAGCAGTAAACTTGGCATCGGTTCTCTACATTCAGGCATAGGCTGATCAGATTTTGTTTTGCAAAGGTCATTTAATTAGTAGTATCAGTAACTCTTACTACCTTAACATTATCTTCCTTTAGCTAATGACACCGTTTTGCATGTGTTAAATAAAACAGGAATTAACAAAATTCCAATGGCTTACTTAAATGATAAATAAAAAACCATTTTAAGGAAGAAATCTCCTAGGGAGTGCGGAAAAACCTGCAGCTGAAGGCAAGCGAGTCAGGATGTGTAACTCTGCACAGGCATAAACAGGAAACGGAGCAGCTTGCCTTTGGATTGACAATCTGGCTCCAAAAGGCTCATCTACACCGGGCACAAAGCTTGACCCCTGTCAAACATGAAAACCATGGCTTTGTAAGAGCTTTCTGTCCTGATACCTTGCAGGGTTCCCTTATATAAAGTAAAGTATTTCTTTCTCTATCATTCTGCATGGTCAAGAAAGGTTCTGCTTAGAGAAATACTGAAGATTAATGGTGTCATCTTTATTGTAAAACATTTCCTTATGCATCCACTTCCTACAGTTTTGGCAATAAACTCCCTGGGATGGAAACATCAGAGATTAATCATTTTGTAATGCAGACTAATATTCAGTTCTTTTATTGTCATGTTCCAACATAACATAGGAACTAGCCTCACTTTCCAGAAAAGAAATCTCAAATGCTATGCCTTCAGTACCACCAGGGCTTAACCCTACTTCTTCTATATATTTCACATTTCTGATGCACTGACCCTGTAAGAATTGAACATTGTGCAACCTCTTCAAGCAAAACCTTTACCCTGGTGTTTCCAGAGCACATGTCCTGCACACAAAGCTCACCATAATGCCAGGAGCTGATCTCCATGCAGAGCAGTGCTGTTTACCCACCAAGGACAGGAAAATAACTAAAACCACTCAGGACAATGAGGTGAATTACAGACCTTTCATAACAGAGAGATGTATCAGGCCCCTTCCATGTCATTCCAGATAATGATATCTGTAAGGAGTCACTTCATCTTTGAAAACAACATGAGCATGATGGAACTTAAAGGAAATCCAGTAACAGCAGTAACTTTATTCCTAAGGACATTAGCCAAGCCAAGGATTTGGTCTTTGTACAACAGAGTATGGAAAGGAGATCTAGCTACGCAACAAAAAAATAATGGGAAGAACATGAAAAACAGGGAAGTTTGTTCTGGTTCTCTGCAACACTTTGGGGAGTGTGGGGGGAAATCTTACAAACAAGATTTTCAAATAAATAGCCTAAAGTTAAATATTTAATAAAGCTCAGAAGGAAATGGAACTGACTTGAAAAAGTTTTGCAAATCAAATTTTAATCTGGAAACCTCATGTTCAAAGCTTCTGAGAACAGGAATTGGTCTTGTATCAGAACACACCAGGAATATGCACTATTTGCCATATCCCCTTTGCAACTAATAGTGAAAACAGATACTAAAATTTAGTATTCTTTACTTACACTCTGGTCACATGCTGTATCAGAAAGGAAAATAGTTCTGTAAAACATTACATTCTATTAAAAGTACCTCTGTTTTGTAAAATTTTAAAAGCACCAAGCAAGATTGAGACAGTTTCAATCGTTCATTCATACATTTACATCTTCAAAAATCTTCTCCATTGTATAACCATCTTAGAAAGAATATTGCTAGCATCCTCTACATAGACCTTCAGAATATATTTGCAGTAGCCCTGTTATGGTGCTGCAGAGCTCTATTTATTCAAAACCTATAAAGTGTCATGGGATTTCTCTCTCACAAGAAACAAGCACTTTTTTGTCTATTTTGTGAAAGTTAGTGCTAAAGCTAACATGCAGATGAGTGACATATGCTGGGATAAACACAACTGGTATTATAAAGAGATAGTCAATGCCAATATGAGATTATTGTGGTCTGAAATTGTTTTTCAGGTTTCTTTTTTTTTCTATTTTATTATTTGTACCATGGTGACCAGTAACACTTAGATGTACAGGGTGCAAACCGAAGAAAAAAGTTCTTACCTGGAAAGGCTAGGGATTGAATTTTATCTCCTCTAATGCCTTAATCTGGTGCTTGTGGGGATGAAGGAAAGTTAAGTTTAATTTTAAAATTAATTGAAAAAACAGTTGTTTTTTATTTTGCAAACAAATACTCAACAGATGGGTAACAGCTTGCATGTGATCTTCCACTCATATATTTGAAAGAATACTATATCTGTCAATTCTTTAAATCACTGCAATTAAAGGATATTTTTAGTGCTTTAAGCACTTTTTGGTCATTTTTTTCAAGAATGGTATACGATTAACCAGAAATCACACTTGCAAAATACATCACTGTTTTGGAATGATTTCCTCATTCACAGTCTTCCTAAGAATTTTATTGCAGCCTCATGAAAAACAATAGACTGAGCTAAGCTTGTGTCCCACCAATTAATTTATTTCAGCAAGTAGAAGCAGGGATGTGGACTTCCAGTAAAGCGGACACCAGGAACAAGGGTCAGAGGAAGGAGGTGTAAAACGTCCGTTTGTCACCTCCATGTGTTAATCGCCAATAGGACAGCAGGAGATGTCTCAGAGTGTTTCAGGGACGAAAGTAAACCGCAGCATGCACCAACACCTCCATCAGTTGGCCGGGGAGCAGTGGGGGCATCCTGTGCTGAGGCGGTGCCCCAGCCCAGCCTGGCATCACACCGGCCGTGTGCCCGAGGAGCAGCACGGGTGGGATATGCATGTGCAGGGGGGAGCCGCTGGAGAGAGGCTACTGGGGGAAAAGCGAGGGGAAATTAGATGGGACAATCAATTACAATATTTGAAAGCATGTGATTAGCATACAATGACCAATTTCCTATTTAAAAGAAAAAAAAAGTTCAGTGGCATGTATTTAAGGCATATTCAGAATGTTATTTTAACACATAAGCAACAATAGTTCAGAAACCCCTGATCCGAACTGAGGATGGAGCTAAGCACCCCAGCAGTGACACAATATAAACTTCAGCACATGAAATACTGGAAGTTGATGTAAACAGCTTTTAATAGCAGTGAACATTTGTTGGCTTTGTTTAGACCATCTGGATGTTCCATTGTGTTCAGTGCAGCACCGACTGCCGTCGGGTGACAGTTGATGTATGTTAAGTACAAGCAAAGTACCTCAGCCACTCCAGGGACCCCGAGGAGAACTTTGCAGGGTTTTGTGGAATACGCCGTCAGACCGCAGCGCAGTCGCCTGCATCCTTAATGGCTCGGGGCCAAAGTCCTCTGGCTTTTTTTTTTTTTTTTTTTTTTTTTAAATCAAAGCAGGGTTTTGCTTTTGCTGTTTGAAAGGTTAGGAAAACTATGCCAAAGTTCTTCCAGGCAGCTTGGAGAGCACCAGCTGACAGGAACGATTTTCAATATGGAGCAAAGAATAAAGAGAACCACTAATCCTGAGAGATTGCAGGTTTCACTCATTTTACGTGCAATGTGGCTAAAAGCCATGGGAATGCCACAAAACAAAAAAAATACTCATAAACGCACTGATGTAACTGTTCTGAAGAAAATATAGGAAATCAACAGTTAGAAGCATGGAGATTTTGCCATGACTATCTAATAATTTTTTACATTATATGCTGCCTACATTTTGGATAGCTGGAAATCAAAGCTGTATTTCAGGAACTCTGGCCATTTCACTTTTCAGCACTGATTGTGATGAAATTGTGACTGTAAAATGCTTTGACTCCTGATCTTGAAGGAACAATGTAAAGTAGAAATAATAATAATAATAATTATTATTATTATTACTATTGCTACTGTTCTGCATCTTTATATAAACACCCCTTCAGTTCAGTTTTATTCAACTAATACTTTTGGAAAGCAGAAAAGGCAGAAATCTGAAAGCTTATTTGGATGCATTCACATACAAAAAAACCATTTTGGGTAAAAAACTGAAATTGTTGCACTCAGCCTTTTCTTAGGGTGCTGATCATATAGTGCAGAACCGGTTTTCCACCTGTGGAAGTATTATTATTTACTAAATCATGTGATACATTTGGAATACAAGTTAAAATTTATTTTGCTTTTTAAATATCAAATCAACAGGCACAAACATATTTAAAAACATGGAGAAAAACCCATCCTAAATGCTCTTAGGATATGATCTTCTTCCTCTTTCAGTTATGCTGTTACATTATGTCATCTTTTTTGTCACCAGCTTTTTACTGCAAAGTTTAGCTCTCACATGTTTGACTCTTACAAGCGGCTTCAGTATCCTATTTATCCACCAAAAAGGTAGCACACAGGCAGCAACACTTCAAGGTTTCCACATTATCCCTCAGCTCTGACAGGGGCTGAGAGCACACATTAGTTTCCATCCTGCTTTAACAGCCTCCCGAAGGCTATTCCAAAGGGTACCAAGCACCACTGGCTGTTAGAGGTATCCATGTTAAACCATGTGCAAGGATGAATCTTGTTTCAGCCACTTTGAAGCTACCAAGCAAACACTATGTGCATGGCAATTTCTGTCACTGTGGAAATAACATCCTCTTCCCCTTCTTTCAGCCTAACCCAAAAGAAATCATAGGAATAGGAATAGAAACACCTTCTTCTAAAAAGATTACTGAGACACCCTCCAAATTATATTTGAAATCAACAGAAAATTGTCCTGCAAATTATGTGCACTTGAATTAATGTCATCCTTTTCAAATGTAACAAAAAGAACCAATGTCTGTGAATGAAGTTGTCAAAGTAAATTCATTGTTTAAAGAATTCTTTACAGAACTGCAAATATACCCACAACTTCGAGAATCAGATCCAAAATATAAGTGATCAACACATTCTGCATTGAAGCTCAAAAACATGATCAAATTACAACATTCAAATATAGACCACTACTACTGCAAAGGAGTCACTATGGCTGGAGTTAATAACATCCAGCTCACTTATATTGCTCACCTAAATCAATGGGACAACTCAACTCATCCAGATGGATTTCTGCTAGAAGACAACAATACACCCACATTTCCAGTGTGTAGGTAACTTCTGACTCTTCTCTTCCATTGTTGCAATGTGCTAGCTTTTATAATTCTGCAATAAGAACAGTTAACACAGGATTACCTGTTTTCAGTACTATTCCCATTTTGGACAGATTTTTGAAAGCAGAATGCACAGCTAATTAATCATTAAGAAATGCCTATCTCGTTTGTGATTCGAATTTACAGTTATGCTACAACTTCAAATAATTTTATTAATATTAAATAAGGGCTGCAATACTAAGAACTGCAACTGCCAACAGTAAGTTTTATTTCATTTCCAGAAAGATAGACAGGCACAGAGAAGGCAACTTAGTCAAAGGGCATATGATGTCTACCTGGCTCTGTTCCAGAGAACAACTATACCAAACACTGCTCCTGCTTAAGCACTACCTTTTTCCAAGTATTATTCTGAACTATTTATTTTCTTTAATATCCCCCTTTTTTTTCAGCATAAAGCCTCTAAGTCCCAAACTGGCAGTTCAATAAGACTTGGCCTGAGCTACAAACACATCACACAAGCTTCCAGTTAGCTGATGACTGGGACTCCCCTGTGATGTTAATGGAAACTATTTACAGGCCAAGAAGTTTATGATCACATATTCTGCCCATTTCCCTCTGTTGTTCCAAATGAATATCCCATCCTTAATCACATTACATCCTTTTCTTAGTTCTTTTTACTCCCATTTTTTTCCCTTACACTGCCTAGTCAAAAGAACAGCCCTGCACAGGCTTCATAATCAGTAGAAAAGGCCATCCTTGTACTGTACAGCACAACTACAACACTCTTTATTTTCTTAGCACAATATTAAGGTTTAAAAAAATTATCAACCAATTACTATTATATCAGACAAGAAATCTATGGTAAATTAATAAATCATGAAATAATTTGCTCTTTGAAAACCGATATAATCAATAGTTCTCATGCTATTTTATACAATCATGTAGTTAAGCAAAAGAAAAATGCAGACATTATTAAAATGTCTTATCTCAGAAAATGTCAAAGTTTCTGCTTTGTTTTTGAAAGAATGCAATGGGTGTTTCAAGTCTGTGAGCACTCACACACAAACTACTTGAGTATTTATTTTTTGCATTTTTGTAGCAATGTACTGTTTCAAAAGAAATTTAATTTAATCGGATTCAGAAGAAGTTATTCAATAAATGATAAATGGATGTACTGTAAAATGTAATGTCACCTAGTTAAAAAAGAAAAGAGAGAGAAGATGCTAATTCTGCTGATGAAGATATTGTTTTTCCCCTCTTGTGCCCTATTCATTATGCAAGGCTGCAGAATATGAAGTACAGTGTGTGATCCGGGCGATCTAATGATCTCCCACACCTGCTCATCTGGTACAATTTTAATTAACACTCCAAGGAGGTTTGTCAAGAGTAATCAAAAACATTGTCGCTTATAAAGCTGTGGCAAGAAATCAATAGTTTTCATCAGAAAAGGTAAGGTCTGGCATAACTGAACCATTTAATTGCTTCATTCCAATAAACAAAAACTGCACATTTTAATGACTTGATTTTGGAGATCAATATCTAACCACATATTGCATTAAACAGCAACATGTGGTGGGATATTCACAGCCATTTTAATTCAGAATGAAGCATTCCTCTCTTATTTCATCTGGAATGGCAATAGGTTGCTGAGCCTATGCAGTGCTATGATTTATATCAAATGAGTGACCTCTAGGGCCGTAAGACTAGAACGGGTGACTAGTTCTCAATGGTAAGCTACTGGCACTTGACAAAGTGCATGAAGCAGAATGAATTTACTTCTCTTTTCCTCAATCATCAACAGGCTCTGCCCTGACCCCCATACTGACTCCTATAACAAGATCTCCTGTCTCTGACTGAAAAATTTACTGTCATGTCTACTTTTCATTGAGCTCAAGTGAGTACTTCTGTCACCTTCAGTGAACTGAGTCTGTAAAAGATTTAACTAAACACCAGTCACACTTTAAAAACTAAGCAAGAACAACTCATATAAAAAATACCACTTTAAAGCACTTTTATTTCTTAAAAGTGCAGGAGCTGTGCCTTTTTATTATGGTTCTGCTTCTTTAAGTGTTTGTCATTAACCTGTTAAAGCTACTGCTCTACAAAGAAATTAATTAAAGACTCAGTATAATGCATGCATCATAACATTAGTAAAATCCATCAGGACTGGAACACTCCTCCTGGACAAAAAGGCAGCCAAAGTTTAAATGCTTGTGAACTATGAAAGACTCAACAACATGGAATTTTATACATGGAGATAGCACCTATAAATCACACAGTCATTTAAATTAATGATCAGATTTTTATACAGTGTACAGCATCACCAGGCTCAAAATATGTCTATTTATGTAATGATATTAACAATTTTTTTTTTATTTCATCTTAAAGCAGTACTTGCAAAACACTTTTTCCACATACTTTCAATAATATCGGCATAGAATACACAATGCCTAGCTACATATAAAAGCATGAATGGTGTATCTTAATCATTTTGCCTAGTATTTCACTAGTATTTTAACTTTATAAACTAATAAAATCCAACATTACAAAAACACTGCCGACAATAAGGCAATTAAAAGAATGACACTTGGTGGTTTATTCCAACATCTCACTAAAGCCTTACACAAAATTTTCACTCCCTCTTTAATTTTCAATTCTTCTACCCTCCCTGCTTCACAGCTTCTGGCTATTGGCTTTTACAATCTGTCCCTAGGGAGCCAGGAGTTATTACCCCTGTCGATGGAAGAGAAAGGGATGTTATTCCCCTGTCACCCTCTCCGGCTCCAGCAGATTCCTAGCTCTGATCTATAGCCTTCATTGGAGAAAAGCGTCTGACATGCTGTTAGTTTTCAGCCCTGTCAGATCCATCTACCCATGCTACTGGCATTACTTACTGGAGTCAGAGTCACAGGAGTCAGACCAAAAATTTGAGAAGAAAACACTATATCCACTTCTATTTGAGTAAATACAAAGAGAAATGTCTACTGCAGAGCATGTAGGGTTTCAGGAGGCACTATGTGCCACATACACTTTGAATCTGAGCTTAGAAACAGCTGAAGTAGTACATGAAATTATTTATGACTGCAATAGAAATATTGTATAATCTAGGTGGGACCAGATAAATCCAAAGGATATAGAACAGTTAGTGAGATGGACTTTAACAAGTTTAACTATTCCTTCAACACTGTTTTAACTACTGCTTAATTTTTTACTGCTTCCCTTTAATCCACAGTCACATGACTGCTACATAAAATGGGCAGGGGACAGGCAGCATGAGATGGCTGTGACTCACTTTGTGTGCTGCCTGTCATCCCACAACACAAATCTATACATCAGCATTTTGCATGCATCATTTTACAGGACTTCAACAATAAATTAATTTTTAATTGTAAACTACCTATAAGATGACTGTATAGATAGCTGCTTTAGCTCCTCTTACACTCCACATGCTCAGCAATATGAACAGATCTCTCTGGCTCAACAGCTGCCCAGTAGTGGAAGGCTTGGCTCTGTTCTGCACTACCTTCTCTGGTCAGACACTTCTCTCATTAGGCTACAGCCAAAAACATTGTGCTTGGCGTGACTGTCAAGCAAGAGGTGGTGCTTGATCCCAATACACACAGCTATTGCTCCCACCATCAGCATTAGTGATACAAGCAAGACTGGGAAGAAGTGGAAGTCCTGCTATGGCAGCACTTGACACCTCTTTGGGCAGATAGGTGCCATCACGCCCTTCTCCTCACCAAACTCCTCTGGGCAGAGCTGCTCAAGTACCTGTTTGCTGTCCCCCTGCCTTTCTTTCCACCCCTTTTCCTTTCTTTTTTTTCAACAAGGCTGTGGGAAGAACAGATTTGCTTCCTCTTTACATTTTTTACAGCACAAGCTCCTACTTTCCATATTTCACCATAAGCAAGGAGGCTGAACAGGGAAAGTGCTGCTGTTTTCACTTCCTTTCTCTCCCCTGTACTCCATGAGAAGTTGGTGCAAGTGAGCTATTACTAGAGCAGATAAGGGATTGGAGGCAAGGCCGTGACTGTAGATGGCTTGGGATGAGAGCTACTGGACATTGTCCAGGTGGCCAAGTAGGTCAAGGGCATCCTGGCCTGGATCAGCAATAGTGTGGCCAACAGGAGCAGTACAGTGATTGTCCCTCTGTACTCAGCACTGGTGAGGCCACACCTCCAGTCCTGGTGTGGGCTCCTCATGACAAGAAAGACATTGAGGGGCTGGAGCGTGTCCAGAGAATGGCAACACAGCTGGGGAATTAACAGTGACTGGGACTGAGCTGGAGGTAACCAGAACAAGGGGAAAAAGGCAAGAGAAATACGAAAAGATTTCGAAAGAAATTTAGATGTCATCAACATGAAAATACAGTTCAAAGCATCAAACACAGAAGGCAGTCACAGAGAAAACACAGGAAGAAAGGATGAGAATTTGGAAGAATTATCACAGAGAAGACTGACCAGGAACAAGTTACAGTGAAAATTAAGGAAAATGTGCAAAGAACAATAGAAAAAGATTGATTGAAACCTGGAAGCCCAAGGATGAAAGTTTAAAAAGAGAGAGAATGCTGCTTGTATTTAAGAAAATAGAAAAAAACTCAACAGATCTAGGAGATTTTGCCTGTTATTAACTTTATTCAAGGAAAATGGGATGGTGGTGAAGAGAGAATCTAACTATTCTTCATGCAAAAATTACCAAGAGGAAAAGCAAAGTCAAGTACAGAGGGGGCTTGTTTATGTTTGAAAGGTGTAGGAAGGAAATAGGAAAAGTATCTGAAAGCATTCATTAGGTCAAGAGATTTAATTCTTTTGGAAAACACCAAGTATACTTGAAAGAGCATGGAAGTTCCCATCCATGAATTTTATTCTCCTTGTCAATCCCCTCCTATATTACTTCATCGTAACACTGGAAATAACAAAATCTTACAAAACAGCAACATCTCCCTCTGAACACTGAGTCTTCAGCCACTTCCTGGCAGGAAACAAGGCAAACTCAAACTACAGTTTTGAAAAGGTTGTAGAGGTCTCTATTTCTCCCATCTAGACAGTTTTCTTCCATCTGAGCTTAATTATCACCACCTCCAGGGTTTCCCTCCTCATTTTAGTTCTTAATCATAAACTCAAACATCTTTTAGACATTCTATGTTATAAATACATTACATCTCAAAATTACAATTTCAGGCCTAATTGATTGATTAATTTCAACTACTCTAAACACCTAAAAAATTACATTTCTCTCTGTTCTGTATTCACATGGTGTAGTCTCCTCGAGAAGATGATCCTAACCAACACCAGCTGTGCCCAGCTGCCATTAACATTACAGCTCCAGCACACCCACATCTATAAAGTAGTGACAATTTAAAGCTCCCTTTTAAGAAAATATCAAGGTAATAAAATTCAAATCCCATATTCTAAATCCATTGCTCATCAACCCTTGTAAGACACAAAAAAAAGCACAAGATTACTGCTGGAATTAAAATTGGACCTCTTCTTTAATCCAGCAATAACCACCATATGCTGCATTGTTCTAGAAGCAACAAAGAATGGATGCATCTCAAGCTCAGCAACACATCATATTAATCCAAGTGTTTGTTTTCACTTTTTTTTTTATCTTAAAAAATCCACAAAAATGTCATTAATAGATGGCAAATATTTTTTCTTTTATGCATGCTTGTTGGGAACCCTACTTGTACCTCAGGGAGCACCAAATAAAACTATTTCTATCCTTTCCACGTGCATCAAAGCAAAGAAGGTGGTAACAAAAACTCTCAGCTTATTCTGTAAGAATCACAAGAGACAGTGATTTCAAATGCATCCTCCTTGTTCAAGACCACAGGAAGAGTTTCACCTTAATGCAGAACCCCATACCACTGCAGAACCAGCTGAAGTAATTGTAACTCTGGTGGGAGGATGGCAGAGAGAAGTGACACAGATCAAAGGGGTCAGAAGGCAGAAAATGTGGCTTAAGATGTTATTTGACATGCAGCAGTGTACGCAGTGAAACTCAGGATAGATTACTCTGAGAAACTGAGAGAAGGAAGGTGAAAACCCTTTTTGGGGAGAGTAATCTGCCTAACACCAACAGGCCTGGAATGTCTCAAAATGAAGCGTGGCAGGCAGTGCAAGAAATCCCCAGGACTGCCCCTCCTGTTATAAGCACCAATATGCTTATGGTGAATGTAAACTTTACTGGGGTGTGAACCACCCCTGCATTCTCTGTGCCTTCACACAACTCCATCCTGGAGCACCATTCTGCAATCCCCAGGCAAAAAAAATCACTAGTGGTTTCACTGTGTTTCAGCTCTTCAGTAACTTTCAGAACAAGCTGGGAGATTTCACATGAAACATGCACGCTTTTAAAGGGAATGGGTCCTGTATTCCTCTTGAGAAACGTTGTTACCCTCAGATTACAAGGTCTCTGCAATATTGCTCCATAAAAGCATAAAATCTGTGTGATAGCTACACTAATTACCATAAACCTCTGCCTAATGCTGCAACTTCTGTAGACAATATTACTTTGGAAATACTCTTTATATTTGATGTTTTGGTGGACAGATGGGAGAAGTTAATCTATTCCTTACAGTATGGTTATTTTGAACAAATTATACAATGGCCTATCATTTTTATTACTCTTTGATCAAGAAAATACTATTTGGCGCTTTACTTATACTTTTCCAGTAAGAAAAATATTAGTATAGGGTGAGGGTTAAATTCAACTTGTATGCCCATGTGAAGAGATATTATTGTTGCCTCATAAAGAAGATACATAATTAAGCCTGTGAACTGCATGATCAGTTCCATCGTTAGCAGAAGGGATTTCTGAAATCTATATTGATTTTTGCCCGTGAATCTGCATTAGCCTAATCCTCATATACAAGCACTATGAATCCACAAGGGATTGATTTTTCTTTCTCTGGTTCACAAAAATCTCACAGCTGAATTTCTTTCCTGAAAACTGATGACAGACCAAGGTGTTTTCCAAACACCATAGGTAAAAAGTACTAGTTGTAGGGAAGCTTTCTGCTGAAGAATTTGATTTGAATATATGGTCACTGCTTCCACGGTGCTTTGCACAGGCAAACCTTGCTTTGTTTACACCACTTTAAAAGATACTCAAAATCAGTTCCTAAGAAATTAGATTCATTCTTGAAAAATGCTGGCAACCTCAAAATGACAGTGAAAACTCTCTGACTAAAACAGGAACCATAATGCTGACTTCCTAACAGCAACCTTCATACCACATTCAAGAACCTGAAATTGGTGTTAGACCTACAAGTCAGCATTTTTCACTTGAAAAAAATTGCTTTGGACCCAAAGTTTTTAATTTTGCATCTGAATACCTATCTTGGTATATGTACACTCCTTTTCTATCTCCCCACTCCATTGTTTTTTGGGGTTTTTTTCTTTTGGTTTGTTTTGATTTGGTTTTTAATAAACAGAAGCTGACCTGTAACTACAGGGAACCCAACACATCTGTGAGAAGGTTGACAAAGAAGGGAAGTCAGATGCTGTGAGAGAAATTCATTTTACAGTTCCTTTAGGAATCTAACTCCAAGAGGCAGCATGTGTTATTAAAAACAAACTACTTGCGGTAAAAATCTATTTTTGGGGATTGTTTACTGAAAAGAAATGTTTATTCGCTAGGGCAGTATTTAAAGCTCCACTGATAAGTGCAAACTGTTCCTGAAAAGATACAAGGCATAACAAAATGCAAAAGGGAAGTGGTGGCAATATTAGCTTTGCACCAATTCATTTACAGTAATTTCAGATTTCATATATGTAAATTAAAGGAAATTTCCAATAACAGGCTGCTTACACAGGGAAAAGAGGCTTGCTGTGTTTGCTGTAGTATAATTTTCAATACTTTCAACTTACTTCCTCACAGAAGGTTCAAGATTATTTTCAGGACTATTTTATAACTGAAGCTGAATAGAGCAAAGCATGACATTGAAAAATAGACTTAATTATTCCTACAAAAAAATTCTTGGCATAGGTCCACTTTCTATCAGCTTAAAATACCCTGTGCAGTTCTATTGGCAGGATCATATGTTTACAAGCACTGGATTACAGGAGTAACCACACCTCCAGGCTAATTTAAAACAATTTCTGCTAAATGGAAACAGTAGGCCCCGGTTTCTTTAGTTTGGAAGGGGAGGAGGGGAGGAAAACAGCACAGGATACAAGAGGAGATGTTCTTATTTTAACTCCCAGTTCATCAGAATATCGCACAATAAAGGGCAAAAGATCCATTTTAATCTGAGGTGATGCAACAAGACTTAATTCGACTAACAAAGCTTTTTTTAGGTTGACAAAAGTGCATAAAAATAGACTCTGATTTGTTAGGGAAAATCACCTCAGCACATATCCTCCTCCCAAAGTACTCACAGCAACTCCTGCAAGTTATTAATTTGTCACAGGATATTTTCTCTCCCTAACTAGGTACAGTCCAGCAGTATTCTCAGAATGTCTGCAAGTCCTGTTCCAGAATAAATATGTGCTTATGCAACTTACTAATCTATAGCTAATTTTGAATTTTTTTATTAGAAATACTCATTTGGATGCGTTTATACAGTATAGCAATAAGGAGGAACAATTTCAAAGAATCAGGAAGAATTCATGGGTTTTATTCCCTCAAAATAAACATGGTGCAGGCAAATCTTCATCAGTATCCCGTTTTGAATCCAAGTCTGGATTCTTATCATAGACACACAGGTTTTCAAACCAACCCCAACATCAGAAGCAGCACAGCCACCCAAGCACAGCACTGCACCTGACTCCCAGCAGGCTGAGATGCTGAAACACTGCTGCTATCCAGGGCCATGGGACTGTTCTCCACACTCAAATGGCTCCAGACATCTCCACGTCACTGCTAAAGACACTATAGAGCCTTAAAAGGACAAATTCCCGGTATAATCATCTCTAGTAGCTGAGGTGGCTATCCCTTCTTCCCTATTTTGCCCTGAATTACAGGGCACTCTACCAACGGCACAGTATATAGACAGTAAGTCTTCATAACCATATTCTGATAAGAAGACACAAATTTTAAAACACTGAGTAGTTATTCCTACTGTGAAGGTCTAAAATAAAGATTTCCCTTTGTCTAGTGGCTTTTTTCCCTTCTCTCTCTGGCCCTTTTTTTTCGGTTGGTTTTTTTTCTTCTTTTTTTAATAACCCCTATTGAGCATTGGACTACTGACTAATATCTTCTGCATCAGAAGGAAAAAAGCTGGGGATGTTTGTCAGCCATACTGTCATGAAAGTCAAAAGCAGATATGTAAGAGAAGAAAGATTATCACATTAGACATAGAAAAAGAAAGATTAACCCATGAGAACTGTAGAAGCAGAAAGATGAGCAAAAAGTGGGGGACTCAATGGCTCCAGGGGATTGGTAATGGGTTAGACTGCCTTTCCCCTCTAGATCACTGGCTCGCATCCAGCCCACATCAGTAGTGACTGAGTGTCATTACCACCTGATGGATTTTTGGTGACCTCTGCAAAAATGAATTGATGGTTTCAGTCCAGCTGAATAAATGTTCCCATCACAGCAGGTACACCACTGTCTCAGCAGAAGGAAGGGAGCAAACACGGAGCAGAAAACATACCTCTATTCCTACAAACCAGTATAATACACAAGAAAGTCCACTTACAAGAAATGCCACAGAGATTTATTTAATACTTCCACAGCTAGAGGATTGTGCTTCGTTTTTGCAGCCTTAATGTTCACCATCCCTCCGTGTTCCCCATGTATTTGTCCTGAATTCTCACAGGCAAAAGGCTGCCCAGGACCAAATGCAGTACTGAAGTTTCAGTACAGCTGAAAGTCTTTTAAGGGACAATCTGCAGCTGACATTATATTACATGTAACAGAATTGTTGCTGTAGTTCCTCCCATATGAAAGCCCACTTAAATAATACAGCTTTATACATGCCGCTTAAAGAGTTCTGTTTAAAGGTTGTGAAATATTAACTTGCCTGAACTAAGAATTAAAACCATGTTTTCTCTGCAGTTGGAAAAGACAACCCAAGTGAACACTCTCTCCAGTCTAAATTTTGAGATGCATTGTGTCAGAGCATTGCACATGCATGCAGAACTAGGAGTATTTAGATTATGTGGTCGGAATGACCGGAAAACACCTAAAATTGCCTGGTCCCTTCAGCCAAGAGTTCATCACGTTCCTTCTCTCAAGCAAGCAGCAACCCAAATGGTTCCCGGCAGGGTATCCAGAATGCTGTGAGCTGCTCCATGCTTCTTTCTTCAGGGGAGCTCCCAGAGGGTCCAGGGAGAAAGCTCAGTCCTTGAGGAACCCAAAGCACAAGCTCTAAAAAGCCCCTTTTTCCCAATCCCAACAACAGGTAACCTCAAGGCTGGTATGGGAGCTGCAGGTCCAACGGAGCACTGTCACATTTGTCTGTATTTGAAGAGCAAGGCACACAGGGGAACTCGAGCTGTCACCTCTGTGTGCCACTGCCAGCACCTCAACTGCTGTGCTCTCAGGGGACATAACCCCTCTCAGCAGCACTGCATTTTCCCATAGGTGACCAGATTACAATGATGTCACAAGTATGGCATTGTATTCCTATCTCTCCAAATGCTCTAACACTTGCAAAATTATCTAACTTGGGGAAAAAAAAAATAAATTATATGAAATTTTAAAAATACTAATCCAAAGAGGTTGTTGTCCAGCTTGCTAAAGTTAAAGGAAGAGACTGAAGGAAACTCAGTGATAAAGGACAGCTGATATGGCAAGCACAATGTCAAATAAAGCATTTTTTAGAAACAGGCCTACATATACCTTGCTGTAGCACTACTTTACACATCTCCTTAAAAAAATAAACTTGGGGTGATATTTAACAGATGTTACAATAGAACAAGGGACACTGATTGTTACTTTTGTATGTTACATTTTTTCTTTCACAATGGAAAAACTATTTGAAGTTGACTTACCCTATAAAATAAGTATGCAGAATTTGTAGGGGAAAGGACTTTTTTATTGTGACAGCACAGGATTTCCAAATGTCGGGTCCTTTCTTTCAGGGGTGGCTTTCACTAGCCTAGCCTAGAAAGGAACCATGCCACCAAAACAAAGCATTTTCACTCAGAACTGCATTTCACTAGAAGAAAAATGACATAAATTCCCTCCCTTCCTCAGAAACACTCCACAAAAAAACCCCAAACAAACATACAAACAAAAATATACCACACAAAACCAAAAAAGAACAGGTGGTTTTAAGCAGAACTCACCATCTTTAGTTACATATTGTTAGGTGTCTCTGTCCTGAGCACCCAACAGCAAGAACCCCAAAGTTCAATGTGTTGTTCTCTCATTAGCCCCTACTCTTTCATCAACAAAAATACAAAACCAGGAGTTGAGAACAAGGATTTCTGATCTACTAAAAAAGAAAAGCCTCCATCACTCATCATGAGACTAAAAGGCTTGACACTTCATTTTCTTTGTCATTTATTCAAATGTTAATAGGAATTCTTGTAGCCTCGGTGGCCCTGTTTCTTGAATTTATTCTGGTTTTACCCAAGGTAAATAAGCTCCTACGTTTTCCTATCTCATTACTTCTTCAGAGGCAGAAGTTTCTTCTTAGAGGCAATGGAAAAAATTGTGTAAGCTGGCAGAGGAAAGCAAAACTGTTGTGAAATAATTAATTTTTGTTTGCTTTGGGGTTGGGAGGTTTTTTTGGGGGGAGGGCAGGGGGGTTTGTTTGGAGGAGTTTTTGTCTTTACACTATTACCTGATATTGTCAGGAAAAATGGACAGGAAGAAGTGACTGGTTTTCCACTGACCTGAGTAGATTGAACAGCTATAGCTGAGAGGTATGATAAAGCAGTAGGATTATATCACATGTATGCTCGAGCATAGTTACTGCAAAATCTCCATTAAAAGCCTTGACTTCACTATTTCATCAAAAGCAAGTATTTAATTCTAAGCTTCTATCAACATTTTTTCATTTAAATCTGTACTTGGTTCTTCCTGTTTCTTTTTCCCAAGATGAGAAGCAGTTTTAAGTGTCAGAACTTTTCAGACATCGATGTTTTGCTTCTTTAAAGGAGAAGGAAGAAAGAAATATATTCCTGTTTTAACAAGTCTAGACAAACATTCTCACACAATGAAAAAATGCTGTCTTAAGATTTTTTCCTTTAATACCACAGAAGCAAACAGAAAATACCAACATGGAAAAACCTTAAACTGTATACGTCTGTGCTGACTCTTTGTTTATATGCAGCAAAGAGAAAATCACTAGCACATGTCTTAGCTGTTGCAAATTAAAGCCCAACTTTGTCACCCTTACTAAACCAAAGAGCAATTATTCCTGCAAATTAGTACAATGGTACTATTCATTCAGGTAAATACTGTTCCACATAAGGATTGCAGAATCAGGACCTGCAAGAAAGCAACACATTTTAAATTGCCTAGCTGATCTCCGTTTTCAAAGAGAAAATGAAGATCAGTCACTCAACCTGAGGGATGGAGTCATTATCTGAAATCTGAATACATATATAGAGATTATTACAACTGCAAATTTTAAAATAGCTTCCCACCAGAAAAAGGAATATATATAATTATATATAAACAGATATGATATGTAATTGTATATTTTATATACATAGATAAAATATATAATATATTTGAACTTTCTTATTTAAAGCATAAGCACCTGATAAATTTGTAAGTGACATACCTTCAGACACGGCAAAACAAGCAATTCTCTTGGGGTCTATAGGCAGCTAAGTAGCCTGGCTCAATTGTCTTGTCATACCATACACTCTCCTCAACTCCTTTGTTCTGGTATCCACAAAGCTTTATTAAAGTAGAGTTCAGTCATTTGCTCACTGCAATTCCAACAAACTGAGCCAAATGAACCATGTTCAGCCATCTGGAACTCCTTCCTCCAGAGTTTGCTCCCTTTGGGCTGCAGAATCAGTTTATTACCCCTGCATGACACGATCCAGAAACTTGCTACCACTACAGGACCTCAATTACAATTCCCAGCCCGGCTATTGCTGTCAGGGATTCTGCAATGCAACAGACACTGCATTTGTACCTCACGTTACTGCAAAGCTATTAAAGCCTTTGCACTTGGAATTCATGGACAACATTACAGGGGCTATGGACCACAGGAGGAGTCTGCACTGCCTCAATGGGACTTAAAGGTGGCCAGGAGCACAGAGGAGGATGCACGGCTCTGCAATCATATGAAAGCAAACAGGCACTCCTACCCTATCAGCTCCCTTACAGCCACTTACTGCAACAGGGACACACAGCACTCCAATGGCCAAGGCAATCCCTCCTGGCAGCACTGAGAAAAGCGCAGATTAGTTAGACTACAAGGAAGCGGGGGGAAAAAAAGAACTTATGCTGGTAACCTGTCCCCTGCTCTTCCCCAAAACACACAAGGGATTTCAGGTGCTGGCAAATCAATACCTCTTAAACACTTCTGAGACTTGATTCAGAGGAAGACACAGGGCCCTCATGGCTCTTCTGTTTGTCAGCCAGCACACTCTGAAGTACGCTGAACACGGGAGGAAGGATGCTCCCACACTGGAAGCTGGTCTGCTGGAAAGAGGCACTGGCTGCACTGCTCTGTCCTCTGTCTCAAAGAGTCACTTCTGCATCTGCATGCAGGTCAGGGAACCAAAGGAGGCTACAGTACAGTGGCCAGCCAGCATGATCACAGCATAGATGAACTAAAAGGAGGCAACCTCAACATTGGCACACTCTCCTGTTAAAATGGCAAATACTTACTGACATCACTGCAAGCAAAACCGAAGGGCATTATCCTGGCAAAATCTTTTCAGATGTAGATAAAACAAAGGTCCTTTCAAACATGGCCACTAAGATGTCAAAGCAATTTTTTTTTGCCCTGTCAATATCAGCATCCCAAAGCCAAAGTTAATGGCATGTATGTGTGCTGTTAATGCTTTATTGTAAAAATAAGGTTTTTTCCTTCCACTGAAGATAGTCACATCATTTGTGTTCAAGGAGAGGCCTGTTTATCCCCACCACTTCAATGCTAGCACTACACCGAAGTTCTGGCCTAACCAACCACTTCAAAGCTTGCTCTAATAAAACATACAAAGTAACTGACATGGTCAGCAGCAGCTTTTACAAGAAACCCAAACCCAAATCCCCAAAATCCATACCTATTCCTGCCTCTGGGGCTTCCTCTCTTCCCACTCAGAAAAGCAAGGCAGCTGCCCTGAGATCTTTCTCTCAAAAGCTTCTACCTTTCTATTTTAAACAGGTATTAAATAGTTGCATATTTTTCTGTAATGTCCTTTCATAGCATTTGTAACCCTACAGAACATAATTCCATCCTTCACCTACAATTACAAGCATTACCTTAAGTATTTTTAAAGGTATGAGAGCTTTCCCACACTGGTAATGAACTTAATATGAATATTCTGAAGAACAAGACCTGCTACTTCTTGAGCCATTCAACACATTCATTCAATATATAAACATAACAGAGTTTCCAGTGACATTACACCATGTCATTGGAAATTTGAAAAAACATCCCACCAAAAATCTTATTTCACATATAAATACAGAAGTTTACTTCAAATAAAATACTTCTAATAAAGTATTTTACAGGTATCCACTGGCCCAATTTTTTTCTACTACATCAAATGTTATGCCAACTTTAAATCCTTACAATTTCCTTCTGACTGAAAAAAGCAAGCATGAATTAAAGGCTATTTTGTATTCAATTTTCTACAGAATAAATAGGGTTGTGGGTTCAATTCTGTGTGGGCTGGGACACAGAGCAAGACTGTAAACAATTCAGACAGAAGACAGGAAAAATATCAGCTAATTCTTATTTAGCATCGCATAGTGTGCTTGCTTTCTACAGCAGACTACAGAGTATTACTGCAAGCTGCAGAGTATTTCATGTTTCACTTTAACATCAGGCTCATGGAGAGAGAAGATTACAGAAGATTCCAATTTAAAAAATAAAGAAGGATTCCAATTTAAAATAGAAAGAAGGATTCCAATTTAAAAAATAAAATAAAGTTCATGATTGAAAAAAAATCTAAGTCTACCATGCAGGTTCTAAACCCTGACAAAGAGTCCAAAGAAGCTGAATATTATTTTATAGCTTAAAAAAAACCATAGTTTTATTTCTGAGCCAACTCCACAATCATTTTCTGTTGTATTTTTGGAAGAAATACAAAGGGCCACCTCAATATTACATTCGCTCAGTACAGGATGAGGAACCGACCTTGAATATTTATAAATTTAATTTCAATGGTATTACATACATTTTATTATATATATTCCATTTTATTATAAATATTTAATATATATAAAACAAATTCTTGCTCAGCAGAGAAACAGAGGTTTTGAAGGAAATGCTTGTGGCTCTGCCCTACTCTAAGGCAGCTGTCAATGTGTCCAGAGCATTAGCAAAGAGAGGCAAAGTGTCTCTGCAGAGAAGACCTTGGCCTTGTTTTGGGGACATGAGGAGAGCAGCAGTTTGTATGAACCCTGCAGCACAGACCAGCTGACAAAAATATGTACTTGTTTTCCAAAAAAATCCTAAAACTGGACATGGAGCCCCTCAGAGAGAGTTAAGACAGTCTGCAATTTAACCAAATCATCACCTCCCTATCAAAGTGTGACGTAATTCAGGATTTGAGAAATGGCATAGTCCTCTGGGAAAGAAGAGTTTCATTATCACACATGAAAGGACAGTTTCTCCATAGATTCGTTTTCACCAAAGATGCAAGCCTTTGCTCATCTCCTGGAAACTTGCAGCACAAGGATTACAGCAATAAAGCATTGTCAGCACCAGACTGAATCTTGGCACAAATCACTACCACACCTCCAACCTCACCAAATACCCCCACAATGGGACTATCCTGAAAAAGGAAGGAAAAGCAGAAATTACAGTTGCACTGACATAGTTTGTCCCTCAAAACCCACCCCACTTTACTCCCTGTCCCTGATGCAGGGACTAGCAGGTCTCAGGTATGAAGGGAATCAAGGTACTCAGCAGCCCCATACTTCAGCTGTACTGCAAAGCAGCTGTTCTTTAACAATGCTGTGGAGAAGACTCTATGCAGAGAAGTAAATACATTTCAATAATGACACTAGGTAAATATGTTTCAGTAATTACACTCTTCCTACTTTTGCCCTTAGCTACATTTTTAAAGATATTGTCCTTGCCATCCCCATTCTGCAGGTGCTGAGGCCCAGGACTTGTGGCTTATAGAAGTCATCTGTGGTAAAACCAAGTACAGAACATGTCCAAAATCTTAGAGCACTGCTTTCATCCCAAGGACTATTATTTCCTTCTGCAGATTAAGCTTTCATTGCACCTTAACCTATTAAATAAACAGCAAAATCAGATTCTACTAGTCCCTTAAAATATTCCATACTACATTTTGATAATTTCATTTACCTCACACCCAAGCCTAGAAGAATCAAGAAACTTGAGTAATATAAATTCTAAGTTGAACAAGAGAAATGCTCAAGGAAGTTTTGGAGCAGAATCTTACCAAGCTAAATTAAGGAAAGCAAAACATCCACTAAAGGAGTTTTATTTAACTGAGGACAACAGAATTTGATCCACGATGATCATTAAATGGCAAGAATTCAGCCATGTGACATTTGAGATACTGAAGTGGACATTGGCTCTCTCTCAGCACAGCACACGGCAGTGGTCTCAATGATGGAATGAGGTCACTGCTTACTGTGACCTGCTACCAGCAACAATCATCCAAAAACCACCATCTCTACCGATTCCCAAAAGCCAGCCAGTACCCTACGGCACCTACAGAGAGCTGGCAGTGCAGCACAGCTCCCAGTCACCCCACCTTGCCTCTAAAACCTCTGAGCTACAGGTAAGAACAAATGAATGGCTGATACACATTTTACCATACACCCCAAAACAAGCCAAGGATATGCCACCTGCAGCAGCACAATGCACATGGCAGAATGTTTGCCTGATAATCCAAAGTAACTCTGAGCAACAAAATATCTAAAGCTGAACTAATGCTACCATGATATAGTGCTAATTAAAAAAAAAAAAAAATTCCATATATATATATATATAAAAACCACAGAATTTTGTGTCAGAAACTACAAAAAAGGCATTTACAACTTTCACAGATAGAAAAAGACAAGGGAGAATTCTGCAACCAACTGCCCAGCACAGAAATAGCTGCAACAAGTCTAGCAACACTTAACTGCATTTCTTCTGAATACAGAGGATTAATAGCACACTGGGCAAGTCTTATCTTCCTATGAAGGCACTATACTAAAATATCACAAAGGAGTATTTGAAGGCTGTTACAGTTCCACATAAAAACATGTTCACATGAAGAACAGCTCTTTGTTACATGCACAGATTGCTGTGCATGTGATCTTGTGTGTTATTTATTCAAATTGCAAATGTCCAGAGCTTTTTTGCAACACTCAAGATGCACATCTGGGGTTTCTTTTTTTCAGTTGTGTTTTCAGATTTAGTCTTCTACCTCTATTATATATTAGAGAAGTAAGATGGTTTATGGAACATGGGTCTTGCAGTCAGAAACTCCAGGGTCAAACATCCTATGTGATGCCACAGAAGTCCCCAAAGACCCTGTACTTTAGGTGCCATTCTGTAGTATTCCCTACCTCCACAAATGACTGCAGATAAGCCTATGCATGATTGATAGTGCACACATATTATGGGGTTGCCATATGAGGCAGAAAAAAAATAACATATTCAAGGAGAGGATTACAACATGTTCCTCAGGTTTTTTTTCAGCAGCTGGGATAATGCAGAAGTAACACACAGAGTCATCATTACTAAAAAAAAAAAAAAATCAATACACAAACAAGAAAAAACCCTTGCTGGCATACATCATAAGGCTTCATAATGTTGATATTTTGGCCTGTTTTTTTTAAATCATCCAATAAAAGTCCCTTTCAGAATTAGGGAGATACCAGTCCCAGGTAAATAGATGTGGCAAGGAAACCACTATTATTCCTGCTGCATTTGTATCTTACTGAGCTCCCCTGGCTGCTAACTGGTGACACGAAAGAGCAGTTCCACGGGAGGCTCGACCACAGTGGCAGTGACAAAGCCATGCAATATCCCAGCTCTTTAATCACTTGAATATCCACCCCACTCCTTTTTGATTTCTCCTCTGCAGGATGTTACCATTTCTGGGTTACAGTCCTCCTGGCAAGCACCACCGGATCCATAAACTAACTTCGCAGAGTAGTGAATTGCTGTTGCTGTTTCTAGGTTAACATTGGCAGAAACTAACAGAGTCTTCAAAAACATCATAAACTTTGTTTTAGAGCTGACACACAATTGCTACACGGTGCACTGCACGAACACAAAGCTGTACAGGCAGATCCAGCGCTGGTCAGATAGATGGGGTTTGTCATCATCTAAACTCTACCTCCAACAGAAGGGGGTGGGGAGAAGAGGAGGAAGGAAGAGTGTGAGGAGATGAAAGGGCAAAAAAAGAACTACCAAAAACACCTTAGACTATAGTATTTCTTGTACAGGTCTGACCTGTGTTATGTACAGCAGTGTAACCTTGGGGGGAAAAAAAATCAGTAAATAACTTAGAGTAGTTTATAAGTGAACAACACTGTCATCTGGGATCCTCAGCTTCATTCATCATCATGGTCTCCCGTCTCTCTCCCCAAGTCGGGACTCGAACTGCAGTGGAGAACAGCTCACTCATCCACAGGGGAAAGCAGCATGCTTCCCATTGCTAAGGCGTTTCCTGTGATTCTCAATGCCCACGTCTATTACCATTTTCTTGTGTCGGAGAAAATAGGAGGCATTTTATAAGCCCCTTTAACATTTGTTCATGTTAGGAACACAATGGAAGAGCAATACAGGCTGCTAACAGACCTCCACCAGCTCAAGCATGTGCCCTCTACTTGCAAGCTTAACTCTGAAACAAACTCTGGAGCCTGACAGAATGGAATTACACACACAATGAGGTGCACTTCACCTATCACAGATTACCAACGGAAAGGTGAAAACCAGTTGGTGAAGCCTTTGAGGGGAATAACATCAGGTCCTCTTTCTCCAAAAACACCATGCAGGCAATGTCAAGGAACAGTGAATGGAAAAGCGTTTGGCAAAAGCAGAAAGAAGGAAAAAATGTGCAGCTTTTAAGCAGTACCATTGACTTTAACTCAATATGACAAACTAAAACAGAAAATATATCCTCAAAAAGAAGAAAACCTCAGTACAACACAAATAAGCTGTATTTCAGATGATTTCACTGTGATCATAAAAGTGACATGCAGCAGTAATAGCTGCTAAAAAGGTTGCTCTCCAAAGCAATCTGGCCTGGTCAAAATGCAGAACATTTCTTTAGCACGTCCTACTCATAAAAATAATTACGAGAATAACTGAAGACAAACCACCATTGCAAATTCTTTCAGTTTTCATCCCTTGAAAGTTATTAATCAAAACCTTCAGTGAATAACAGACGGCCAGCAGAGGATTGTGTGGATTCTGCTGCAGCCCTGGCTAACAGGAGCAGCAGCTCACAGACGCAGACTGTGTGGGGCCTCACGCAGCTGACTGAGACTTGTGTTATCAACTGCCACTCCCTGCCCTGGGGAAGAGAATATTTGGGTTTACACAATCAGACATTTGCTCAGTCACTGAAATTTCATGCATAGAGCCTACATGTGACACTCAAAATCATTAGCACGACTTTCTGTGTCTCTGTTAGCACGGAGCAGGCAGCAAAGCACAGCTCCAATGATAGATTTTTTTCCGCTAACAAAGTACTTCTATGCCAGCACAACGCAGTCTCCATTTTAGCAGTTTTCCCCCCATTCGCCGCCCCCACCGCGAGCCGCACGGACAGCGCAGGTGGTGCTGCCACCTCTTGGCCACTCGGGGCGGTGCGGGAGCAAAACCGCGGGTGCCGCTGCGCCCGGCTGAGCCACGAGCCTGGAAATCCTGGTCCTGAGCGCCGCACCGACAGGCACCGCTCCTGGCACCACGGCTTGGGACCTCCGCGACTACGGAGAGCATGGAATCAAAAAATTACCAAAGTCCTTCGTTTATACTGCTTCCCCCATTAGTCCTATTTGTGCAATTTAAATCTTTTGAGGAATTTTTAACAAAGGTTATAAAGAATTGAGCTGTAAATTCGAGAACGAGCAATTAGTCGTAAATTCAACTAGTATGCATTTTGTAAAAAAGAATGAGAATAATCTCAGATGGGGTGGGAAGGGAAAGAAAATAAAGGCTGATCAATTACTAAAAGAAAGTCTGTACTGATAGCGAAATTGGGAGTGTTTCCAAAGAAATTACTGGTGAATGATTTATATATATTTTACATTATGTATTTATACATATTTTGCACTGTGTTCACCACTTCTAATCTGCACTCTTCTGTATGTCTGTTCAAAAGGGCAAATCTAAGCTAAATTTCTAGTGCCAATGTGCAGTGACTTTGTACTTACAAGAAAAGATTTTGCACGATGCTAGTCAAAACACTCTTGAGCCAAGTAATCCACGTCAGAGCCCACTGTATGATCCGTGGAATAACTTCTTTTTCAAGTGCTGATTTGCAGGCAACTTAGCATTCTGAAAAGGCAAGGTTTCTTTTCAGAAAGGATATAATGGGCTAATTGACAGCTTCCCTGTAATATAGTAGTAACAGATCAATTCTCAAAAATTTACATCTACCCATACTTAATTCAGTCTCAGGCTCTCTTCCAGGACCAAGCAAAACAGTGACAGACAGCTGTCTTCCACAAGTCTGTCTGGACTATACTGCCACTTATTTCAAAATCGCCCAGAACTGCATGTAAGATGCAGCATTATGAGTGACCTAGATCTGTGAGACAATGCATGTTACACCATTGTCTCTTGTGCTACCCCATTCCTCCTTTCTTGCTACTTCCCAGTCCTCCCTTCACCTTTAGCTTAATACCACGTTTTAGATGTTACTTTTTGCACCTTCATTTTTAAGCCAATTATCCAGGTCAATTACGGAGAATCTGGAGCTTCTGCTTAAAGCTTTATGAATTTTGATGCAAAAAAAATGAAAATATATATGGTTAAGCAGCTTTTTTAAACAAGTCAGAGGCTTTAAGAAACACATACCATGTCAAATAGGCACAAAACCTCAAATTTCCTGTTTAAAAGTAAGAAAACCTGCTCTATTGTTTCAATGTTCTCAGTCTCCATTTAATCCATTGAGGTAAAGGTTTGCAAAAAATCTGAGTTTAAAGTAACAAATTTCTGATCATCTTTGTAACAACAGTTCTCAGCATTGAAAAATACTGACTCATAAAAATCCATTTAGGATTAGTCCATTTGTAATTCCACATGGTTCATCTCATGGAGTTAGCAATGTAATGACTAAAAAACTGTCTAGTATAGATAGACAAGGAGCGCAAATCCAAAAGAATTGCTGGCAAATCATGATCATTACTACACCATTTTCTCTTGCCCATTTTCTGTGTAACTCTATCGATCACTGTAATTTGGGCAAGGAATGGTTAGGGTAGGATAAAGAAGAAACATGGTGAAGTGAAACAGCAAATTAATAGCTACAGACAAAACCATGTGCTTCATCAGTGTGCTGTTCACTGCCTTACAGCCCACCTCCAACACAACAGGCTTCTGCAAAATCACCAGAAAGCACTGCCACAAGAAACACTTGATGCAAAATCTGGGGAAGTAGGGGAGCATTTTCCTTTGGCTTAAGTGAATCCACAACCCCAGCCAGGCTCACATGGAAACAGTACCTCACTGTGCCAGGAGGAGTTCGCTCTGTCCAGGAGCTTTTCACCACTGAGAAAGGGGCACACGGTCCTTCAGCAGGAGACTCCTCCTCAGGGTTTGCCGGTGACCGACACTCGGTGCTCTCCACTCCTGCCCCGTCTTTCGGGCATCAAAGGCCACGCTGGCCATTGGCATTAAAATGATCCTGAAGTGCTGAGACCTCAAAACAGCGAAGGCAAAGATGCTGCTACTGGGGACACAGCTCACAGTCACAGAAACCAACAGTAATGGGGATGAGCCTCATTCAAAGAGAGAGAGAACGGTTTCCACCAAAGATCTCAGCGACAGAGCACCTCAGCCATCTGTGGGGCCAGAGGATAATCTAATTACGTTGCTTTCACACCATCTGAAAGGGCAAAACCACAAAGTCGTAACACAGTAAAATGCTTTTGTCCTTTAGTACAGCCCAATGCAGAGCAGATAGATTTTCCTGCAAGCTTTTCTCCTCTTCATTTCAAACAACTCGAGGCACAGTTTGAGGATGGGCACCGTTCCGTTGTGATCGGTTTACATTATTTTACTAAACTTTGGAGTTATATTATGCTCCAAGGAAGATAAACCTCTGCTAAAACCACATCACTGCAGTCCTCTTAGAGGCACTGGGTAAGAGAGAAATTCTGTATGAACTTCCTACACGATTTTATGTTAATATTTTTGTCTATGAGGTACCATTAAAAAAAATCTTCTTTCCTAGAGAGACTAGTGTCTTTGCAGAAATCCTGTGACTTCATTCAGGAAAGGTATTTTATTCCTTCAAAAATAAATGTTTGCTATGGAAAAAAATAAAAACCAACCCAATTCATTAACTTAAAAGTATTTTTTTAAAAAAATAAAAATAAGAAACCTTCATTTGTATTAGACTAATAATTGAGCAGTTAGAAGAATGGAAGAGACAAATGCGAATACCCAAACTAAAATGCATTTTCAAAAAAAAGTAGTATTAAAAAAATGAGCAAGGAGAAAGAGCTAATCATGCTAACCCTAGACTGAGAAGTTAAAATTAATTTGTTTTCTATGTCTGATGCACAGAAATGAAGACAGAGAGACCATGTTCACTGTTTAATGTACCTTCCCTTCCATCTCCCACACTACGTAGCTATAGTACAAAGTGGATTTTGGTGACGGGATTTTCCCACTCCCTCTTTAAAGGTTTCTTTTTGGTTTGTTTTTTTCTTCTTCAGAAAAGACTGAGAACAAGTTGCCTAAATTCCAGCATCCACAGTCATGTCATCATTGCTCCCCCCAAATCCTTCATTTGATTTGATTAATAACTGCAACTAAAAGTATTCATTTCTTTTCCAATCATATGAAGTTTACAATAAGCACAGAAGAGGCAATATGATAATTTTCGTTTACACTATTCCTTTAGACCTTAAGTATTTCAAAAAGAGAGGAGAAAATACGGCAAAACCTGCCTTCTTGTCTGCAGTATTTACATGCTTTACATACTTTAAAAATATGTGGCTTATTAACGACTGATTTTTCAACCTCTCCAATAAGCTTTTTATTAACATGACAGTCCTTTACTTGCAAGTGTCAAGCAATTTCATACTGTGCATGTATCCTTTATGATATTTAATACAAAAGATAGTACAGTATTTATATCCCTCACAATAAGAGAATGGATTGTTTTAAGGTTATACAGCCCTGTTGTGATAAAGAAAGAAGGAACCTTACAAAATGATAAATATTTTCATTAAAAAACTTTAAAACTAAAAGTTCAAAGATATGTTCTGCTCTCTTATATCTTGTCAAAACATGACTTAGGACCCAAAACTAATCTACTTTCAATTTTATTCCATATTTCAGTGCTGTCATAGTACTGAGCAGAGAGTATTGGAATACGATCATTTTTTATTTTGTTGATGTTACCGACAGCTTTATTTCACAAAGCAATCTTATACTATGTCTACCACTGGCAGGTCACAAAGGTCAAATAGTCTATCCTTACAGGTAGAGAGCTTATTAAATGGCACGTCTATTAAACCCAATGGACAACATAAAGAAACATTTCAGCAAAATACTTCTAATATCATTCAGTAAAGACACAGTCAAAAAGGTATTAAACTATTTCAACCTAGACCAATAAGAATTTTTTTATAAGCATCTTCAAAATAATGCTTCATACAAAGCATTCTTAGCAGACAGTAGAAAAAAGACCTGCTGAGGGATGAACTTTGTCTGTGCAAACATTTGCTTTGTATTATGCATTTACAACTACACACTCATAGCACATTTAATGCTAGGTGACTTATCAAAGATTAGTTTATGCTTTCTAGGACTGTTATTTAATTAAATACTCAATTTTAAATTATAATGAAATTTATATGATACATACTTCAGCAACATTTGTACTTGTGTTTTACATACTATCCTGGATCATTGTAGGATAACTCTTCAGAAGCAATATATTTTAGCTATTTATTTTCAAATGATGTAATTAATCACATAATAGTTTGGGAAAAAATCCAATTACATAAATCAGAAAAAGGCACTCAAATAATCTACATTTAGTGTCTTACAAAGTCCACATAATTCTTTTTAACTAAGAGGGTGTATGCTTTGCAAAACCAGAATATTTATAGACACATAATTGTGATTTTCTCTCTCTCTCTGGCATCCTTTAATTATTTCACTATTTGCCAGTTATCTATAATATGTTGGATCTTGCTATTTCAATATTTGTATTTGCATGACAGCATTTACAAAAGAATAACAAAAAAAAGACATCTTTGGATTGGGAAACCTATACATCCAGATGTTCATCTTCAGACTTAACCCTTGCAGCTCAAAGAAAGCATTCCAGTTGCATTTCTAAATCACATACACTTATTTCTGTATAACTAAAGCACTGAATACTGGTATGCAGTGTCTGTGGACTCACACACAGTTTATTAGATACAGTACTTGGTCTCCTGTTATCAGGAGATTCACCTACTCAGATAATTAATAAGATACAGAAACATAAAACACGAGTTGTTAAAGTTTACAATTACCTTCCCTCACAGCTCCATTCTAAATGCACTGTCCTTGCTTTAACACATAGTAAATCATCTACCTAAATGTATTTGCACCCAATCATTTTTTAAAGTCACAATCTTTGTAGTGTCAACTTGTCAAGGGTCAAAGGGAAGAACAGGCAAGATTCCCAAATCAATCTGCTTGTAGAAACTGTCTCATTTCATTTCAAATTACCTGCTGTGGCTGAAGCAGGCTATGGACAAACTGCCTTCCTCCATAAACCATGACAGCACAGGTCGAACTTATGTGATCATTCATAAGGGGCAAGTCATGCTGGGTCTGTCATTAACTACTTTTAAACTGCTGTGCAGGGTTAAGTGATCTTGCAGGGCAGCAGCAGATATAAATACTATTTGGACAGTTTAATGTCAGGCAACAACTCCTCTGGGATTAAAACCGTGTAACCCAATAGTGGTGCTATCGATAGAAGGATTAAGGTACTTTGGGACTCTTTCTTGCACTCACAACTTTTCATATGTTTTGCACCTAAACGATTTTATGTTATTAAGATATCAGATGGATAACATAAAACTCCTCAAGAGTCTCTCTAGAATATCAGCAGCAAAGTCACCAGCACCATCTTCTGTGGAGGCATTCCCAGTTGGTTTAGCTTTGCCCATGTCTGACTGCCCAGTCCAGGAGAGGCTGCTGCTAATCTAAGAACACAAATACATTGCAGCACTAAAAATACACTGGGCTGCATGATTCACAGGCAAGAAAAACAGTCCAGTACCGAGTCTCCTCAAAGTCAGGCTGGGCAGGCACCATGAGAGTCTGCATTAAGCAAGGCACATTCAAACATGAGAGTGGATCTATTAACTGAACCTGCTACATAGCTGACAGGAATAGAAGAAGATCACTGCCTGGCTTAAGCAATTACTGCATAACATACTCAGTGCTTCAGCCAGTTTTCCTCTGGTCACCACTACACTGCTACACATGAGAAAGATAGTATTTAATAATGAAAAAGAGCCATCATCTTTTTCAAAGTCTGTGGACAAGAAAAGCCAGGGGAGATCTGTTAGACGAGTGAATTAAACTGGTCTCAGTATCAAAACAAAAAAAAAGTACCTAATTTTCCTGATTCTTTCTTCATCATCACATCCCCATTTAATGATTACAGACATAGGTCACAGTATCCTTAATGCATTTGTCTTCAGTCATTAAGCAAATGGGTATTTTAACAAGAACATGCAGGAAGAGTCCAGTACTCCAATTTGCTGAAGCAGACAAACTCTTGCTCATCCTAAGATTCACCACTCACTAGTTTGATATAGATGCAAAACCATACCTGAAGCAGCATGGGAACACAATGAGGCTGATTTATCAATGTCTCATAAAACACAACTGACAGTGGCACTAAGAATGAAATAAGTAAACTTTAATCTAACAAAATACCAAACTTCAGAGCTATCATAACTTAATGCAGGAGCACATACATTTTTGAAAAAGAAAATGCCAATACAACTTGTTCAGAATGGAGGGTCACTTTCTGAGGCACTTGTCACCAGCTTTTGGAGGCCAGCCTTCCAGGAGGACAGGTGAGGTACCATGGCTCTGTGACAGGTTGCCAGACTGTTGGCACTACAGATAATCTCTGTGTTTACACTTAACTAATTATAAATCTATTACAGAAAAATGAAAGGATGGGAAAAAAACCCTGTGACACTGGTCTGTGTGTGTGTGAATCACAAATATCCACAGCAAAGGCAGAACAGATAACAAATTCGCAGCTGTTTTGCCTACCTCACATCAGATTAGCCAAAAGGGAGAAAAACCACTGTTAAAGATGATTCTTGAATACTACTCTAAACAATGTTTAATGTTAAAAAAGAAAATTATGTTAACACTCATTAAGCACAAAGAATGTGTTTCAGGACTCCAACTTGGCTTCACACAAAATGTTTCTGGGCCACTTCTATTTTCTGCTCTAGAATCTTTGGAAAATATCCCAAACATACATATATTTTACTTCTTCAGTGGTGCTCATGACAACAGCCACCACTTTGGCTGTAAAAGTGAAACAGTGCTTGGTTCAAATTATTTTAACCACTGGTTTATTTAGAGAATCATCTGCTCAGAAGCTGCAAGGATCCAATACCCCCTATTTCCACTTTTGCTTTCCAGAACATTAGCAGAATACATAATGTGTGTTAAATACTACAATTAGCAAAAGGAAGACAGCTCCCTAAATCCGTAATCAAACAAACCAGACAAACAGGTTACTCAATCACCACTTTTTCCACCTGTCCAAGATTAAACATCTAGTAATAAAACTTCATAGTAAATACAAGATTTAACTTACCATCTTTTCAAAGGAATCCTTTCAGTGCTATTATTTACACCTTTTAAATTAACACTACAACAGTCTCTAAAGGTGACTGAAACCTGCAAATTCCACCAGATTAAAAAAAAAACCCAAACCTTCATGTTGTAACCAATGGCAGTTTTGACTCAAAGGATTCCAGGAGTTTTCATGCATGGGAATACATATTCAATATTAAACACCTTTGCAGGATGCATTATTTTGAAATGATAATACATTTACTTTAAGTTACTGTAAATTAAATTCTACAGAAATAAGTAGCAATTATAAACTAATTAATAAAGGAATAAAAGTGTTCTCAAGCTGTGGCACACAGCTTACACCACCACTGTAAATTACACAGCTACACCACCACTGTAAATTGTTTAGAAGGCCAAAATAATAGATAGCTGGCCCAAATCTTCAGGTCAAAAGAGCAAAGGAAGGAAAACCAAAAATGAAAGAAAAAGTAGAGAAAAGTTCCTTGCTTGAAGATCATACTTCTCAGAGAAAGAAAAGAAAAATAATTTTTGAAGCATTTGTGAGTTACATCTGTAACTACTTGAAACAAGCTCAAATGCCATTATTAAAGATTAAAAAAATAAACACAAAAACAATTTCCGGGTTACTTCCTACCTATCTGCAACAGCTCATTTGTTGGAAAATTAATAAGCAGCATCATCACATCTCCCTTGCTACAGTTTCCTAACCTCAGTAGCAGAGGGAGGTTAAGGACAACTTGGGCTTATTGGGGTTCTTCACTCAGCAAGGTGGAAATCACACTTAGATGAACCCTGCTAAATGAGCTTCCCCTTCTTCTTAATTTTCCTTCACCTTTACGTATAGTGGTATCAAGAAAATAATTTACCAGGTTCATTGCACTTCTTCAAACATTGCGGTTCATTCTGCAGCTTCTTCATGATCCTGAACACGTTTCCTTCTCCCTTACCTAGGGCAGAAAACAGTAACACCTGGAGCTGCTCAGCTTCTCCCCAGTCACCTGAGCAGAAATTTCTCATATTCTCAGCAAGTAATTGGGGGTTGGAAGTAGATGATGTTTAAGGTCACTTCCAATCCTAACCATTCCATAATTATTAATAATAAAATCAAACATTATCTGCAAAATTCTTTTCAGTTAAGGAGTAAGAAAAACGGGGTTGAAATAACAACTAAGTAATCATTTCTACAAAACATATAATTAAATGGAATTATTTAAATACTAAAACATTTGAGTCACCACAAACTCAATTCTAAAGCAATACCTGGAAATTATCATTTCTGCAATAAAATTCTCCCCTTAAACTGTAAGCCCTGGAGTGAAAAAATAACATCCAGAATCGTCATGATATGGAAAATAAACAACTCTGTTATCATTGAGATACAACGATCAGCTTAATCAACAAATACACAGCACTGTCTAGCTGGTGGAAATGATTGAAGTGATCAGATCAAAATGGAACAAACAAAACAAAACAAAACAAAACAAAACAAAAACCCCTAAGAATCCTTGACTTGGTAACAGTATGCTCTGAATTTGAGCAAAACTTGCAAAACTCGGAGTTTAAGACAGTACCCTGAAACCATAGGCTAGGACTCCACTGAATAATAAACTATTAAAGGAATTTTGACGACCCCTCCATGAATGCCATCAAGTCTGTATCTCCTGAGGGCTCATTCCTCACCAAGCCTTTTCTTTGAGGTGGAATGATTACAGGACACAACAAGTTTCAAACCTATCCATATGCAGATGTCAGCAAGCTAGGTACCTTGTTAGTGATCAGGAACAAGTACAGTCACTCTGATAACGCGGGATTCAATTACAATGAATATCTGAATCAAAAACAGACAGTACAAGCTTGATTGAGAAATCATGTTTCTTGGCAGGAAAATGCAATATGAGGAATTGCCTAAGATGAATTTTAGGAATAAAAATTATTCCTTTAAAAGAATACTGAAAGACAACTTCATGGAAACTTCAAACTCCCTCCAGGTCATCTCGGACAACATTCTATTTTATATACTGAAAAAAAACCCCAAAATAAACCAAAAAAACCAGGAAAAAACCCCAAAACCAAACATCTTAACCGTAACTGCTTTCCCATTTGATGGCAGGGAACACACATCTGTTGACTATTTTGTAAATCTGCCTTAAGATGTTCATTCAAACTGCAGAAGGCTGAATTTGATTACTTTCAAGGAATGAGCCAGGCTTTATGCTCGCTCAAAAACTTCCTTGGAAAGAAGACACAATGGAAATATGGTATTCAGAGCCCCAAAGTCAGCAAGAGGAAGAGAAATAGGAATACTGAACTCTTCAGCTTGTCTTCATCTCTCAGAACTTCACTCCCAGAACAAGGGCCCTGCTAGAAATGCAGCTGTTCGGCAGGGCCAGCACAATCCCGCATTATTTACAGCACTCCCAGCGCCTTGCTGGCCACGGAGCGCTCGGCTGACAGCGCAGCCCTCAAAGCGCCCGGCCCTCGGCGTGGGGGCGGCGGCCGAGCCGGGGGCTCTGA